>OZ025300.1:106999589-107599589 GCA_964019185.1 Maratus speculifer
TAATATAATAACCAAAAAAAAGCTTGATTAAAGGGCGAAGGGGGGCAGTTTCCCCGGATGCGGAAATTTAGGGGACGCCAAATTTAAGTTACAAACATCATTTTTGGACTGTCATAAAAAAAAGTTTGGGAGGAGCGGGCCATCAAATTCTGATTATGCACTAGATGCAATTTTCTCTTTGCACGCCCCTGATTGTGAAGCAGGAAAATCCACTTTTTAAGCATTAAAAATAAATTTTTAAAGCAGGAAAATTAGTTTTTAGAGCAGAAAAATTCACTTCTGGCATTAACTTTTTCTTTTGTGCCCCTTTGACGAAATTTGCATTTTTTCAGATCTTTTGGCAAAATCTGCCTTTTTTTTCAGGTTATTTTAAAGAAATTTGCTTACTTTTCACGAATTTTGCCATTTTATCTCAATTTTTCGATGAAATGTATCGGTTTTTTTTCTACGATTTTTTGAGGAAATCTGCCCTTTTTGGGGGGGATTTTGGGACATAATTAGCCATTTTTTCACAAATCTTGCTGAAAATTAGTCGTTATTTCTCGATCTTTTAAAAATGAAATTTGCCGTTTTTTGTGTGCTTTTGATGAAATTATGCGTCCCGTGGGACACGTAAGAGCTTTTTTTTTGCGTTCCGTCACAGATTTTTTACGTAATTTACACTCTATAGCGCATCAGGATCATCGCTGAAGGGCCTGTGTCTTTTCAAATGTGGGGCAAGAAGGGCGCTAGTTTTTTTTAAATGAGTGACAAGAGGGGCGCTAGTTTTTGGATGAGGGACAGGAGGGACGCTATTTTTTAAACTAAAGGGCAGGAGAGCGTCCCCCTGAAATCCTCTTGGGAAAACTCTGGATAACATTTGCATTTTTTTCTAATTTGCAAAATTCTTTAACAAAATTTTTACTTTTTCCTGCAATCTATTGACAAAAGTGCGTTTTTTGGTGATCATTCAAAAAGTTCATGATCTTTTGACAGTCTTTCTTTTAGAGATTTTTTTAATGTAATTAGTGTTTTTCAGAGATGCTTTGATAGAATTTTCTTAAAACTGACATAATTCATGTTTTTGTTTTTTTCAATCTTTGAATAAAATGTTTATTTTTTAGAATCCTTCTCTTTTGATGAAATTCAAGAGTTTTTGGTGATCATTTGAGAGAGAGCAGATTTTAGAGAGTTGTGGATTTTAGGGTAGCAGATTTGAAGGAGTCAGTCTACTGTATTAATTAAGAGAATTATTATTATATTAGGTTAATACCTCATATTAGTTTATAATGTACTTACCTTTAAAAAGCTGCATCAAATCCAAAATCAGTTTTTCCAGCTCCCATAAAGCATGTATGTATATGAAAAGGAAGAAAAATATATTAAGTATGATTTTCAAAACTACATGTTTTATACATATAGGAATACAAACATCATATTCTATACATAAATTATATGACTGATTATTTATTTTTACAATAAAGTAGCAGATAGTCATTTTTTTACAATTGTAAAAGGTTGTTTCTGAATTCAACATGACACGACAGGGGTCAATCCAGGTTTTATTTTTTGGGGTCCATTTTTGTGAGAAAAAAAGGCATTTTTGTGAAAAAATATATATATACATAGGGTAAACAGTACAGTCATTAGCACTATGTATAATTATTAGCACCTTCGGATTTAAATGAAAATATTAAGGAAACTAAAAAAGTTTTGATGTTGAAAATAATTTTAATGATTAGCTCATTCCTTTCCAAAATCACATGAGGAATATTAGTGGTGTACCGAGAGTACTTTGGCCGAGTAGCCGAATTACGAGTACTCGGCCATTGACTACTCGGCTGAGTACAGAGATACCGAATGCTGAGTAGTTGTGTGATAATAAAAAAAAAAAAACACTGATGTGCACATAATGTGAGCTTGGATGTACATATATATATAAATATACCTGTGTGCAAATATAAATAATATACAAATATAGCATATATAAATTACAGAGTTTCCCACAGGTTTAAAAAGGGGCAGGGCACTAAAAAAGCAGATTTCGTTAAAAAAATCACAAAAAAAAGGCAGATTTTGCTAATTTTTCTTTACTTTTTTTTAAAATAAATGAGCAATGTACAAATTTAATTATGAAATAATGCTTATTTGAGTGTAGAGGATAACAAATATATTGTTCGTATTTCTTTTAAAAAGGAGCAAAACGGATTTATTGAAAAAGGCTTTAAAAAAACTACTTTTGTTGAATAAACAATTCTTTTTGTTTAATGAACATGTGCTTTCAGGAGTCACATTTAGAAAGATTTGGACTGGTTTAAAACAGATTGTGAAGAGAACTGTGGGAAAGGAGGCAATCGCCCCGGACGCGGTAATATAGGAGGTGCCAAATCTATACTACAAACGTTATTTTTGGGCTGTCACAAGAAAAAGTTGGGAGAGGAGTGTGGGAGGGGGGGAGGCATCAAATTCTAATTATCCCCTAGGTGCAATTTTCTCTTTGCACACCCGTGATTGTACAGCAGGAAAATCTGCCTTTGGAGCAAAAAAAAACAATTTTGAAGCAGGAAAATAAATTTTTTAGAACTGAAAAATTCACTTCTGGTATTAACTTTTTTTGTGCCCCTTTGATGAAATTTGCATGTTTTTGCTATCTTTTGGCAAAATTTGTGGGTTTTTTTCGGGATATTTTGATAAATTTTGAGTTTTTCATGAATTTTTGGCAAAATTTGTAGTTTTACACAAATTTTTTGATAGAGTTTTTCACTTTGGACAAAATTTGCCTTTTCTTCGCAAATCTTTTCACAAAATCACCCGTTTTATCACGATTTTTTGACAAAAGTTGACTTTTTGGCAAAATTTGCTGTTTTTCGTGAATCATTTGACAACATTTTCTGTTTTATTGCGATTGTTGGACAAAATTAGTCTTTTTTTCATGTCCTTTTGAAGAAATCTGCCGGGATTTTGTGACGAAATTAGCTTTTCTTTTTTGAGAATCTTGCCTGAAATTAGAAGTTACTTCTCGATCTTTTGACGAAATTACACCTCCAGTGGGACAAATAAGAGCTATTTTTTGCGTAATTTATGCTCTATATGTCCACATCATCACTGGAGGGTTGCGTTTTTTCAAATGTGGGGCAAGAAAGGGCACCAGTTTTTTGAATGAGTGACAAGAGGGGCGCTAGTTTTTGGATGAGGGGCAAGAAGGGCGCTATTTTTAGAACTAAAGGGCAGGAGGGGCAGAGCACCCCCCCCCCCATGAATCCCTCTGGGGGAAACTCTGTAAATTAACTAATTAAATTTGGAATTTATTTGTGCACCTTTTAAAGACAATTTTTGACAGTTCAAAACTAATAAAAAAAAGGAGAATTAATACATAACAAGTACAATTATTAACCAATATAAAATTAAAACATTCTTTAAACCTCCAATTTATTCAGACCATTAAAATCAGTCTATCAAAAAAAATGTTTACTGCTTACTGTAACAATTCATTGAATAATGGAAAACATTTCATAATTACAGGGATGAGATTGACAAGAAAGTAAAAAATCTGAAAACTGCACAACTGAGATTTGAACAATAATACTTATGAATTTCAAACAGAATAAATATTATAATTGTTATTAAAACATATATTACATAAAAAAATGGACTATTATATCAAAGTACAAAAACAAAACTAAGGAAAATATATAAAATTTTTCCCCAAAATTCAATTTGTAAAATTTCTTTAAAAATTGTAGAAAAGTCTGAAATTCAACTAAAGTCTGAAGAATCTCATCTCTGTATTTATTTTGTAATTGTCTGTACTTTAATTTCTTTTGATTAAAAAAATTGTACTGGCTTTGCAGTTTTTCATTTTTCATGTGTAGAGACGTAAAATTTCCGGAAAAATATTATAAGTGGTGAAAAAACTGGGTTTTTTTTCCAGAAAAAAACAGAAAAGTTTGAAAAATTAATTTTTCATATTTTCTCCCAAATAAATTATATTTTCTAGAGAATGTTAAATAATAAACATTTTTTCCCATTTTATATAAAAAAGAAAATTATTTTCACTTTATATTACAAAAAAGAAAAAAAAAAAAGTAGCAAAGCCTGCTTTTAATATTTATTTTTTTTATTTTTTTTTTTTCCACAGCCTAAAAATTTTTATTAAACACTATTGTTTGTTACATCATGTGATCTCTGTTAAAATGATTTTTCAGTTACATGTTTAACTACCAATTGACCTAAAAACTTGAGCCCAAAAGTGTGCAGTTTGGAATAAAAATATGCATTCCATTTACATAAGTATAGTTTTTAAGTAAATGATACTAAACTAGTTTAAAGAAATTATTGCAATTTTGTCATTATTATAAATATCAGTACAGTCGTCCCTGCATAAACGAATATCGACGGTTCCAGAAAAAATATTCGATTAAGCGGGGTATTTGATTAAACGGGGAGGCATATAAATGTAATATTTAAGGTGTAATAAAATGACAAAATTATTAAACATAGTATATTTAGTTACCAGAGTAAGAAAATCATTAAAAACTTATAGAATAATACAAACTGAAATAAAAACAAAATGACAAGTAAATACGCAATAGTTCAATGACAGTAAACACATGCATTTTGTTTACATTGCATTTAATGCAGATCATGTGAATTGGATCCAAATTTTGTTATTAGAATTTAATTTACGTAATTTATACAGGTTTTAAAAAAAATAGATGAAAACGGTTTATGTGAAATTTTAGAGTAAAAAATGGACGAGATTTTTTTCGAGTGGTTTCATAATTACCATCTTAAACCTCTAACTGACAACACATTATTCAAGGGTTACTTCGAGGATTTGCTCGTTAATGCTAATGCTATAGAAAAGTTTATAAAGATATCTCTTTCGCATTTCAATATTTTTAAATGATATTTTTTGCAATGGATAGCTGAGATCGATCTGTACAAAAGGCGTCGTCGTTTTTAACTTTTCTCATTTTAATCGCAGATATTTTTAATGACGATGATTTCTGTTTCAGGGCCTGCTTTTGAAAATGAAAATGTCTCCATTAAGAATAATTGTAAAAAAAAAAAAAAATCGAAAAAGTGAAAAAGAAGTCTTGACAAACGAAAGTAAACAAAATACAAAATTGATCGAAATTCCTGTCCAATTTATGTCACCATTTTTGAAATTAATTCGAAAAAATGAACAAGGAAGGGAACTTCCTTGACAAGTACTTATACACCTGCCAGGCAAAATCCATGCTGGGAGTTCTGGAAATTTGTTTTCTGTGTAACAACAGAAAATGACAAAAACTGTGGAGGAAATTCCAATTGAAACATGTTTTTCACACCCATTTTTCAAATTATCTCACACATATGTTATTCGAATAAGCGAGGACATTTCGTGAAAAGTATTCGGTTAAGCGGGGAAAAAATAACATTAGCCCAATGGGATTAAATTCGGTTCCGGAGGATTTTATTCGAATAAGCGGGGTATTCGATTATCCGTTACCCAATTAAGTAGGGAGGACTGTATTCAAAAATTCCATTGTTTGTTTAAAAAATGTATATTTTATTCATTATTCCTTTTTTTTTCTTACAATTATAATTTTATTTCCTTTAAAAAATATGTTTAGTTTTAGAATAGTTTTTCAATCTCAACTCAAAAAAGTTTTGATTTAGTTTTGTAATCTAAATTCAAACAAAACAAAGTTTTAGTTTGGCTTACTCAAGTCTGCAACTAATAAATAGCATAGGATTTATTGAATGTTAAGATTTTTACTCACTGAAAACAAAAAAGTTTAATCAAGAGAGAAAGTATAATTTGGAATATAATACTTGTAATTTTTTTTTTTTCCTCATTGCAGTTGTACTTTCCTAACGCAAACTGTCCATATTTTGCAACATTACTGTACATTATGGAGGTCAATTTTAGATTCAACACCTTGAAAAAACAATCAACCAATAACGAAATCTTGAAAAATGCACCATAGTAGTGCCACCTATAGGGCAATTTACACTAAAAATTAAACAACATTATATTAGGAACTATCTGAAGCTGTAGTTTGAAAAATCATCCTTTAGTTCTTGAGATAGAACTATTGCGATAATTTAATAATGCAGCATAGCAGCGCCATCGATTGGGCGATATACATTAATAACTAAACATAGAGTTTATTTCAAATTGTAACTGAATCTAAAGTTTTGTGAAATTATGTGCATCAGTTCTTGAGATAGAGTGCCCATAAAATTTTTGTCACATACAGACTCGCAGAGTAACGATATTTCAAAAAAAAAAAAAAAAAAAAAAAAATCAAATCGTGTTCAGGACTTTCTAAAACGTTTAAATACACAAAAAACTGGAAGTCACATTTTTCACGAATTCAATACTTACTTCTTGAAAAGATAGAAAAAAGTAATAAATCATTTCCATTAATCAGCATATTATTGAAATAATTTTGTACATTAATTTTTAAAAAGAGAAGTTGCGTTTAATTATATATATCTAGATTTTTTTCATATAATCCTGTTTTTGTGAAATTGTGAACTTCTTGTATATACTTGTACAAAATATAATCAAAATTTGTGAATAAGAAATTATTACTATATTTAGGTTCCTATTTAGACATTTTTAATAAGGTTATTTATACACATATACAACTTGATAAGATTCAGCTGCTATATGGCATGAGATTTTTTTCTTTCAATCACTGCATTTGGAAAGATTCAATTTGTAGATTAAACTTTTTTCTGAAATGTCTATTTTCAAGAGAAATTTTGCGAAGGGTCTTGTGTTTCAAACAAGAAAATATGAGAATGTAGCTATTACAAAATTTTCAATATATTATTACATAAATGAAATTTCAAATTTTCCAGCTCGGAAAAATTTAAAAATAAGCCTTTGGAAAAAAACGGAAAAAAATGGCTTTTTTCCCCAATTTTTCTGAGCATTCCCAGCTCTATTCATGTGTACAGATTAAATTATTTTAAATTTATTATTTTTTTAAATATCTCATTAAAATTATTTGCAGATTGATAACTTGTATATTATTATAAATCCAACTAATAAAAATTATTTTCTAAATGTAGTTAGGTGTACTAACTGTGTTTTTAATTTCATGAAGTGCTGCAGAGCTTTGGTAACAAGGTACATAAGTAATGTATGTTATATACACTCATTAGACTCCTTGATAGGCTCCAAGACTTCTAAAAAGACTTGCAAGGCTTCTTCAAAATCGTAATTCAAATTTATACAATATTGATGATGATGGTTGGATTTCTTTAATTATTAATTTTTCCATTTATTGTATTTTCACTTTCAGTTTCTTTATTAAAAATTATATTCTTTTCCATTTCCCTATATATAAAAAAAGTACTTATTTTTATTTGTATAAATGTGAAACAATTTTAATCTGGAGATATTTTATGAGGGTTTTTGTTCATAACTTTTTTCATATTTTGCAGACGTATTATTAAATACCAAGTAAATAGTTTTATGAATTACTGCATATAGAATACATTGATATTCAAATAACTTTTTAGAGGTCAGTTATAAATTCATATGCTTAAAAAATGAAATTTCAACTACTCTGTTCAGCTCAAGCAGGAATCACTAAAATGCACAAAACTTAACACTGCAATCACTAATGTGTGTATGAGTGCTGCCCGACCATTAAAATAAAAAAACATCAGTGCATCCACAAAACTCGCTGTGCAATAATCACTAAAATGCACAAGACTCATCAAACCCTAGTTAACTAACACTAAAACCGAAAATTTAATTTCAATGCACAAAAGGCACATTCAAGAAATGAGCAAAATCGCAGCTATTAATGCAGATATCAAGCTATTAAAATCTCTATAAATTTGTACAAAAACACGTGATAAAATTTTAAAGTATTTGTGGTATATAAACATTATGCGATTTTTAAGTAAGAAAAAAAGTATTTCTGATATAAGAATTCACTTTCAATAACATCAACACATTGTCATCTCAATCTTTTAAATATTATTGACAAATCACAACTTAAATCCTTGAATATTTATTTCGAGATAAGCATACCCTCAATATATATTTATGTGCTCTACCAGCATATATGTTTCCAAATGTATGATGTTACTATTTATTGAAATAAGCAACATCTTTAAAATAACATGAATAAGAAACCAGAAAATATAGTCATACATATATAATGCAATCTCCTTTTTAAATTTAAACAATACAAGACTGACGTAACAATGGCATTTCATAAAATCCAATTAAACAAAAGACAAGAAACCGTGCAATCCGATTAAATCAATCCAAAATCCTGAACTAACAAGTGTAGGCATAATGGCATGGAAACAATCCAGGAAACGATCCGGTAACAAGAAAAGCCATTTATCGCCTCGTCGTATTCAACGATGCCAAGTGTCTCGGCTGTTCTAGGATTCAGCGAAGTTTTTATTGCAGAAACTGTCTAATAATAAACATTTTTAATATCTGTTGATCACAAGAACATTTCTACTATCAATTCACTTATATTGTTCCAAGGTCGTAGCTAGAAGTGATCTATAGAGGTAGCTAATTATTTTTTTTCTCTCTCTCTTTCTCTGCCATAAAGATAAATAAGTGCATATTTACACTGTAGGTACTAAGTTTCCTATTAAACTGTTTTAATAACTTCATTTTATACTAAGGAAAGTATAGGATGATGAAAATTTTGAGTGCATAACTGGTGCAAAATCAAGTTAGCTTCCTGTATACAAATAGGATGAGGGAGTGTTAAATCGCTTATTTAGATAAAATTTAGTAATTTTGCAAAACTGTAAAAGAATCTCAAAACTAAATTTGATTTTTGGAACAGAATTTCATTTGGATTTTCTGAACAGAAAATTCGCAGTAGAACAATAAAAACTTACTTGTACCGGCAGGCAGACCAACACGTAACACGAATCACGAATCTCATCTCACACCTCACGCTTCCTGTGAAAATTACCGCGCTTTCGTTGGTTGGTTGGTTGGCCACTACTGAGACATGTGTACACACCCGTAGGGAGGCTTTTGTCTCGAAACTCCAGAGTAGACACTAATATAAACAGCCATGGTCAAATCATGTACGACACAGGCAAACGAGAATGTTTATAAACAAACACTTCTGTCAACCAATCTACCGCTACATTTTTGTCATAGCGGTCTTGACGACGTAGCCCAATCATAGCAAGCAGACAACCATAATAAAATTTGTAGACCAATCAGAACCCCTGAATTCATATGTAGAGTGGGTACTATAACGAAGCACTGGCGAAAACAGCTTGCTCGCACAAATAAGAGCCCACAGTGACATCAACTGCTCTTTCCTTATTGACCCCTTACATTAACGTCACAACAGCGGCTGTTCCTCTTATCTGGTGCACATGACGCCATGTTCTGGAGCCCAAACAAACCATCTTTACTCCCCGTTTGCCGTTTAAAGCAACTGTGGTCTTCCTGTTTAATTTTGATTGTTCTTATTCTTGCATTATTTTTCTAAATACTTAAAAAATGAAGCGCAAATTACTATTTTTATAAATGTGAAAACATCACATTTGCCTTATGTTTGGGCGCCAGATGAAGCATGTGACGTCACGTGCAAGGGGTCTATAACAGCAGGCCCACACAGGCTGTCAACAAGAGCAGTCAAAAAAGATGGGGAAGAGCCACACGTGAAAATCGGATTAGGGCCGCAACACCATGAGGAGATGAGAGAGCTACAGACATGTGTCGCTGTAACTCGAGGAGGCAGGCAACTTGAGCGAAAAAAACAGCTGTCAGCGAGGGCAGTTGAGAAACATGCGGTGCAAGAGAACGTGCTCCGGGGTATCCAACTCAAAACAATGCCTACACAGCGGGGAGAAGACGCTGCTGGGTGAGGATCATCTTAGCCCTCCATCGGGCAATAAGCACATGAGTTAGCCTGGAGGGGGTCCACAGAGAAAAAGACCGGTAAGGGGTGAGGTGAGGGTAAGTAGGTGCGTAGTCAGTGTTAAGCCATGAAAAGCCATTTTCAATGAGCCAGCTCTTCTTGACGTGAAAACGTAAGTCCTCCGGAGAAATCTAAGGGATAGACTGGCAGAGAAATGGACCATTTTTAGCCAGAAAGTCAGCCCTCTCATTTGGGACGATACCCTTATGAGCGGGGCACCAGACCAAAGTGATGCAGTAGCCCATATTACTCATGACCGAAATGCTATGGATCAGATGGAGAATGACCTTAGGTGAACGAAGTGAATAGGCCTGGCAAGCTCGCAAGATAGACAAGCTATCCGTTAACAGTAAAATTGTCTTATGAACAGATGGAAGATGAGTAATGGCCAACCAGAGCCCACGCTTTCGTTGCAGGGGCGAGAAAAGTAGTACACAAAACAAGTGTTGTCAAACGGAAACGTTAATTAGCTAGATCTCATCACAGCTCAGATATGATCAAAGAACAAATCTTTTTTTATTTATTTAATAATAATAATAAATTTTACAAAAGCATTACTTCTAAAAGTAAAAAAAAATGTTAAAAACTAACATCTGAAATCTTTAAAAAAAATTAATAAATACAGAAAGGGGGGGAGCGAAGGAGGCGATCGCCCTGAGCGCGGAAATCTAGGGGGCGCCAAACTTATACTACCAACGTCATTTTTGACCTGTCACAAGAAAAACATTGGGAGAAGGGGGCTCCAAATTCTAATTTTGCCACGGGCGCAATTTTTTCTTCGCACGCCCCTGAGCAGACTAATTACCATTTTTTGATTTAACAACTGAATTTAAAAAATAATAAATAAAAATACTGATTACTTTTAAGTATCAGTTGAGTTAATATTTTTGGTTTTGATACGAATATATTTTGTTTGAAAAAAAAAATAATAATATGTAAAAATGTATAATACTTGAAATTTATGAAAGATATAAGAGTGACCAGAGTGTCACAAAAGGAACAAAATTTTGATTTAATGTACAAAGAAGTAAAATACTTCTCGTTACGAATTAGATGTATGTTACGTGAATGAAACATGGGTATATTTAACTGGTTACATCAATTTTTACCTTAATTATATTTTTAATAAAATTATTGGGATCATTTATGAGAATTTCTTCGAATTGTCCCTGAATTTCGGAATGGACGTCCCCATGTATAATTGTTTCAGAATTTTGTCATTTCAAAAGTTATTCTCGAATGTTATAAATATTGTAAAATTTCATTCTACTAAATCAAGTCATCATGATAGGTAATGATAATAGGTTGCCACGATGATTACGTTCTTTTTTTTAAGGAGTCCTATTATTTCCGTATTACTAAATTTAATATGTTAATATTTAATAATTGTAACAAATTTTGCTTTCATTGATATTCGTATAAGAATACAACAGCTATTGCACCAAAATCTGATTATTTATAAGACTAGTTATAACAAGAACGCATCTCATTTGTCATGTTTGATGTACAATTTCTGATTTGTTTTATACTAATTTATGTTAACCAACAAGTGGGATACGCATTTTTGCTAAATCATGGAAAAGTGGGCCAGGCGTAGAAGAAACATAGATGAGAAGGGGGGGGGGAATTATGTGGGATGGCTACGTGAATTAGTCATAAATAACATGATGAGAAAAGAGGATTTTGAATGTGGGGTTTAAAAGAACAATTTTTTTTCAACATATTTCATTCCTTTAGAAATTTACTTGTATGCACTTTTATCAAACTATCAAATTACAAGTAGAAATTATGTGATTTTTAAATATATAATTTACAGAGTTGATGTACATTTATATACATGTTGTTTATAAACCATGTAATATAATCTTTCATACAATAGACCGTAAATCTAATTTTCAAACATATCCTTTGACCACTAAAATAAAAAATCTGCAGTGAATCAATGAATATTTAAAGATAATCTGAATATATATATTTTTTTTATCCTAAGAAATGCAAACATGTCTTATGTTTCATATTTTAATTAGAATTTATGTAAATGCGACTTGCATTTCAATATTGTTGAAATACAATGGTATTTTTTAGATCAAAATTGCAAAAAATAAATGACCTTAAATGCAACAGTTGTTATTTTAGTAGTAATTTATCGACAGTGTAGGTAATGTTGACTCATTTTAGGACAAATTCTTCACAATCATGTCTATTTGTGTAAACAAACAATTAAACATATAATATAGTGGATTTATATATAAATATAAAACAAATTAAACTGAAAAAATGAAGATATACATATATATGATATTACATACCTTTGCATAATGTTCTTCTGTTTAACTTCTATATCTTACACAGCGCCTTAATTCAATACGCTGCCATTATCGTAAAATTTGCCAAACTTGTTCTCTCCGTTTGTTTTTTGTTTGCTGTGCAAGCTCGGTTGAGGGACTTCGACCTCAACCTCTTCTGGATAAAGGTCGAATAACAGCGTCAGTTTTCAGCTTCAACCTTATAAAGCTAGGTTAGATGGTGAATACCATTTGAGTGTTGGACCCAAGTTTCGCGCATAACTCGGGGTCGAAGTAGTTGGCGTATACGAGGGCTAGGAATTTGTTTTTGCCCCTAACCATCATAACGGATCAAATTACCTATCCCTTATGTCGCAATTCTCAGACGCGTCTTACCGTAACATAAATGCACCTCAAAGTTAATTATAATGCCTCTATATGAGAGTGAGAACATAGGGTACGTAAAGTTTGATTGAGTAAGGATAAATTAAAGAAAAAAGGATCACCAAGCATTGTGTCAAAACTGCCATTATTACCAAACTAATGTTTATTAATTAATCTCAATCGATTATTGCTAGGTTCTGAAATATAGGTTTTCCACAGTTTGTGAGCCATCAGCGTATGTTGACATTCACATACTGAGGTGTCCTACGTCTAACAGTGCCAATCTGCGTGGCCACCATAAATTGGATCCAAACGACTAGACCGGGAGACGGCAGCACAGACAATCTCTTCGAGTTCCCGGCTAAAACATGAAAATGGCTTGCCAAGTGATATCTAGATGTAAGACACCTGAAAACTCGATTTCAGCAGTTGACTCCTAGGTTTACCATTGTGTTTTCCTGCTCTTAATCCAATCTGTCATGTTTTCATACCTTTGAGTTCATGAAAATACATTAGCAAAGCTATTACTCAACCGCTGAAATCGGATAATTAGGTAATTTCCACCAAGATATGACTTGGCCGACCAATTACATTTTAATATACAATTGGTCGGTTTTAATTTTATCAAAATTATTTGTCAAATTTAAAGTTTTTACTATTTCTAAAATTTCAGTCGTGAACTTGATGATGTGATAACCTGTACTGCCACCTCCTGATTTATAGTCATTCGATAAACATTAAAAGCCCCTAGTAGTCACTCGAAAATTCTTAGATGATAATGTTAAGTCTGCGGAGGCGTTATTTTCAAATATCTCATTCAAATTTCAATATTTTTACATGATTTTTTTGAATTGGATAGCTTAAGACGATCAACAACCGAGCTAATTTTTACTTCTTCACATTTTTTCTTTTTTTAATAGAAAATTTAACTTTCGGAACCAATTGGAACAGGTTCTGAAATTGAAACTAGCATAGTATAAAAAATATATATATAACCAAAATAGAAAAGGTAAAATCTAGCCCGGTTATAGTCCTCAGTTATTCTATGCAAAAAAAATCATGTAAAAATATTAAAATTTGTTCAAGATATCTAAAGATAACGCCCCCATAGACTTAACGTTATCATCCGGGTCTTTTTGAGTGACTTTAGGGGCATCTTTAATACACTACTTCGCCAGCTGATGCAATTTGCATTTTGCATCGGGGTTTTCTCACTCGTTATTATGACGTGACAAATGGTGGCTCGAGGCTAACTAAAAAGATAGTCTACTTCGATGTATTCCGCATATCTTTTTTCATAGACCGCTAGAGTGACATCATGCTCTTTTCGTATGTTTTCATTGGTGCATACGCGCATCCGTTGAATCCAGCGGTCTGTAAAAACGATACCCGTAACGCACCGCGGTAGCCTTTCTTTTTCGTTAACCATGTCGTGGCCAATGACCTCTGAGACCTAAACAGCACATCAGTTACCTTTTCTTACGCCGACATCTTTCTTTTCCGTCACTTGACGGAGGACAGATTTAACGCGCCAAACCGGTTTTTCTCCCGCCGAAACTCGTATTGTTATGTTTGTCTTGAGCTGACCGTACTTTTGCTTTTTTCTTTGTGAAATCTGAAAGTTGCCAATAAAGCGATCACCGCCAAAAAAACAGTATCTTTTCGCCAAAGACGTTGGATTCGAAACCTTGCCGAAAGAACAATGGAATGTGCGTGTATATCAGAAGTCTGTGGTCGTGGCTGGCATCTGTCTACGACAGGCTGCTAATGGTACAAAATGATGAGCGTGCCACTTTATGACAATCGCTGTGATTAGAGTATCAGCCGTTGCTGTGACGTCAATGCAATGGATCTATTGGTATTTTTCTTCTGTTTAACTGAAGTTGACGTCACGTGAGTAAAGTCGAGGCTAACGAAAAAGACAGGCTACAGTGATGCATCCCAAATGTCTTTTTTTATACAGACCTTAGAATGACGTAGTGCTCTATTCGTGAATCCGCATTGGTGTATTCGAGCATCACATGACTCTAGCGGTATGTAAAAAAATATATGTGAAATAGACCGTGGTAGCCTGTCTTTCTCGTTAGCCTCGGGTAAAGTCCATTCACAGTATGCGAGTGTAGGAGATTGTGGGTTCAAATCCCACTGGCTCCATTGCACACACTCTTTGTGTGGAGCTCCCGGTTGTACTTCTCTTGTGTTGTGAAATTTACTTGTGCTATCTCGTCCCTGTAAATTGATAATGACTTATAAGCAGGCTTTCATGTCGAGCACACACGTCAGATGTATGTAATAATAATAATAATAATAATAATTATAATAATCTATTCACAGACTTCTCACGCTGTTAAAAATCTCTATCATTTGCTGCATTGTCACTCCACTGCTTTTATAGGAAACGGTTACTTATTATGGAGCATTCTCATTGGTCAGAATAGAGATATTTTATGACAACGGTGGAGTAATGATGCAGCAAATAGTATATATTTTTAACAGTGCATATTCTGCTAAAAATCTGCAGCATTTTCTGCATATTCACTCTGCCGCTTGTATAGAATAGCTCTATTCCGACAAATGAAAATAGTTCCTAATATAGCCAAGTAATCGTTTTCTAAACAAGCGGCGGAGTGAGTATGCAAGAAATGCTGCAGATTTTTAGTAGTACACTGTTAAAGTGCAGTGCATTGTTAACTAGTATACTAGAATCAAATTTGGTAACTTTTTCTTCAATTTTACATCGCTTCACTCCATTACGTGATGGCAGAGAGAAATGTTCGCAAAATTGTTTTTTCTCCCTGCAAAAGCTCCTTGAAATCTCCTTCCGGATCTTATGTTGACCGAGAATGAAATCCGAAAGTTATCAAAAAAGGGATCATCGCCAAAAAATATAATCTCAAACCCAGAGCCCGATTAAGGTTGTACAGGGCCCAAGGTCCAGCACTTCTTTCAGAGCCCCCTTGTGCTAGTATAAAAGCTGAACCCCCCTTCCCCTCGCATTATTCGACAGGTTATCATTAGATTATCATATAATTGACAAGTTAACCAAAATCGTTTTTGAGAAAATAATTACTCAAAACTGCAATTTTAGGAAATATTTTCTAAATTAATTAAAATAATTGCTGGAAACTGCAATTTTGGGAAATATTTTCTAAAGTATTTTATTAAATTTGGGCCCTTATCAACAGTGGGCCCAAGGCCACGACCTTAGTTGGCCTGTGCGGTAATCAGGCTCTGCTCAAACCTCCATCTTTTTTAGCGACGAAAGAGCGAAAGCATGTTTGATTCAAGTTCCGACTAAAAGAACAATCTAGTTCGGCCTCTAGTCCTATATTTCCTGTGAGAGTCCATCATACTAGTGATTCTAGAGTGCTTAGTGTGGCACAGTGAATGTGGTGACATATGGACTACAAAATTTGATTGCATGAGACATCGCCCCTAGATTGGAGAAAATCACGACACGATTTGTTGTGACATCACAAAAGTCACACAAAGCAGATAAAACAAAGAAAAAAATCAAACAACTTTCATATTTTGATTATGTTGTGTAGTGGAATTATTAATTATTATTTACTACTACTAATTAAAAATTCCACGAATTATATATTTTCTTTTTGTAACATTAAATAATTTTTTAAATATTTAATTCTCTCTATTATCACATAAGTTTTCTATGAATTAAATTATGAAAAAAGGTATTATAAAGAATATCGGAAGTACATTCAGAATTTTCGAAAATCCAATTTAATCTCGGCACCGACAATGCTAAATTTTCTAGTAGTCTTTTACTTAGTCATTAATTAATTAGAGTTAGGTTCAGGTAAGCATATAGACATATCGGTACTACTAGGTTATTCCGTCGACCAAAATTCTATCGCCAAATTATAAGATTAAATGCCAACAATGGATGGTCGTGAATGTCAATTCAATGACATTAAATATGATACACGTGCTTAAAATGTCATTGAGTGATTTAACTTTGACTTTTTATTTGTATTTTTATTAATATTCTACTAATTATTTGTTTGTTATTTAAAATAAAAGTTACGTCTATATGTATAATTTGGCTATCAAATTGGCGATTTTTATGATTTGGCGAAATCGGTCGACGGGATAACAGAGTAGTAACGGCATATCAATTTATAAACAGGAAGATTGCATTAATTAATAGCTCCACAAAAATTGATGCAACTAACACCTAAAATATTTTTCGTTTTAGAAATCAACGTGCGCATGCAGAAAATTCTTTTCTGTTCTCAAGGCTCCTGACCCTGCTTTCAAAGGTATTCACAAGCTAATGTTAAACCTATGGAGAGGTTATTTTCTAATACATTGTTTGCATTTCAACATAAAAAAAGAAAGAAAAAAAAGGATTGCTAAGGTACATTTCTACATTGCTCTCTGTTTCCTTTTTTGATTTTTGATTGCAAATATTTTAAAAAAGTTACTCTCACTTTCAAAACCGGTTCCGAAAACGAAAGTGACATTCTAAAAATTATTTGCATCCAAAGAAAACAAATAGGTAAATGTAATCGCTGATCCCCAGAGGGTTTTGTTTAATATCGCCTTCAAAACACTTTATTATTAAATTAACGAACGAAAATTGTCAATAAAGAATTAATCATTCTTTGCATAAATGGTAGCACCATTATATTTAGGAATGTGCCTTATGGAAATTATCCACTATCCTATTTCAGATTTTTATATTTAACTAATAGTATTTATAGCAGGATTTCGTCAAAAACCGGATTCAAAATGATAAAAAACCACTGCAGGTTAAAAAAAATTGCGACTCTACGAATTGAACTAAACCTTTATGAGTAAATAATGAATTTGCTTATGCATCTGCTTTATGATGTGTATCTTGCAATCCTATTTCATAACATTGGGGCTATGTTAATTCTGCATGCTATTATGAATATGGAGTATGATAAATTGCTTTTCAATTCAAAGGTGAATTTACCAGTACAGATATTAATGGAGTGAATAATTGTTCCCATAAACATCTGGACTTAGGTCTAGACATAAGCATGACGTTGAGGGGGGGGGGGTAAAACCAGGTGGCACTTCTCATATATAGATATATGGATGAAAAAAGGCGATTTGGGGAGTTAAAATGAACTGATGATATAAAAAAAATATTTTAATTAAAATAACATTTTTTTTTTCAAAATTTTGTGATTTGTTGTATGACAAGAGGTATTCAGCTGTAACTAGATAGAATTTGAACTCTCTCGCATATATAGTTTTTATGTACGGACTCTGTGACAGGCAGACGGAGGACATAAACGAATAGGTTTCCGTCAGATGAATGAAATCCTAAAAAAATGAAAAAGGAACGGCGTAGAGATGTGTCTCGATTATTCAGTAATAATAATAATAATAATAAACAAATAAAAATTTCGAAATGCAAACAAATATTAGAAATTAACTCCCTAACATCTTAACTATACTTTAAATGCCTCAATTGTGATAACTTGTAATGATGCAACTATAGTAAAAACTATGAAAATGAAATCTGTCACTGGTTAAATTATTACGTTCTTCCTGCTTTTTTCGTGACGTTATCGAGTTTCACACACAAAAACAGCAATGTATTACAGTGGAAATTTTGTTAAAATATCTTCATTATTTTTAGTTTCACATGTAAAAAGCTAAAAAACATTATTTGCTATCTGTCAAAAAAAAAAAAAAAAAATTATATTTTTGAGACATTGTGTATAGTTTATAACTTTATTATTACGAAATCTTGATATTAAAATTAAAAAAAAGGATGTTTGTTTGCATAAATAAAATGTAGACTTAAATTCCCCCTTTTTTTTTATTTTCCGTAACATGAAATTAATTTCTTAAAGTATTTCAATTCTTTTGTCCGCTTAAATATCAAAGTAGATTTATAATAACGAGTTAAACTTTAATGGCAATGCATCCGACACTATTAAATGAAGCATACGATAATAAAGTGAAATAATAATAAATAATATTAAGTTAAAAAAATACATTTTGAAAAAATATTTTGATAAAGTAGAAATATTCTTTCAATTTATTTACGATTGTTGTACATACATATTTAAGATAAGTTTGTGAATTAAGGTTATATATTTTCGAAGTGCAATGAATCGCGAAACGCTGGCTTTCACATTCACCAACACCTACGTTTCCCGAGTTCCCTACATGCAAAGATCAGAGAGGGAACTCTGTCCTTCAAAAATCTCAACTAATTCTCAGAATCAGATGAATGAGTCCATCGTCTGATGACACTTGGTCCGCTACATTTTCTCCAGGCAATCATGACAAGCAAAGAAAGGGAAAAGGGGAGGGGGGGGGCTGTCTTTTGCTGTCCTTGCTAGTTCTATGCTATAAAAAGATAAAGCAGCGATCTATTTTTTTATTTTTTTATTTTTTTTTTTTTTTAATGAATAAAAATAAATTCCTTTCTAAAGGAATTTGGTTTCTGTAGTTTTTACAATAGTTTTTTCTTAAAAATTTACAGGCTAATGAAAGCCGCTACATCACGAATAAATATTATTGAAAAAAATAACAAAAAGTAATTAAAGCGGGATCGGGATATATATACATATAGATTTGCACACCACAGGGGGAGGGGGAGTAATGAGGCTGAAACTCCCCCCCCCCTCTTCAGACCCTGACACTAGACTAGTCAGTTAAAGTTTTCAAAAATTACAAAAGAATATTATTATCTTCTGAATAACTTCTTAAAAATCTCAATTTTTAAAAAGTATTAAATTCGTTTCACAAAAAAAAAAAAAAAAAAAAAAAAAAAAAAAAAAAACCTTAGTTTTTAAAACACGTTACGGATAGTAAAAAAAAAAAATAGAAATTATAGATAGGTTAGACTGTATATTTTTCTCTTTTGATATAGTATTTCGCGAAAAACATTGTAGTGAATTTTGTCTAATTATCTTCATCTATAGAATCATCAGAAACGCAATATATTTTTGAAAAGACGCATTTATAAAAGTTTCTTTTAGCTGGAACTGTATTTTCAGAAATGTTTCCAAGTGATAATGTTCCACCATAATGTTTCTGAATAAGAAAATCTGTCAATTTCATGCGTTTCAGAACAAAAATTAATTTTAAAAAGAATCTGAAAGCAAGAAGTTTGGATTCGAAAATATCCGTGCCTTAAGAAATGAAAATTAGTTTTAATGATGCTAATATTCATGCTGTTATTGTATCAGGTTTGTCTGTAAAGGATCTTTGTTGAACATGAAAGTGTTTATATAAGGGACTACTTCAGTCAAATGAAAAGTTCCGTTCGCTAATGCAAATCCTATGGAAGAAATTTTTAAAGATATCTCGGTTGCATTTCAATATTTTTATTTATTTATTTATTTTTTTTCTGATTGGATAGCTGAGATTGATCCGAGTCTCTGAGTGCAGCCCATTTTTTACTTTTTCGATTTTGGGTGAAGATATTTTTATTTTTATTTTTATTTATCTATTTATTTATTTTTTGAGGGTGTTTTCAATTTCTAAACAGTCCCGAAAATGAAAGCGTCCTCATAAAAATTATCTGTAAATAAAATAATAATAATAATAATAATAATAATAAAATAAATAAAAATAAAAATAAAAATAAAAAACGATCAGCATACAGATCAATCTCAGATATCCAATGCAAAGAAACATTTAAAAATATTAAAATATAACCGAGCTAGATTTATAAATTTCTTCCGTAGGATTAGTATTAGCGAATGGATCTTTTTATTTGAATGAAGTAGCTTCTTAAGAGTTAATTGGACTTCAAAAACAGAAAATCCCGGTTGAAAATACAGGTTAATTAGAAAAACTTTATGTTGACGTTTCAGAAACTCCGTGCAAGCAAAAGAAACTTTGTTTTCATGAAAGCTTCTTTAATTTTTGAAAATATTCTATTGATTTCTAAGATTTCTAAAGATAAAAAAATGTTTTTCGAATTAGTGGGTAACTTCAGAGTTTGTTGCACTTTTTCGATTGTGATTACAGTATATTTCCCTCGACTAAGAAACATTTAATTTTTGCGTATGTCTTTTACCCCCTCAAAAATGGAATGTTCGGCAACCTGAAACTTGTACAAATTCTCTGGCCAAAAGAAACAAAATTCTTCAAAAATATGTACCAAAAAAAAAAAAAAAAAAAAAAACTTCTGATCACAAGAGTGTTTTGCCAACAAATTGCATGTACTTTTTCTATTTTTTTTTTTTTTTTTCGATTTGTAAATATGAGCATTTATTTGGAAAGATTGCAAAGTAAAGACAATAATATAGTAGAATAGTGGCGTTTGATTGGAAATATTTCCAATTTAACTCTAATGTTTGTTCAGTATTGATGTTACATGGAAATTATTTCCAATTTAAGGGAGGATTTGCTTTTCAAAATTCCCTTTTTTCTTTTCACTGTAAAAGGACTAATTCAAATTCGAGCTTCTTCCGCAGTGATATAATGGTTTAGCGGAACGCGTTCGCGCAGGCTTAAACCGTTTTGTAGCATGTTACATCGCTAATAATAATAAAGATAAAATAGTATCACTTAACCATAATAACAAACAATAATAACTAAATAATAAATCATTGGCGAGTTTTGCATCCGATTTTAAAAAAATTCCTTGATAAAAATTTCTTGGGGAAAAAAATAAATTCCCCTTTTTTTTTTGCTTTTATTTTCCTCGTATAATAACAACTCTTGTATTTTTCAGTAAGCCATGCCATTTTTAGGACTGCATCGCAACACTTTTTGTGTGCTATTTTTCGAGTCCACCATATGCTCTAATATATATTATAATTATTGTTACAACTTTATTTTATTATCTATGTGATTTATACTATGACCATAACCGTGACTGTTAGTAAGTCACATGTAGTTTGTATCTGATTGCACTACAAATCTTGCTAGGATATGGGTAATGGTAAATATCTTAGTATATATATCCTTTTTTTTAATGGAATAATGTATTATTGTTATTTTGTCATATTGATTTTATTTTCTTCTATGTGTATCTTTCTACTAATTTGTCATCTGAATAGCTTCCAGCCAGTCGGGTGTATTGTGAGTCGAATTCTTAGCTTTCAGCACGACTCATAACAGAAACTGGTTGGATGTTTTTGCTTTTTTGTTAAACTATACATCCCTGATGAAGTAGTTTAATGAAAAAGCCTTCTACTGCCTTTTTATCCATTTATCTTTCATTATTTTGGTAATCTGCCTTCTATTTCACTTTAAACTTCAACTGTTTTCAATAAGATGATTGTAAAAATACTAGTTTCATTGGTTTATTGTATGGTAGTATATGAATTACTCTGGTTATATAATGTCCATTTATCCACATATTTCTTAGTAATTTGGTAATCTGCCTTCTATTTCTCTTCAAACTTCAACTGTTTTTAATAGTAGGAATGTAAAAATACTGGTTTCATTGGTTCTTTTATTGGTATTGTCTGAATAACTTTGGATGTATTTATAAAAGTATTTATATATATATATATATAAATACTTTTATAAATACATCCAATATATATCCTTAATATATGTATATATATATATATATATATATATATATATATATATATATATATTAAGAATTAAACAGCTCCACCAGTGGCTGAAAAGTTCTGCTCTCGAAGCTGGTAGACGAAACGAGCTGGGTTCAAACCCAATCACGCCTGTCGGCCTAACTGTTAGGAGTTTTCGTCGAACCTTGCGTAAATATGTGCTAGGCTCCTTTAGATCTCCACGAAGGGCCACCCCCCACCCCCTCCGTAGGCCCTATATCCTTCAAGTAGATAATCGCGACCGTCACAAAATAAACCAAATTAATCCTATTTTCAAAGAATAATATAAGTCGGGTTCTCCCTTATTTTTTTTTCATATTTTTTTATTTTTGTATTTTTTTTTTCTCTACTGGAATAGGCTTTTGGGGCACTAGACACTGATTATCGCCAAAGGCGGAAGGTTTTGCTTTGCAAACGCGCTACAATGAGAAATATGTTTCATTATTCAACCTCTTTTTATTTTCGTCCAATTTCTAGAGGCTGCATAAATAAGCTACTGAAAATTTTTGTAAAAATTATTACAATTAAATATAAATATATTTTATTGCTGTATATCGAAGAATATATTTTATACGATGTATTCCTTATGTACAGTACAGTCATATTTAATGTGACCACTTGCGATTTTTGACGTTTTTTTTCAAATATATGGAGAAATGCATGAGGAGTTATCCTGAAACTTCAGGTGTGTAAATAAAATAGTACAGGTTATATTTCCGCAAATATTTTTCCCGAAATCAAATAGGGGCTCGTCCACAAATTGAAAAATAACAGATATCTTTTGGATTAACCTGTCAAAATTAATGTAGCAAAAGCGTTCAAACTGTAGATTATGATTGAATGGGTCGTCACTTTAATAAACCGTATTCATTTTTATGAGGATAGCATGTATACTCGTAGAAAAATTAAGGTTTTCATAAAAACAGTCCCAAATTTTGCCAAATTTTTTGCTTATAATTTGCAGAGTTCTTAATAAAAAAAAAGTTCTTTTCAGAAAACATGACAAATGTTATTGTAGACAAAACCCTGTAATCAGAATTAGGAAATAATAAAAATTGTATGAATAATGAGCAGGTTTACTAAAACATTTTTTACTGCGCATGCATAAAACCAATCGAAATATAATTTGCATAATATGTTAGCTAAGTTTGTAGAGCAACTTTTGTAAAAGTTTCAAAAACATAGCTTGAAAATTCTGAGAATTATTGTTGATAGAATAAGCTTAAAATCCATTAATCCCCCCAAAACAAATCATAGAATTAGTAATTATAGATATAATCATGATTAATTAAATAAAAGAAATATATTTTCATTATTCCACTAAAATATCTCAAAAGCCCTTTGAAGACTTAATTTGAAATATTTCCATGCGAAAAATGAAAATAAAGTAGTTGGATGAATTTAATGAAAAATGAATATAACGTCATAACTTTTCTATACAAAATTTCCAGGTGAAAACGGAAAATGAAATAAATAGCTTGGAGGATACAAAAGCAAAAAAGAAAAGAAAAAAAAAAGCAAATATTACGTCATATTGAAAATATAATGAACAATAAGAGGTGAAAATGACGACTTTCTATATTTTAGAATATTGAAAATAATTTCAGAATTTATACTTCAAATCGCAAAAGAACATTAAACTTTCTTATATTAAAAAATTATGTTATTTGATTGGAAAAGATACATTTTAATAGAATGTTTTATTAAGATATTAAGATTGGTTAGGAATGGCGCATATTTTGGTGCTCATTACTTTTAATCCCATTATAGTTTCACGATTTCGTTTATGCAAATTTTGAAAATACCCTTTTTTATGAAAATATAGTATATTTATAATGTATTAAAATTTGTCAAAATTCAATTATTTTCAGCCCCACCAGTAGCCAAGAAGTTCTGCTCTCGAAACTCGTAGACGGCAGGCGCTGGGTTCGATTCCAATGATGGCCGTTGGCCTAATCGTTCGGAGTTTTCTGTGGTTTTCTTCGAACTTTGGATTTTCTTGCGTAAATACGGGTTAGTTACACTTAGAAAGACCCCAACGAAGGGAGCCCCCCCCCCCTAAAGCCTATATCCCTCGTGTTGATAATTTGCCGTCAAAAACACAACCAACCATCAATTGTTTATATTCAATTATAAAATTACTTTTCAGTGTTAAGAATTCAACTATACAATTTATTCTTATTATGTGAAATTGTGAAATCATTTACGCAGTTAATACTTAAGCATTTTAAAAAAATTGTTTTATAATTTTTTTTTTTTTTTTTTTGTAAAGTGGTAACAAAATAATTATGAACAATTAGCTGTTAAATTTGTCATATAAAGTGCTATTCGAAGTTTGAAAATTGAACCAAATGAAACATATCTATTATTAAGAAATAATTACTAGTAGTGTTATTTTTAATATATTAACCGTTTAAAAACAATTTATGGAATTTGTCTGAGCTTACATTTCTAAAATTAAAATTCACCTAAACATAAAATAATGTTCTTGCTTAATAAAGAGGCAAAAATAATGTAAAACAATTTTGTTACTTTCAAATATTTAGCTTATGAAATATTGCTTCGCGAATCCAAACAAAGCATGGCTTTCGCTATTTTATCTTTCATTAATTTCTTAAATTATTTCAACGCTTCTGTCGATTTAAACATTAAATCACTTTTATAATTTCTCAGTTAAATCGTAGTCCATTCGACTCGATTAAATTAAACTTTAAATATTTAGTTTTGATATTTTTTAAAGATATATTTATAAATTAAAGTTATTTATTTTTGGAAAGCCAGAAAATGTCATTTTATTTTTAGCACGGCCGGACTGATCTAAGCATAGCTCATGAAGTCTGGCCAAAGATCTTGTCTTTCGGGAGCAAGTGATCTTGAAAAAAGAAAATATTTTCCAGTCCTGGATTCCAAGAAAAAACTGAACACTGCACCGTGCATCCCTTACTTCCGCTAAAATCGTCCCCAAGAAGGGAGTTGAAGGCTAAAACAGGCCTGACCACTTTGAAGTTCAACTGAATTCCTGAACTCCCTTCTTCTCTTCCGACTTAATGTTTACTGACTTTAGAAAACGGGGAAGATACAATGGTCAGGGAGATCACTATCTTAACCCTGCTTAAGTGAAAGATTCCTGACCTACACTTGGATTGAAGTTGAACCACAAAAGTCATTAACATCAAATGCGCCGTGTGGAAACATAAAACGCGGCGCCTAAATGAACAGAAAGTACTGCAGTCTGAATGCAGCCTTAAAAACTTAAATTTGTGCTTCGTTCTTTTTCGTGATAACGGCAAGAAAACTGAAATGTTTAGTAAATAAGGAGAATATTGCAATTTGCAGTTGACAATTAAAAAAAAATAGATAAAAAATAAATTCCTTTACAAAGTAATTTGTTTTCTGTAATTAATATTTATAAATTAATTTTTAGGAAGCCTGAATAGTTGGGTAAACGGAAAAAAGTAAAGTCGGCTCTCGTTGATTCGAGCTTGTCGGGACCACAAGAAATGTTCGAATTATCCGAAGTACGAATTATGGAAAATATAAAATAAAAACATGCTTAATATGGACACTATTAGAAACGAATTAATCTTAAAGTGTTTTTTAAATTTACTTCGTCTGTTATCATAAGAATATGACCTAATATTAAATTAGAATGTCAATCAATACATAACTAATCAATCAAAAGATTAGAAACAAGCACAATGGAAGAAAAACTTAAAGCTTCACTGATGGACAGACGGCGCACTAAGAAAGTGGATATCAGATGCATGGGATTATATGTATACTTGTTCGGAACAATTTTCACAAAAATCAAAGAAAATATTCAGATAATCTGAAATTCGCGAGAAAGAAGAGAAAAATGAAAAATCGGAATTTTCGTTAGTTCGAATAAAAGGAAGTCAAGAGAAAATGAGTTCGAATTAATGAAAATTTTTAACGTTATTCTGCCATTGAAAATTTCGGGACTTCATAATTAGTTCGAATTAAGCGAAGATTCGAATTATCCGATTTCGAATTAACAAGAGTCGACTGTATCCGAAAAAAAAAGTTATCTTAAAAAAGTGACAGAAAATACAAAAGCGGAAAAAACGTGATTCAGAAAAAAGTGACTGGGAAAAAATGACCGGGAAAAAAAAGTGAAAAGAAATTGATAAATATTAAACTTGTCGATAAATAAGTGCTAACCTAGTGTCGTTGGGGGACAACCGTAATACTTACCCATCATGGATACGCATAATATAAAATATGAAAATAAAACGCATGTAAACTATTTACAAAATGCTTCGCAATTCCAAAATTAAAGTTTAAACGCATATTTAAATAGTTTTAATATACATAGTTATGCTTTATCAATGAATTGCTGATGAGCCGATTTCGACAAACTATATAAAACTCCAAAATACGCCAGTAGTACAGGATTGCGCAAAAGAAGCATCCTTATAGCTCCAAAAATAATAATCATATTAACTAACAATTTACTGCATCGGATTAAGCGTCTCTTTTCCAATTGAAATATATCTTTGAATCGAAATTTGAATGAAATACAGGGTCATGAAAAATCGAAGAATGTGGAAAACAGGATTACAAATATCTCGACAACTAATAATCCGATCGACTTCGTTCTTTATGCAAAATTTGTGTTATTTTATTGCCTTTTAAGTCCTCTCCTTAGAATAAAACATTTCGAAAATTTTTGTATACCTCTCATCAGAACGAACTTTTCGAGAGTCCGAAAAAAATAGTTCCGAATAATCAAGGTTATTGATATTAAATAGGCTTCGTCCCATTCTTACATATTAAGCACATACAAAGTTTCAAGTCTCTATCTCAATTTGTTCGAGAGATAGAGCGGTTACAGACAGACAGACACACAGACGGTCGGACGGCAATTTTTTTTTCTAAAAATATGTTTTTCGGAATCTCCAGTATCTGAAACGTGTAAATCCGTCATAAACA
Source organism: Maratus speculifer (assembly GCA_964019185.1). NCBI lineage: Eukaryota > Metazoa > Arthropoda > Arachnida > Araneae > Salticidae > Maratus > Maratus speculifer. The sequence goes on from OZ025300.1 coordinate 107,026,665, forward strand.
TTTTTTCGATTTTCAAAACGATTGCAATATTTACCCTATACTACGTATGATGGGTAAGTAATTTTAAAGTAGTAACGAAGAATGTATTTTTTTATGTTCTGATCATTGGAATTAGTATCTTCAGATATTATTGAATATTAATATTTCCCGCTATTGTAGATACAGTAAAACCTCCATAACGGACACTCCCGAATAGCGGACACCTCTATTTAACGGACAGTTTTCAAATCCCCACTCCCAAAACTTAAATTATTGTATGTTTAACCTCTGAATAAGGGACATTCCGAATAGCGGACAGTAATTTTGGAAAAAAGAATGAAAAATTATTTTTTAACGAGGAAAAAAAAAAAAAAAAAAAAAAGTCCTCTAAATTTATTAGAGCCATGTGTAAAAAAAATTGTGATCACAGATAAATATGGGGATGAACTGGAAAAAACTACCTCTTCCCCCACATCTATCTGTGATCATAACCCCCCTCCCTCGGATGATTTGAGATTGTATGCTTTCAAGAAGCAGAAAATTACAATAAACAATAATACTTTTTTTTTTTTTTTTTTTTTTTTTTAGAAAAAGGCGATTTAAAAGGATTAAAACTACTGACAGAGTTAAAACTTCACATTGTAAAACAAATTACATGTAATCGCAAGTAGAAGCAAACTTTTGTAAAAACAATTTTTGTAAGAATGTAATAAACAAAGGATAAAGGTATGCACAATTTTATTTCAGTTTTATTGCTTTAAAAGTTATTTTAATTTCTGGTTAATCATATAATAGAGGTTTTAAAACATATTAAAATCGACAAAGATACATTAAGCATTCATTAGCAATTTTTCTATCGCTGAGGTTTTCCCAATAGCGGACACCTCCGTTTTTTAGAGGTTTTACTGTATTAATAAATAATGAGAATTTCAAAAAACAAAATGTTATTATTGATGTTATTATTGCATTAAAATAGATATTTCTTTTTAATTATTAACCCTTAGGTGATATTAAATATTAAACTTAGTTCCATTAACCCCTTCGCGATGGGAGCATTTTACGTGATTTTATATGATTTGTCACCGGTTTTTAAAAACAGAAATTTGTTCCTTATTAAATTGAAATAATGTTCGGATTAATTAAGGCAAATTTTACAGAAAAAAAATTACTAGTAAGGATAAAAAGGATTCTTAAGGCTTTTTGCAGCACGTATAAGTGCCGCGCGACCCTAAGGAGTTAAATTGAAAATATTTCTAATGTAACGCCAATATTTATACAACATTGGAGTTTCATCGGAAATATTTCCAATGTAACGCCAATATTTGTGCAATATTGGGCTTTCGTTGGAAATATTTCCAGTGCAACGTCGACTTTTTTACAATATTGGGGATTCATTTGATATATTTCCAATGTAATACCAATATTTGTACAATATTGGGGTTTTACTGGAAATATTTCCAATGTAACGCCAATATTTGTACAATATTGGAGTTTCATTGGAAATATTTTCAATGTAATAACAACATTTGTACAACACAGGGAATACATTGGAAATATTTCCAATGTAACGCCAAAATTTGTACAATATTGGGTTTTTACTGGAAATTTTTCCAATGCAACGCCAACATTTGTAAAATAGTGGGAATTCATAGGAAATATTTCCAATGTAACACCAATATTTATGCAGTATTGGGTATACATTGGAAATATTTACACTGCAACGCCAACATTTGTAAATATTGGAGATTCATTAGACATATTTTATATGTAATGCCAACATTTGTACAATATTGGGGTTTCATTGGAAATATTTCCAATGTAAAAAAAAATATATGTATAATATTGGAGTATTGTTGGAAAAATTTCCAATCAAACGCCAAAATTTACACAATATTGGGGTTTCATTGAAATATTTACAATGTAACGCCAATGTTTGTAAAATATTGGGCTTTCATTGGAAATATTTCCAATGTAAAGCCAACATTTTTACAACATTGGGGATTCATTGGAAATGTTTCCAATGTAACGCCAACATTTGTACAATATTGGGGATTCATTGGGAATATTTCCAATGTAACGCCAACATTTTTACAACATGGGGGATTCATTGGAAATGTTTGTAATGTAACGCCAACATTTGTACAATATTGGGGATTCATTGGGAATATTTCCAATGTAACGCCAACATTTGTACAATACTGGGGATTCATCGGGAATGTTTCCAAGGTAACGCTAACATTTGTGCAATATTAGGGATTCATTGGAAATATTTCAAATGTAAAGCCAATATTAGGACAATATTGGGGTTTCATTGGAAATATTTCCAATCTAACCCCAACATTTGTAGAATATTGAAAATTCATTGGACATATTTCCAATGTAACGCCAACATTTTTACAATATTGGGGTTTCATTGGAAATATTTCCAATGTAAAAAAAAATATATGTATAATATTGGAGTATTGTTGGAAAAATTTCCAATCAAACGCCAAAATTTACACAATATTGGGGTATCATTGAAATATTTACAATGTAACGCGAATGTTTGTAAAATATTGGGCTTTCATTGGAAATATTTCCAATGTAAAGCCAACATTTTTACAACATTGGGGATTCATTGGAAATGTTTCCAATGTAACGCCAACATTTGTACAATATTGGGGATTCATAGGAAATATTTCCGATGTAACGCCAATAGTAGTACAATATTGGGGTTCCTATGGAAATATTTCCAATGTAACGCCAACATTTGTACAATATTGGGGATTCATTGGGAATATTTCCAATGTAACGCCAACATTTGTCCAATATTGGGGATTGATTGGGAATGATTCCAAGGTAACGACAACATTTGTGCAATTTTGGGGATTCATTGGAAATATTTCAAAGGTAAAGCCAATATTAGGACAATATTGGGGTTTCATTGGAAATATTTCCAATCTAACCCCAACATTTGTACAATATTCAAAATTCATTGGAAATATTTCGAATGTAACGCCAATATTTGTACAATATTGGCGATTTATAGGAAATATTTCCAATGTAACGCCAATATTTGTACAATATTGGGGTTCCAATAGAAATTTTTCCAATGTAACGCCAATATTTGTAAAATATTAGGAATTCATTGGAAATATTTCCAATGTAACGCCAACATTTGTACAATATTGGGGTTTCATGGGAAATATTTCTAATATAACGCCAACATTTGTACAATATTGGGATTTCAATAGAAATATTTCCAATGTAACGCAAATATTTGTACAATATTGGGGTTTCATTGGAAATATTTCCAATAAAACCCCAATATTGTAGATATGTTGGATTTACATTGGGAATATTGTCAATGTAACGCTAACATTTGTAGAACATTGGGTATTCACTGGAAATATTTCCAATGAAAATCCAACATATCTACAATATTGTGGTTTCATTGGAAATATTTCCAATGGCACCCCAATATTGTACAAATATTGGCGTTACATCGGAAATATTTCAAATGAAACCCCAATATTGCACAAATGTTGGCGTTACATTGGAAATATTTCCAACGAATTACCAATATTGTACAAATGATTCCAAGGTAACGACAACATTTGTGCAATTTTGGGGATTCATTGGAAATATTTCAAAGGTAAAGCCAATATTAGGACAATATTGGGGTTTCATTGGAAATATTTCCAATGTAACCCCAACATTTGTACAATATTCAAAATTCATTGGAAATATTTCCAATGTAACCCCAATATAGTAGATATGTTGGCTTTACATTGATAATATTGCCAATGTAACGCCAACATTTGTACAATATTGGGAATTCATTGGAAATATTTCCAATGTAAAGCCAACATTTGTACAATATTGGAATTTCATTGGAAATATTTCCAATGTAACGCCAACATTTGTGCAATATTGGGGTTTCATTGGAAATATTGCCAATGTAACGCCAATATTTGTACAATATTGGGGTTTCATTGGAAATATTTCCAATGAAACCCCAATATTGTAGATATGTTGGATTTACATTGTAAATATTGCCAATGTAACGCCAACATTTGTACAATATTGGGAATTCGTTGGAAATATTTCCAATGTAACGCCAACATTTGTGCAATATTGGGGTTTCATTTGAAATATTTCCGATGTAGCGCCAATATTTGTACAATATTGGGGTTTCATTGGAAATATTTCCAATGAAACCCCAATATTGTAGATATGTTGGATTTACATTGGAAATATTGCCAGTGTAACGCCAACATTTGTACAATATTGGGAATTCATTGGAAATATTTCCAATGTAAAGCCAAGATTTGTACAATATTGTGGTTTCATTGGAAATATTTCCAATATAACGCCAACATTTGTACAATATTTGGGTTTCATTGGAAATATTTCCAATGTAACGCCAATATTTGTACAATATTGGGAATTCATTGGAAATATTTCCAATGAAATGCCAATATTTAACCAATATTGGCGTTTTATTGGAAATATTTCCAAGAAAACCAATATTGGCGCAACGTTGGGCCAATATTGGTTTGCTTATAGGGACCTTACTATGAAAAGAAGAATGTTTACCATATTAATACAGTATGTTTACATAAAATGACATTCAATTTTTATGATTTTTCATGTAAAACCATATGTTTCCACAAAAAAATGCCACAGCATATTTTGCTATGAGAATCAACTCTTTATATCTGCCAGTAACACCTGACTTATAACTTACCATAAATAAACCCACTGTTAAACGTCAAATAAATATCCATTTGCCATATGATAAAAGTATCTTGAGTGCGCTTGACTATAAATAACGATATAGGGAAAACATAATTCTTTTACTATTACATTTTCGGAAACAGGTGTTCAATATTTTATACGCATTACTTAGTAAACTGAGTTTCTATGATATGATAAGAATATATATATTTTTTAAAATACTATGCTTTTCAATCATTAAAAAATAAAGAATCTTAATCTAGTTTTCTAATTACTAAAATAATTTACCGTTTCATACACTGTAAAAAAAATTGTAACCCTACATATGCAAATTTGTCGAAATATGTATGGTTACTAAAACTTTATCTGTACACTGTACAAGAAAAAATGTAAATCTTCAAAACCAATTTTTGTAAAATTACAGAAATCAGTAACTTTACAGACGAGTCTACTAAAATGACAGTTATCTTACTAAACTTTTTGTATTTACTGTAACCTAAGTCGCAGTTACATGAAAAATTCTTGGAATCCTAGTTTCCTAAAAAAATCTTAGTATCCTTACGGATTTTTTGATTTTCAGTGCAAATTTATATCTGTTACATGGATTTTTGCTGTTGTTACATAAAAAGTTCTAGGAATCTAGTTTCCTAGAAAAATTTTAGTAACTTGACAGCTTTTTTTTTTTTTTTTTTTTTTTTTTTTTTTTTTTTTTTTTTTTTTACAATGGAGGAGATGAATAATTTTTACTGATTTTTTTTCTGCGAGTAGATACGGTTTTTTTCTTATTGTAAAAGGACATAGGGAGAAATGTAATCTATTTACAATCATATCCTAAAAGAAAATTTGTCAAGGTACTTAAATTTTCCTAGAGTACACTGTAAAAAAAAAAAAAAAAAAATCAAGAGGTTACTAAAAATTTTTAAGTAAATTTGTATTCCACAGAATATTTTAGTAACCATTACAAGCAAGTTTTTTTTTTTTTTTTTTTTTTTTTTTTGCAAGTGAAACAAACATTTCTTTTGTAATCTGAACAAAAGAATTTTTTGTATAACTAACTTAAAATTTTTTATTATAAGCCACCAAGCAAATTTTAGTAATAGCTCCAAAATTATTTTTAGTTAATTAAAAATTATATTTAAACTTCTGAAGCGGAAGATTTGCGGCTAAACCGCAATAGATGGCAGAACCAAACATTCCTACCTGTTCTATTTTGACATGTTTCTGAAGAGGAGGGAAAGTCCAGAGATCATTACCCGTGGTAACTGCTGCGACAGAATTTTCATAATCCCTTTATTTAACGAGTACTTACATTGCATACATTCGGTGCATATTTGCTCGCGCCCAGCATCGAACCCGGGTACTTTCAGCCTGGAGGGTGGTGCTATCACCACTAGGCTATCACGGACACACCAAGCGTGTTTTAGTAATGCCTATTAAAAATGTAAAACTATTAACTCAATTCATTGCTAGCTTTTTTCTAGTAATTGTTACATATTCCTTGTAACCGAGTAAGATTACTAAATTTTTTTAGAAATTACAAGGATCACAAAATTTTTTTTAGTAGACCGACCCTTTTTTTTACAGTGGATTCCTAAAGCTCTTATGTAACAGCAAAAACAAAATTTCATATAATCGAGACACTTTTCCAATGTAAAAAAAATCTGTTAAGTCACTAAGAATTCTTTTGTAAGATTAGATACCCTGAACTCTTTATGTAACTGCAACTGGGTTACATATAAAATCTTTAAATGATTACGGTAGTTATAGTAGATTTTTTTTAAGATATAGATTGCTGTAGATTTACAAAAACTAAATTTGTAGATTTACATCTGTTTCTGTACAGTGTACAGATTAAATTTTAGTAAGCATACAGAATTCTGTAACTTTAAATTAGAATCATAGATTATTATTGTTATTATTATTATTATTATTATTATTATTATTATTATTATTATTATTATTATTATTATTATTATAACTATCATTTTACAGTGCACATTTTATGAAGCACATGTTCAATATTTTATATCAATTAATACATTACGTTTCTAGGGATGATAAGATTATTTTCCGGTAAAATACTGTGCGTTTCTAGCATTAAAAACAAAATTAATTTTAAAATAGCCTATAAACCTTTTCTTTTTAATACTTTTCAACAAAGTTGAAAAATGTTTATGATTTCGGTTTGTCCGGTTCGATTCATTTCAATAGACTATTCATATATGCCAGTAATTCCATCTTTATCACTTACCAAAAATAACTCCGTTGTTTAAATGTCTAACAAATGTCCGCTTGCCGCAAGATAAAAATATATTGAGTGCACTTGACTATAAATCTATATTATAAAGGCCAAACGTATCTTTGCGTAACGCATACGTCATTTTGTAAATGGCAACACTTTCCCTTACAATTTGGTTTTGCAATTTTTGCTACTGCAATCTTTATACATCTAAATATCGCACATTCTCAATTTTTACATTGGCGTATAGAGAAAAAATGTACTTTTAAATGCAATTTGTTTAAAAGCTGTAACTCAATTTGTTTTTGAGATATTAATTTTTTCATAGTTTTTGTGGGAATTTTGTAATTGTGGCAACATAAATGCGCCACTTTCTCTTACAATTGAAAAAAAAAATGAAATTAAAATTTCGTATGTAAATTTTGAGAAGATAAAAATGATGACAGGTTTAGATTTCACGTGAAATTTTATGATCGTGTCAATTTGATTTTTTTTTTCATTTTTACCAAGCATAAGAGCTTCAATTGATAACTTAATCATAATAACTTATCTTTATCATGTTTTACTTATTACATATACTATTAAAGTTAAATTTTAATAATTTGGACAACTGACTCTTATAAAAATGGTATTTTATTAATTTTAGCTTAAAATAATATTTTTTTAGAGTTAAACTGACCAATATAAGATGCATTTTTTACTGTAGCTAATTTTGTGCGTTGTTATAAATCAATGAACCACTTCCTTCTAAAATAATTTCTTTCGTCGAAGTTCGACGGGTTCTACCTCGTAACTATAAAAGAGAAAACACAATCCATTTACCATCAAAATTTCGGCAGCAGGTGTTTCAAAATCAGTTTATATGCATTACTTAGTAAATTTTGCTGTTATATAATGAGTAAAACAATATTTTTGAAAATATGATGTCTTTTATCATTGCATATGTTAAATTAATCAAACAAATAGAATAAAGTATTCTTTTTTTATTACAAAAAATGGTTCTTTATAGGAAATGCATTTTTATGTATATTAGCAAAAATGCTAATTGTTTTTCCTGTTTTTTCTAATACAATTATTAGTTTTTTTTGCTTTTTACAAAAAAACGATGATCTTATAAATCCTTTTTGCTTAATGCAAGCGTAAGTTTTATGAACTATAATTATATTTGCGCTACGATCAATTTACTAATATGATATTTTCGTATATTTCTCAAATAAAAAAAATGCGTATATTTAGTTGGCCTGAAAAATAATTATGTGTATGTTATACATCCATATTTTCAAATAATTCCTGTAGGTTCTTTGAAATAGCCTTATAGTATTCAAAATGTCATTCGTAAAGTATGCGCAGTATATTGTTACTTTCTTCTATCTTTACAAAAAGAAAGTACTGGATTCGTTAAAATTTACGAAGTTCTGTTTTTGACACGTCTTAGGGATCATGGAACCCGAAAAACATGTTTTAAAAAAGTCTACCTGTGAGTCTGACAGCTGTATGTCTGTCTGTACATGACACGAATATTGTGAGCGCTCTTTTTCAATACCTCATGCACGGAATTTAATATAAAAAATTACATTCAATTAGCACCTGGCATAATTTGGTGCTAATTAGTGTTTGGTGAAACTTGAAAAATAGGTGGCGATGCAATGGAGCATTTTTCACGATTTCCTAATAGCTCTATCTCTATCACTAATGCACTTGATTTTCATCAAAATTCAGATTAAGTTAGCCCATAACAAGATTTGACATTTTCAACATTTTTACGTATATCGCTGAACAAGTGGTGCTACAATACAGCATTGTTCACAATTTCCGCAATAGATCTATCTTAAGATTTAATGCACGAATTTTGATTAAATATCAGATTTAGATCTCTGAGTCTGTCAGTCAATGTGTGTGTATTTAACAAAAATTTTGTCGCGCTCTCTCGTAAGGCTTAATGCACAGTATTTCACAAAACTTTAGATTTTGTTAGGCCTTGATCTAAACTAGATCCGATTAGTTTTTAGTGTATGTCGCTCAAAATTGGCTCTGCTCTGTTGCATTATTCACATTTCTCCAATAGCCATATCTCAGAAAATAGTGCATTGACTTTTATAAGACTTCAGATTTAGTTAGTACATAATATAAAATGGTGCTGATTGCGTTTTGGTGCAAATCGCTCAACAGGTGGCGTTGCCATTGTCCATTATTCTTGATTATTTCAACAGCTCTGTCTCAAGAACTAATGAACAGAATATCACGAAACTTTATATTCTAAGGAACTTTGATATAAAATAGATATGATTAGGTTTTGGTGTATATCACTGCTATGCTGCATTGTTTACAATTTTCACAATAGCCATATAGCAAGAACTTGTGCATGGATTTTTATAAAACTTTATATTTAGTTAATACTTGATATGACAATTTGCTTATTACGTTTTAGTGCAGATAGCGCTGCCATGGTGGATTAATCTTGATTATCGCAATAGCTATATCTCAAGAATTTATTAACTTTTTTTTTTTTTAAACTTCAGATTCAGTTAGTCAGTGATACAGACTATTGTTGTTTAGTTTTTCGTATTAATCTATAAATAGATGGTGCTGGTATGTTGCATTTTGCAATAAGGGTATCGCAAGAACTAATGCATGGATTTTCATCAAACTTCAGATTCAATTAGTACCTGTTAAAATTTGATCGTGATTAGTTTTTGATGTACATAACCCAACATGTGGCTCTGTTATGAAGATATTTTAAAGATTAGCTTTACCTGAAAAACTAATGCACTGAATTTTATCAAACTTTAGACTCAATAATAAGTTGACATTAATTTGTCGCTGACAAGATTTTGGTTTAAACCGCTTAACCGGTGGTGCTGCTATGCTGTATTTTTCAGGAACATTTTTAACATACATAAGACAGAAGAAACTTTTGAGATTGACACATCTGAATAGATATTTTTTACGATATTGAAATTTATTTATTTATTTATTTATTGCATTCATTTTTTGTAATGTAGTAATTCTTGTTCAATTAGAAAAAATTTAATGTAGAACGAGTTATGCAGAGAACAACGAAAAACACACACTTGCTGTAACTATACTTGGAAAAATTATTAGTAGTTTCACATTGCAAAGTGGTTTAAACAATCATATAAGTTTTAATTTTAATTATCATTTAGTACCATTTAAAGATTTTACAAATCGAAGCATTTACTTCAGGAAAAGTTTGCTGGAAAATAAAATAAAATACCCGATGTATTTTAATCTAAAAAATTATTCTTAAGAAATAGAAATAACCATGAAAATTGACTTTAAATGCAAAACACATTTTAATACCAACTAAGAAATGAAAAATATTTTTAAAATAACGTGTAAACTTAGTCTATTTTTTAATTACTAAGATGCATTCGGGTTTGATAGGAAATGCACTTTAATTTATTTTTAATTAGAATTAAGTAAATTTTCTAATTTATTTTTACAGATTTTTTCAATGAGTAAATATTTTTTTTTCGCTTCATAAAAGTAAATTGTAATTATAAATGCATTTCCTCTTTGTAAGTATAATATTGATACAACTTTAATTAATATTTGCACAACGATTAAATTACTATTAAAAATTTTCATACATTTCTGAAATAAAACTATGAATGGTTTATTTATGTTAGCTTGAAAAATAATTGAGTCTGTTTAATGTGTTGATAAAGACATTCATAAAATATGCTCAATACATTGTTTTAGTTTTTTTATATTAAGCTTATTTTATAATGTAGTAATTTTTGTAAAAATAAGAATAACTTTAATGTAGAAGGAATTACGAAAATGAAAATGATTAAAATTAATAACATTGGAATATATTATTATTAATCCATAATATGAATAAAGATGTTTCAATTGATATGATTATATTTAGAAATGTTATAGGTTGTTTTACATTGCGAAGTAGATTGGTTTGTTTAAGCATATATATATATATATATATATTATTTAATAATCACTTATTACTTTTAATAAGATTTTGCTACTTGAAATACTTTCAGTGGTGATAGAAAAACTGCTAAATTATTTTTAAAATAACTTTACAAATTATAAAAACCATTTTGAAAAGGAAATTCTAATCATTTTGACATGTTAGTTTCAGATACAGATGACGAAAGTTTATAGGATTGAAGTTTACCGGATTCAGATAAGTGTTATTTATCCAATTCAAATTGTTATCTAATGTTTTAATAATAGTAAGCTCGGCGCAGCTGTGGTCGCTTGGTTGCATTAGAACAGCAAACCCATATTTCCCATTTTTTGTTGTCTTTTATTTAATTAATTTTCATTTTAAATTTGTCCGGTGTCTATTTTAGATATTTCCCCCAACCTGGTTTCCGCTAAAGAGTCGCAATAAGAGAAGAAAGGCTAAAGAATCACAGTGGTTAACAGGAGAAAAAAATAAAATGTGGACACCAGGAGGTACATTCTTGACCAAAAACAACAGCCATTTTCTAAATGGTTAAAAACTCCCTGTACTTTTTAATCTTAAAATTTAACCTTGAAAAAAATTAATAATCATAGAATAGTTAAGAGTCGACTTTACACTGTGGGTTGCTATATGTGTATTGAGACAAGCTCAGAATGTTTATTTATAAATTAGCTAAACAGTGTACAATGGGATAAAATATAACAATTTAAAATCTACATACCATCTTGTATGACGCTTAAACATAAGAAACAATGGTAAAATTATCCCGACGGTTTCAATCAAACTAATCGGCCTTTTTCAAGGAAAATAAAGATTTGAACTGACAAAAGCATGTTATTTAGCTCGAAGAGAGATGAAGGTAAAACACAAGGGACAAAAGAAAAATGAAAACATTCATTTTCCTTTTATCTCTCGTGTTTTACCGCATGTTTTTTCAATAGACAGCTTTGTCAAATTTATTCTGTTAGTTAGAAATTGTATCAAACTTTCGCGATGTTGAGTAGTGAATTTAAGAACCGCTTGTAAGAACCGCCAAGATGTATATTTCCAAAGACTACGTTACGCAAAACTTCTTTATCGCTATTCATACCTTTACAAATGATATTGTCTGCCCTACACATCTTGAAAACAATTAAGTCTAGTTTCGGCCCGGCTCGACTATATGTAGAAAAACAATGCAAGCCTGGTCTCGGTTTGGCACGAGTATGTTAAAAAATATTAAGCCCGGGTTAGAGACAATGTAACTGTCCGATGCCGATCTGAACACTGTATAAATTAAGGGTTGTGCAAATATAACATTATCAACTTTTTGATAATTTTGGATCCCCTCCTCCCCTTGAGATATCATGCCTTACCATCGTACCTCAATCCCCCCTCCCTCCATTAATAATATCGGTATCTAACTGTATATTTTATATATTTTTTAATTTATTTCTTTTGATTGGAGTTATATATACAAAACTGGTTACATTTAATTTCACATGCTTTACTGCTTTAAATAAAGAGAAGTCAATAAAATATCGCTTAATATCAAATAACATTTAAAATAAATGGTATTTAAAAGTATTTTGTAATAGCTTTTTGTTACATAATACAATCAACAGTATAAAGTCTTGTTGCACTTATCCCGAACGAAGATGGGGTGAGGATAGATAGAAATTCTTATCAACAAAGCAAGTGTAAAAAATTATTTATCTTTCTTTTTTATTTATTAGTAAACAGAAGCTTCAATTCAAATATACTTCACATATGTTTCTCGAATCGTGATTACATATGCATTTTGCATGCAGATTTGAAGAAGAAAAGAAAAGTCATTTGGGCTATTTCATATTTTAGAATTAAATAATTTTATACTGTATCGATTTTAATAAAACTTTGTATTTTTATAAAAATAGATAACCGACTAAAAAAATAACATACTGTTTTAATCTAAAGAGAAAAAAATTACAATTATATCGAGAAAATCCTGAATGTATCAAAAGTCATATCGATATCAAACGACAACCACTCCTCTAACTAGAAATATCTTCCGATATCGTATGCCATACCCACCCACCCCTCTGCCTAAAATAATAACGTTATATATGCACATCCCCTAAGATTTCTGTATTGATGTTTTCAAACTAGTGTCTGCTCCTGATGCACAATTTTGCTTATTTTCGTTGAAACCACATTTTTTGAAAATAGCTCATACTTTATAGTTTTTGCTTAAATTTTTATAATGCGCTGGCAGGTCCGATAAATTTTATCGACCCAGCTTATCCCGTATGGTTCGATCAATTTTACTGCTAGCTGGTCCTGCCTGGCCTGTTAGAAAATTTCGAACTATTCCGAGGGGCCAGGTACGGGTCAGGCCTACCCACCTCACTAAAAAAAATCTGTAGACAATCTGTAGGTAATTGGCCCATTTTACTGATATTTTTTTAGAATATCTTAAAAAATTCTGCAAATAATTTTAAGATGCAGCTAAATCTGCAGAATTTCCTCAGATTTGTGTAAAATTTCTGAAGAAAGAGGAGATTTTTTAGATAATTTTAAGATTAAGTTTAGTGGGACGTGCAGGCCTCCATTTCCGGAACGAACAGAAATGTGACACGGTCTGTCACTGGGAAGTAGTTAATGCATTTTATTTTGTGATTATGTTACATTTTCTTAAATAAGAAACATCTGTTTCACAGTATACTGCGTGGAAAGATATCAATATTCTAGAAAAAATTATAGCTTTTAAATGAAAATAGTTGTGTGAGCTAATGTTTAACTTACCGATTTATCTTTCTTTTTATTTTGCTATTTACAAAATAAGGTGCGAGAGGAATTTAATTTACAAATCACTCGATTCATGAAACGCTCTATAATTCTATAGTAACGCCAATATTATAGACAATACAATACAATCTTATTAAATATATATAAAATACAAAAGTATTAAAAAGAATGTTTCTTATTCCATATTACTAGCAAAACTTTAACATAAAAGTCATAAAAAATGGTTGAAGTTCAACTTAGTGTAAAAATTGCATCCAGGTGATAATTTGAGCTAAACTAATACTAATTATTCTGTTGGTATAGATGTAAATTTATTAATTAGCAAGTCAGTATCACACTTCTAATAAATTACGATCCTTCTGATTGCTAGCGGTTAAAATATCATAGAAGCGTGGTAAAGTAGAAATATCCATATAATTATTAATTTAACTGCAACGCTACCAATGGGATACTAAGTTTTATTTTAACTACAATTTACATATTAACAACTGGATGCAATGTTTTCTGTAAACTTAATTAAAAAAAATGCATTTTATATTAGAATTTTACTGGAAAAGAATTCTGTGGATCCGAAATGTGTTTTCTAACTCCTCTTATAATTTTTAACATTTACTGTAATTGTATATTTAATTGTCAGTAATTTTGGTGGTGTTTTATAATTCGGAATTGTTCAGACGTAATCCTATTTCTTATATCATTTATAGTTATAATTATGTATTGTATTATACGAAAAGTTTGTCATAGGCTTTATATTATATATATTTATGATCAAAATATTAAATAACAGACTTAAAAAATTCCCAATCAGGCAACGTCAATAAGAAAACACAAAGTTTTTTTTTTTTAATAAATAAAAATTTTAATGTAAGAATCAATAAACAATTAAACAATTCATAACAATTCAAAGCAGAAACTTCATGAAAGTTATTCATGATTCATATGCATTTCATGCCATGCCTTGTGTGAGGAAAATTTTACCTGCTCATTTACAACATAATTTTATCTGATATTACATAAAATGTTCACAACTGCTGAAAATTCGGAAATGAGATTTTTCACGAATGAATGGAAATAGTGATTACGAATATGGAAAAAATATCTGTTATAACCATTGCTAAAGACAAATCGATAGTGATACAAGTAGGTAAGGAAAATGTAACAATGGAGAATGCTTCTTTCAGTTCTTTAATTTTCAGAATAATTTTATTGGTTCTATACAATTCAGAAATTCATATTTCTATCAATACCTTTGGAGTAAAAGATTGGGATTTAATTAGCCATATATAAATGTCTTCGTAATTTCATAAAAGAAGATTGAACGCATTGTCAGTAATTATGTACTTTTTTGAGAAAATTATTTCAGATTTCTTGTGTTTTGTAATTATTGTTAAATTGTCATATGTTTTAGAGAGAATAAGAACTAAAGCTTTTAAACATAAATCTGAACTAAAGTAATACAAAAACTATAAATTATTTTCGATGCCAAGTTATATAATATTTTTTATCATAATTCTTAATCATATTAATTATATTAATTATTTTATTATATCCTACTTATACATCCTATAAAAAATAAATCTCCTTTAATTTTAATTTCTAGTTTTTTTGGTGTATTTTTTCGTCTTTTTTGCGCTAGTGTTAAGATGAAAAAAAAAATGAAAATACATACTGACATACTGAATTTGTTTATTTATTTGAAATAAATTTGTTTAGAGGCCGTGTATTATGTTTTATTATTATCTTTTATGTGTATTAATTTGAATGATTTCTTTATAAGATTTAATTAATATTCATAATTATAATTTAACAATCAAACAACTACTAAATAATTCATAAAAACTCGATGGAGATATTTCGAAAAAGGCTTATTCATTTTTAATATATATTTCATGTCATGCGGTGTGTGAGAAACATTTTAATTTTCTCTAACAACTTAATTTTCTCTATTATATATTTTTTATTTATTCTCTATTATATATTTATTTATTATATATATTATACATTATTTAAAAATGTTCACGACTCTTGAATATTGGGAAATAAGGTTTTCGTGGAATAATTCAAATTGGAGATTACAAATAAGAAAAAATAGCTGTTCTAACCGTTGCTATCATTGCAAGTCGGTATAAATGATATAAGTATCTCCGACATTTAGCTAGGGTTGCTAAAATAAAAAAAAAACACCAATTTTTATCTTTCAAAAACGGGCATGTAAAGTCGTGATTTTTAAAAACCAAATTCATAGTTTTTTTGAAGGAAATTTTATAATTTTTTTTCAACATTTTATACTTATTCTTAAGTAATTTATATTTTTAAATGCTTTTCTTAAATTATAAATAAAATTCCGGTAAGGGGCTTCAAAGATGTCAATTTTAAAAAATTATGTTGCTGCGCAAAATAAAAAAAAATATGACGTTAACAGAAAAAAAAATATTCAATTCTAATTTCAATAATAATATTAAAAACAATAATAATAATAATAATAATAATAATAAAACAGAAAGTTTCATTTTAATAAACAAGAATTACAATTTAACAATCAATAAACAACTAAACAATTCATGACCAGTCAAAGGAGAAAATTCTAGAAAGTTTTATTCATGTTTCATATATATTTCATGCCATGCCGTGTGTGAGAAACATTTTACCGGCTTATCTACAACATAAATTTCTCTGATATTACCTAAAATATTCACAGCTGTTGAAAACTCGGAAATGAGATTTTCCTCGAATGATTGAAAATGGTGATTACAAATAAGGAAAAGTAGATTTTCTAACCATTGCTAAAGGCAAGTTGGTATAAATGAAACTATAAGTTTATGAAACTGTATCATTGGTGAACGCTTCTTTCAGTTCTTTAATTTTCAGAATTCTTCTATTGATTCGGTAGATTTCGGAAATCAATCCGTTTATCAGTACCTTTGACGCAAAAGATTTAATTAGCCAAATATAAATGTCTTCGAAATTTCGCGAAAGAAGACTATAGGCTTGAAAATATTGACAGTAATTATTATTTTTATTTTTTTATTTATTTATTATTATTAATTTTTTTTATATAAATTTTGAGGAAAAAAGTTTTGATTTCTTGTGTTTTATAATTACTGTTAAAACGAGTTATGGTTTAGATAGAATAATAATTCAAAGCTTTTAAACATAGCTGTAAATTATAGTAACAAAAAATATAGAAATTATTATTTTCGATACCAAGTTAAATAATATTTTTTAATGATAATTATCAATCATATTAATTATATTAATCATTTATTATATCGTATTTGTACACCCTATTAAAAAATAATAAATGATCCGTTATTTTAATTTATATTTTTTACATTGTATTTTTTGTCTTTTCCCCGTTGTTGTTAAAATAAATAAACAAGAAAAATAATTAAACAATCCCTTGAAATAAAATTTTTAGAAGTCGTGTCTCATGTTCTATTATGCCTTTTCAAGTGTTTTAATTTTAATGATTTCTTCCTAATATTTAATTAATAATCATAATTATTATTTAACAATCAATAAACAACTAAACAATTTATGAAAACTCAAAGAGAAACTTCCCGAAAGTTTTATTCATGTTTCATATATATTCCATGCCATGTCGTGTGTAAGAAACATATTACCTGTTTATCTACAACATAATTTTCTCTGATACAACTTAAAATGTTCAAAACTGATGAAAATTTGCAAATGAGATTCTTCCCGAATACATCGAAATGGTGATTACAAGAAAGGAAAAATAGCAGTTCTAACCATTGATAAAGGCGAATCGGTAAAAATGACACAAGTATCTTATGAAACTGTAGCAATGGTGAACGCAACTTTCAGTTCTTTAATTTTCAGAACTATTTTATAGATTCTATAGAATTCGGAAATTCATCTTATTATTATTACCTTTGAAATGAAAGGTTTATTTAGCCAAATATAATTGTTCTCGAAATTTGGTGAAAGTAGATTACAGGCTTGAAAGCATTGACAATAATTATGATCGTTTTTGAGGAAATAATTTTCAGATTTTTTAAAATATTTTAATTATTGTTAAAGTGTCATATTGTTTAGTGACAAAAAGAATAAAATACTATTTAAAATTAATCTGGAACCAAAGTAATAAAAAAACTTTAAATTATTTTAGATTCCAAAGTTAAATCATATTTATTGAATCATAATTTTCAATCATATAAGTGATATTAATCATATTATTATATCATATTTGTACATACCTTATCTACAATATAATTTTCTCTGATATTACATAAAAACTTTCCAACTGTTGAAAATTCTGAAATGAGATTTTCCACGAATGAATGAAAATAGTGATTACGAATAAAAAAGTTCTAACACTTGCTAAAGGCAAATCGCAAAAATGATACAAGTAGCTTACGAAACTTTAACAATAGTGGAAACTTCTTTCAGTTCTTTTATTTTCGGAATTATTTTATTGATTCTATAGAATTTGAGAATTTATCTTATTATTAATACCTTTGAAGTAAAACATTTAATTAGCCAAATATACGAGTCTTCGAAATTTCGTGAATGAAGATTACAGGCTTGAACGTATTGACAGTAACAATGTTCATTTCGAGGAAGTAATTTTTCGATTTTTTGAGTATTGTAATTATTGTTAAAATGATATTTTTTATAGACAGTAAGATTTAAAAATTTTTAAACATAAATCTGAACTAAACTAATGAAAAATTATAAATTATTTTCGATGCCAAGTTCTATAATCATATATCACAATCATATTAATTAAATTATACATTTAATTATATACTATTTATACATCCTATTAAAAACATTAAATGACCATTTTATTTTATTATTTTTTATTTATTTATTTATTTACCAGCTGTTACCCGTGACTTCGTTCCCATAACATTTAAAGAAGAATTAATTAATAAATCAGACAAAAGAATTCGTTGGTTAAAAGCATGTGTAATTAACTTTTTATCGCGATTCATAGTAAAAATCTTCTGATGATCCGTTTTTGCCTATTTTTTGCTGGTTTAAATTTTCCTTTCTGCGACTTATACTAATAGATAGAAACATTCTTGAATACTTTTGTTCAACCCTGTAGTTTACCTAGTACCTTTAATATACGAAAGTATTTTTCTAAACTTTAGTTTAAACAAAAATATTCCTTATTACTACTTAAATTACATTTTTCAGAAATTATCATCCGAAGACAACCATGTATCCAGTTCTTTGCGTGACCCTGTATATCATTGTATCTATATACTACAAACATTTCTTAGTTTACTGAATGTAGTTCAAAATAAAAATGCATATTTTATTTAAAAACCACCTTTAAGTAAATTACGCTCATATTCAGTAACCTTTCCAAGATCTTTTGTGTAACCCTGTATATCTAAATTGTGTAAATATCAGCATTTATACACACCATTTAATGAGCTTTCATTTAGTGAAGCTTAAAAACACATATCATAATTCAAAATGCATTTCATCCATGCAACAGTCATCATCCATCATATACAGTACTTCGGATAGAATATATACTAGTTAAAATCTTTTATGTGTCACTGTAAATGCTATGCACTTCGTATTATGCATGAAATAACTCACATTAAGCATCAGAAACGTATATCCATTTAATTATACATGAAATCGTTTACCATAATTAAAATGTGTCGCAAACTGTTCCTGCCTTTTTTCTTATGCAATGGAATTTTTCTGTGTGGCCCTGTAAATGAATAATAAAAATCCTTTTCACTGCATACTTTACAATATGCATATTTTAGTGCACTTTGCTGATGCATATAAATTTGAATATGTTTCACATGGTGTAACATCATTAAAATTCAATTAAAACGATTTCCCCCCATAATGCCATAATGTAAAGAAAAATTTTGACAACCCCTATAAATAAACTAATCATGGTAGAAACTTCATTTTCAATAGATATTCGTGCTAAGATAAATGTTAATAAAGTCCAAAAATTTCATGGCTACTCAGATTGCCATGAAATTTACGAAAGATAGAAAGCGGCCAGACGAACAGACAAACCGAAATCATATATTTTCAACTTTGTTGGAAAGTGTTTAAAAATAGAGTAAAAAATATATTAGTCAGTAGTTTTATTCTCCGTCTTTTCCCCACAAAAAATTTCTTCCATTGATAATCATGAGTTTTGAAAAAAAAATTCATTTGTATGTAACTTATAACTTATTAATTAGTATAAGTAAAAAATATTTCTCATACATTTTAAATATGACGTCATTATTTATCTAGCTCCATTAGCTACTGATATTCATGCCTCTTGAATTTTTAACGATTACTATAAAATACCTGTTTTATTTCAACTATAACAAAAATGCCTATTGGTTCTGTATGAAAAATAATGAAATTTTGAATTATTAAGGAAAATATTTAAATAAAATGAATAAAACATAGCCTATCTTCATTTCCGAGTTATAATTTATCTATAAGTAAAGATTTAAAGACATTAATCATCCGTTTTTAAGTCAATTTCACTCCAATTTTCGGACACACTTTCACATTTATAATATATACAGGGTGAGTCATAAATATCGAAACAATAGGCTATCTCCTGAAATATTGCCCCTAGACCCATACTTCCAATTGCAAAGTTTCATAAAAAAAAGTAAATTTTTCGATAAGATAAGTTGCAACTCCATGGGGGGTATATTTTAAAAATTACGAAAATTAAATTTTTATACGGCCCCCAAAGGATAAAACTTCCAATTAGAAAAATTTTCCTTATCCATTCCTGAATTGAACGAAAAAAAATTCATTTCGATATCTCTAAATCCCTAAAAGATATTAAAATCCAAAATTTTCCAAAATCCGTGACTTACACCACTTAAGCATACCACTGAGCGCAGCGATATCAGTTCATTTGAAGAACAATTTAGGGATCGACCATGTATTTACGCATTATTAAATGTCGATTCAAGACAATACTTTAACTTTTAGACATAAAATAAAATCATATAGATTTTTGATTTAAACTTCCTTGAAATATGGTAGATGTTTGCAATATCTCGAGATTGGCGCCAGGCTCGTAACTGGCGCGACCCATTGGCCGGACATGTATCCAGTCTTATTAAACACTTATAAAAAGTGTTATTAAATTAAATGATATTAATTAAACTCTCATTAAACGTGTCTTTAAAACTTATTGCCGCAGGCAATAAATTAAGTAAAAATAGTAATAGCGATAATGACACTTCTATAAACGGAATTATTGAAAACATATTTTAATAAATTACACAGAAATATTTTCAAAAATCTACTTTTTACTACTCAGCTTCAACATTAATGTGGCTATAAACCCATTTTTACTTTTTTCTATCTTTACAAGAGAAAAGTATTGGATTCATGAAAATTTTGAATTCCGGTTTTCGACGCATTCACACGTTTTAGGGCTCAGAGACACCGAAAAGCATGCTTTTACAAAATATCTGTCTGTGTGACTGCTCCTGTATCTCTGTATATGGCATATATTTTTTGAGCGCCCTATCTCAAGAACTAATCCACGGAATTTAATAAAAAATTATATTTACTTAGTCCTTAATATAAATTGGAGCTGATTAGTTTTTGGTGTGAATCGCTTAACAGGTGGCCCTACTGTACAGGCTTTTGTGCGATTTCCGTAATAGCTGTATCTCGAGAATTAATGTAAGGAATATCATTGAATTTCAGATTCAGTTAGTCCTTGACATGAATTGGTGTTTTTTATATTTTGTTGTATGTAGCTCCACGTGTGGCGCTGCAGCACTACAGTTGTTACGATTTCTGCAATAGCTCTATCTTACGAACTACACTGAGAAAAAAATATAGTTCTGGAATCTAGAATCTAAATTGTGGATTTGGAAAAAATAGTTCCATGTCATCCTTATAAATTCTAACTCCCTTTGCTGGAGAGTTCTATAGTCTCCTACTATAATTCAAGATCGTTTTTCTATACTCTTGATGCCAAATTTATTTGAAAATCTCAGCAAATAGATGCGAACACAAGAGGTTTGATTTAGTAGCTATAATTCTAGTTTATGAAACCATTCCCGAAATCAAACGATAATTTCTTGTTGCTGAAAAGGTTCAATATCGTTTCTTCACCTAGAAAACAAGAGACTGGAAATGCTAAGTTATGCCGTTTATTCAGCTTAGTTGATTAACCTATTCGCGTAATTCTTGAATCTATAGTTCTAGTTTAGAGGTTCAGAAAGTGACTAACTATGCGTTCTAGATGAAGGTGGTATATTTTTTTTCTCAGTGTAATGCAGGAATTTTCATAAAAAGTCAGATTCAGTTACTTCTTGACATGAATTGGTTTTGTTTACGTTTTTGTATCAATTGTCTGTCGGGTGATGCTGTTATACTGAATTTCGTATAATTTACAGGATTTCAGTGATATCAAGTACTAATGCATGGAATTTCGTATCTTTAGAGTCCTCAGATTGCTACATCGAGTAGTTTATTTATTCCAAACGGCATTTAAAAAAACAAAAATATTTATTCGAATGTTAAAGTCTAAGAGTATAACGTTTCTGCTGCGTAATTTTTATGCTAAGCTCCCACTAATATTCCGTTATAAGTGTATTTAATTGATCAAGATTTAATGCGTTCGAACAAAACATCTTTTAAGAAATTCAATTGAATAATTTCAACTTAAAACGTTTAACAGTGTGTCGCCCGTAATTAGGATTTTTTTTATGCCGACCAATTATCTACAAGAGGAATATAGGTCCTAAGGGGAGGGGTGTCCTCCGCGAGGGTCTTTCTAAGGGAACCTAACCCGTATTTATGCAAGGAATCGCAAGGTTCGAAGAAAATCACGGAAAAGTTCAAACGGTTTGGCCGACGGTCGCGATTGGGTTCGAACCCAGCACCTACCGTCTACCAGTTTGAAGGGCCGTAATTAGAGGCACCTTTTACGCATCGTGTAATAGAAATTTTAACAAGAAAACTATGAAGTTGACAGGGCCAAAACAAAAAGAAAATATGAAATCGACGTGATAAAAAAATGGGGTTTTAAGTAATTGACGCATTTAAATAGTAGTTAAAGAAGGCTAGAATGGCAAAACTTAAACAAAATCTGAAATCGAAACTATACAAGACGGAGTTAATCACCTAGGAACTTTTAAAAAGCATTTAAACGTTAGGAGCCCATGTTTGTTTAAAACTAAATGCACTTTTTTGCATCAGATGTTTTTATTTCAGTATTTTTCATTTTTAAACTTACATAAGTCAATAAACGTCAATTACGGTAACAGTCCCGCTAGTTCAATAGTTTTTTAACATCTCAAACTGTCCAACGTGTCAAAAAAAGTTTTCACCTCAGAAAATTTACTTTTAAAAATATGATTTGTTTACAAAAAACTGCATCTTTTTTTTATATTGCTATTTTAAATACTTTTATTTAAAAAAAAATATTATTTAAAATGCTGGATCAAAATTAATAAATTAGACAATTTTATTTAATTAAAAGAAAAAAATTCAACGCGACAAATAATGTTTTGAGTTATAAAAATTTTAATTTACACAAAATTTTTTGAAAAAAAATATTTTATTAAGTGTGATGATGTTATAATACTTATAAATTATATGGTTAACCATCACAAAACATTTAAAATTCTAACTCTGTAAAGAAATAAATGCTTCCTGGACACCTTACAGTACACATTTTTTCTTCAATTGCACGCATTTCAATTTGTGTCTGATCCCTTGAAACTACAAGATTTATTAAAATTGTCATAACTCTCTGAGTTTTTAAGATATCAAGATGAATTTTTTTTTGTTCATTTCAGGAATGGATAGGGAAAATTTTTCTAATTGAAAGTTTTATCCTCTGGGGGCCTTATAAAAATTTAATTTTCGTAATTTTTAAAATAGACCCCCCATGGAGTTGCAACTTATCTTATCAAAAAATTTACTTATTTGTATGAAACTTTGCAATTGGAAGTATGGGTCTACGGGCAATATTTAAGGAGGTAGCCTATTTTTTCGATATTTATGACTCACCCTGTATAAGATTTTTGGTGTATTTTTTCGTTATTGTTAAAATAAATGTATAGGCATATATATTCATACCGGCATACTGAATCTGTTTACTTTAATCCCTTGAAAGAAACTTTTTAGAAGCCGTGTCTTACGTTCTGTTATGCCTTTTCATGTATTTTAACACTAGAACCGCGGAGCGGGTCAATTTGACCCGAATCGTTGTTCAATTTATCGCCGCGCGAAAAGTATTTATTGAAAATAGGTTTCTCTTTCTGACTTTTAATATTTTAAGGTAAACAACAACTTTTCGTATTTAATAGCGAATAACATAAATAATTTATCAGTTATAGCCATATATACCTAGAACCGCGAAGCGGGTCAATTTGACCCGTAATAAGTTTTTACGGTTAAATAGAGATGCATATTTTCGGAACTAATGAGAAAGTATATCTGCCTCATTTCTAATTCCTCTAATAAAAAGAATCAGAAGGGCAAATAATGAAAATTTTCAATCAAAATCTTATATTCTTGATATTAAGAATGGGTGATTGCAGTATAAAATTACAACTAATATATAGAAATAGTATTGAAGTTGCTTTTATTATGCGTTTATAGAATGTGATATGATTTCCAATGTCTAAATAATACCGTCAAAAAGCTTTGTAATGTTAGCAACTATTATCTTAAAATTATTAATAATACAAATGATTGAAGATGAATATCTACCTGTAAATGAAAAAAGTTAAATTTTAATGATATAAATGAAAGTGACAACGGCTCTGCCTATACTCTTAACATTGTTGGACTTTTTCATTGGAATATAGCTGAAAATTTATCAGTATTGAACGAAAGTTTGTGATATTTGTCAGATAAAAAATCGAATATAATAAAGAAAAACTAAGAATTTGAACAAAAGGTGACAGAATTTTAAGTTTATACTCGTGAAGATTTGAAAAATAAATAAGCAATAACTTGTGCATTCACATATGCAAATAAAGAAGATGACAATAAAACTGCAACAAGATAAAATATACAAGAACTTCATAAAAGGACTAATATAAGCGTAGATGAGCACGCATCTTTTTCAATATCTGTGAGTAGCTTTAACCAGTACATGTCTAACAAAACCGAATAAATTCAGTATCGTATCACGTTCTAGTTCCTTGCAGACTTTCATAAAAAACGAGCCTTAGAACGACGAGAAATAAAAGTCTCTGAAAAAATTTTAAGATCGGAGTTACATGCGGCTATTCTTCTAACACATTGAGATATCAACATAACTGTTTACCAAGGAGAAAAGGGTAAAACTACTTTGTTGCTTTGCAGTCTACATCTAAATTTTGAAATTTTAGATAATTCTAAAAAAAGAAATAAAGACACTTGTTTACAACAACGCAAGTAAATTCAGTGTGGTTGTGTGATTACGCAGATGGCAGGAAGATTGCTTATGACAAGCCTGCATCTTATAAGAGTCCAGTGAATGCAATTTTTAATATATATTGGAATTTGCTGATATCAATGCTTGTGTTTTATTCAAATCTGTAACCTGAAAATCTATTAGTATACGTCATTTTATTCAAGACTTTGTTGAAGACGTACGAAAACAGTTTGTTTTTTCTCACCCCTCCCCCCCCCCCCAAAAAATAAAATAAAATAAAAACTTGTCATTTGGGCAAGAAGAAACACTGAAAACTATCAAAAACACAAACTAAGCATAAAACAGTTTATCACAATTAAAAAAACTAAAATTAAATTAAAGTTTATTGTTCAAAATATAATATACCAACCTTTTCTTGTAAATGAGCAAAATTTTAAACCATGTTTTTCAAGCAATGCATACAATAAATGGGATAAGATAAATCAGTAAAATTAGTAAGTAACTTGTATTTTTTTATATTTAAAAAAAATGTTCTTAGATTTTATACCTAAATTTATTTGAAAGGAATAATTTATTTTAAATGTTTATTAAGTCCAAGTTTATTTATATTTAAAATATATGTTGAATATTTGTTCAACATATTTTCCTCATATTTAATGAAATGAAATTTTCAATAATAGCATTTTCTGAAATGTGGGGAATTTCTGCTGACTTTATGTGCAAAATGTAATGTAAATACTAAGAAATGTTGATATTACAAGAAAATATAATATTTTAATTAATTAAATTAAGTATTTGGGCATATTTGTAAATTGTTTTCCATCTCGGGTCAAATTGACCCGCTCCGCGGTTCTAGTGTTAATTAGAATGATTTCACCATAATATTTAATTAATATTCAAAAATTGGATTGAACAATCAATAAACAACTAAACAATTCATGTCAATTTAAAGGAGAAACTTCGTGAAAATTTTACTCATGTTTCATGCATATTTCATGTCATGTCGTTTATGAGAAAATTTTTACCTGCTTTTCTACAACATAAATTTCTCTGATATTACTGCAAATGTTCACAACTGTTGAAAATTCGGAAATGAGATTTTACTCGGATGAATGGAATTGGTGATTACGAATCAGCGAAAATAGCTGTCCTAACCATTGCTAAAGGCACATCGGGTGTAAGTTATACAAATACCTTACGAAACTGTAGCAATGGTGAAAGTTTCTTTCAGTTCTGAAATTTTCGGAATTTTTTTATTGATTCTATAGAATTCGAAAATTCATCCTATTATCAATACGTTTGACATGACAGTGTTATTTAGCCAAATATATGTGTCGAAATTTCGTGAAAGAATATTAAAGGCTTGAATGCATTGAGGGTAATTATTTTCTTTTTTCAAGAAATCATTTTCAGATTTTCTGAGTGTTATAATTATTGTAAAAATGGCATATTGTTTTGTGACATTAAGAATGAAAAGTTTTTAAACATAAATCTGAAACCAAAGTAATATAAAAAATGTAAATTATTCTCAACGCCAAGTTAAATCATATTTATTGAATCATAATTATCAATCATATTAATCACGTTAATATTTTTATATCATATTTATACTTTCTATTAAAAAAATATATAAATGTCCTTTATATTAACGAGGTGGAACCCGTCGAAATTCGACGAAGGAAAATCTCCCAGAAACAAATGTTTCATTGATTTATAATAAATCTACAAAATTAGTTAAGTAAAAAATAATATTTTAAGCTAAAACTAACAAAAAACTACAAAACTCAATTATCCAAATTATTAAACAAAATAAAATGAAAATTCACCGGATTTCATAACAGACGATATTTTAAAAATAATACACGCATTTTAATTCATGTATTATTTTCAATTTTAAGAGAAAATGGAGCAATTCTTTTGCCAAAAAACAAAAACAAAATTGGTAATAAAAATTATATAAAAAAATTAATATCTCAAAAATAAATCGGGATACAGCTTTGAAACAAATTGCACTTTAAAGTAATCTTTTTTTTCAATACGGCGGTATAAAAATTTAAAATGTACGATGTTTAGAAGAGTGAAATTTGCAGTACTGAAAATTGCAATGCCTAATTTACATGGGAAAGTGTTGCGCGTTTTAATTTCTATTTTTCTTTTCAGTTTTAAGAGAAAATGTAGTGATTCTGTTGCCACAATTACAAATTTGGTACTAAAAACTATAAAAAAAATATTATTTCAAAAATAAATTGAGATATAGCTTTCAAACAAATTGCATTTAAAAGTAAATATTTTTTCTCTATACGACGGTGTAAAAGTTTAAAATGTTGCGATGTTCAGAAGTGTAACACTTGCAGTTGCAAAAATTGCAAAACCGTAATTGCAGGGGAAAGTGTTGCTATTAGCAAAATGACGTATGCGTTACGCACAGATATGTTTGGCCTTTATAATATAGATTTCTATTTTATTGCGATGTATATTTTCACCTCACATGTGTCTATTTTCGATCCAGAATAACATTATTTTCCAAATGGTTATTAACGAAAATGCATTTAAATTATAGTAATTTAATATTAATTGAAAAGCCAAGTGTTTTGACACTAACAGTTATTCATTTATTCGAACACAAGATATTGTTACGAATTTGTAAATAGTTAGTGTTTGTACTGTAAAATAATGTAAATAATCTTATTAAGCTCCATTTCTTTACTAATATTAGTTTTTGTTACATTGTCTCTGTTATCAAGCAAACTTATCTATTATTTTCGGTGAATGTCTATGGCAGCTTTGCGAAATATTAGAGATATCGCCAAGTTGGAGACAAACCTGGCGATTGTGGGCGATGGTAACCCTTCCCTACTCTATGGCAACCCACCTATTGATATACTGATACATTGAATGTTGTTCCGTGGATTTTTCGAGATGGTTCTAGAAATTTCCAGCACCTGCTGCGAGCCTATATAAGGAGAGCGATACGAGCTGTTGTTGTTATTATTTACCAGTCAGTCATTGAGTGAACAAGGCATTTGTTAAGCAAGTTTGCTTGAGTTTCATTTATGTTGTTTTGAATGTTATTAAGTGTTGAGACGTTGTATAAAGAGTCTCTGGGATCTAAAGCTGTACTTTTACGATAGATTTGAGCAGTTATTTTAGAATATCTAGTAACATTTGTGAGTTTTGAAGACTCTGTTGTTCTGAAGATCTGTAAATAAATTATTTTCTACTTTTCTAAGAAACAAGAGTTTGAAGTTGTCTAACCATAAGATCAAAAGAACCCCATATACGCTGTAACATTTGGTGTCAGGAGTCGGGATCATATGGCGAAAACAAGAAAAATGGATGGACAACTGAAAGAACTGTTAGATGCTATCAATGGCATAAAGACAGAAATGAATAAAGGCCAAGAAGAATTGGCGGAAAAAATGAATATAGGCCAAGAAGAATTGACGGAAAAAATGAATATAAGCCAAGAAGAATTGGTGGAAAAAATAAATAAAGGCCAAGAAGTGTTGGCGGATAAAATGAATAAATGCCAAGAAGAAGTGACCGAAAAGATTAATATAGGCCAAGAAGAAATGAAGAAAACTTTAGAAGAAAAGTTCTCGTCGGTAGAGAGACGAATAGAGGAAGTAGAAGAAAAAATTCAGAATGAAGTTAGTAATGTAGAAGAGAAAATGGAAAGGAAAATAGAGGAAGTAGAAGAGAAAATTCAGAATGATGTTAGAAATGTTGAAGAGAAAATGGAAGGGAAAATAGTTGAAGTAGATGAAAAGCTAAGTAAAAGAGTACAAGATCTTGAGAAGAAGCTTTCAGCGTCCAGTGGTAATTATGAAGAATTTAGGAATCCGCCTGCTTCTCCCGTGCACATCAAGCTGTCGACATACGACGGAAAGAGTTCCTGGCAAGTTTACAAGACCCAATTCACCATTGTAGCCGAAGCGAACAAATGGAGTGACGAGGTGAAAGCTTGTCAACTGGCAGCGTTTTTGAGAGGAGAAGCTGCCGACGTGCTGCAAACATTGCCCGATATGACGCAACTCAATTTTGACACTCTAAGTTGTGCACTTGAAAAGAGATTCGGAGAAAAATTCTTCAAGGATTATACGAGAATACAAATGAAAAGCCGCCATCAAAAATCGAGAGAAACCTTTCAAGAGTTTGCCTCGGAAATTGAACGGCTTGCAAATTTAGCATTCATTGACTGCCCAACAAATGTACGGGAAATGCTCTCACTGCAATATTTTGTAGACGGAATAAAAGATCCAGAAGTGTAGAGAGCGGTACGAATGGCAGATGTGCAGGATTTAAAGGCTGCATTACTATATGCCTTAAAATTGGAAGCAGCTACACAAGCCAGCCGAAGAGATCGTCATTCAGTCCGAGGAGCAACGGTGAACAAAAGCTCAGACACTGAGAGCGACGTCTTGAAAGAAATTAGGAAATTAAATCAAGAGATTGAAGCTTTAAAATATGGAAGAAAGAGCTCACGAAGACAGAATCTCACGTGCTGGGGTTTGCGGTGATACAGGACATCTCCGACGAAATTGCCCCAAAATCCACGAACGTGAGATAAATTCAAACAGTCAGAAGGGAAACTAAATTTTTCCCATCTCGCGGGGCGGAGGTTGCCAGAGAATGAAAAGCCCCATCTGAAGATCCTCCAGATATCAAAAATGAGTGGCGGTGATAATGAATTATATGTGATAGGCTTTATTAACGGAATTCAGTGCCGTATGATTGTCTATACAGGAGCCAATGTTACAATAATAAGAGAAGATTTGGCTCGAAAATTGAAATGTAAACTCATCTGGACTCCACCCTGCGTTACCCTGCAAACTGTGACGGGCGACAAGATAGGCATATATGGGAAGGCCAATTTAACCATCAACTTTGGAGGAAGCAAATATTATCATACGGCATATGTGGCTGACATAACAGATCCTTGCTTAATCGGGCTAGATTTTCTGAAGAAATTTGGCTTCAAACTTGATATCAAAAATAACAAAATGCTCTCAAAATTTGAAGAAATAAGTCTTTTTGGATTAAATAAAGAAATTGAATGTAAACAAACAGTAATAGCCAAAGAAGACATCAATCTTGATCCAAGAACAGAATTTTTAGTTCCAGCTGTAATTAACAATGAAATTAATTATCGATTTGGCCATATAGATGATCCCGAGGACATTGTAAACAAGCAGGAGTATTGGTGGCTTCATCTGTGGTGGACCTCTCGAAGAAGACCATTCCAGTCAGAATTGCTAACATCAGTGATAAGACGAGGACTATCAAGAAAGGAAAGGTGATAGCGTCATGTGCTCCTGTGACGTGCATAAGTCAAAATTCCAGTCACTCTGAGAAATCTTCAGATAATTTAGTCAAGGATTTGTTACAAAATACAGACTTAGATCCAAAACAGATGGAAGCTGCGGAAAATTTAATTAGAGAATTCCAAAGTTTATTTTCCCAAACATCTGAAGACTTTGGACGAACTAAAATGGCACAACACCGAATTGACACGGGAGATCACTCTCCTATTAAACAGCACCCTAGGCGATTACCTTTTGCCAAACAAGAAGAGCTGCAGAATTTAATTAAGGTATGGAAGAAAATGACGTCATCGAACCATCGACAAGTCCATGGGCGTCTCCCATTGTATTAGTAAGAAAGAAAGATGGTTCTATAAGATTTTGTGTAGACTACCGCCGACTGAATGACGTCACTAAAAAGGATAGTTACCCTCTACCAAGGATCGACGACACTCTCGACACACTTGCGGGTAACAACTGGTTCTCGACTCTGGATCTGAAGAGTGGTTACTGGCAGGTAGAGATCCATCCGGACGACCGCGAGAAGACTGCCTTTACAACGGGACAAGGATTATGGCAGTTCACGGTAATGCCTTTTGGTCTATGTAACGCACCTGCAACTTTCGAACGGCTTATGGAAACGGTTCTCCGGGGACTGTCATATGAAACATGTCTTGTTTGTTTAGATGATATCATAATCATAGGAAAATCTTTTGATGAACATCTGAACAACCTCAGGCGGGTGCTACAAAAGTTAAAGGAAGCTAATTTGAAGTTAAGCCCTTCGAAGTGCAGTTTGTTTCGTAATGAAGTCGCCTACCTTGGACACATCATTTCGTCGGAAGGAGTTAGGACTGATCCGGAGAAGATATCGGCCGTGAAAAATTGGAATCGTCCAGCAGATGTTCACCAGCTTCGAAGCTTTCCAGGATTATGCACCTATTATAGAAAATTTATCAAAGGCTTCTCGATGATTGCAAGACCACTTCATAAATTAACAGAAGCCAATCAAAAATTTATGTGGACACAGGAATGCGATGCTGCTTTCGAAACGCTCAAGGAGGCATTAACATCCACTCCAATTCTGTCATATCCTCAAATCGATAAACAGTTTATACTTGATACGGATGCAAGTAACGAAAGCATTGGCGCTGTACTGTCCTAGGAAATCGACGGCCAGGAGCGTGTTATCGCCTATTTCAGCAAGTGCTTATCAAAGGCAGAGCGAAACTACTGCGTAACAAGAAAAGAGCTTCTTGCTGTAGTGAAAGACATAGACCATTTTCATCATTATCTTTACGGTCGAAAATTCCTGATTCGAACTGATTATGCTTCTTTAACTTGGCTATTGAATTTTAAGAACCCTGAAGGCCAGATAGCCAGGTGGATACAAAAGCTTCAAGAGTACGATATGGAGATACGCCATCGAAAAGGCTCATCACATGGAAATGCAGATGCTCTCTCAAGAAGACCCTGCTCAGAGAATTGTAGATACTGCGACCAGGTTGAGAAGAAATTTAATGTCAAAGGTCCTATAGTAAGACAAGTTACAACTGGGTCTACATCATCGGAAAATCCGTGAAGTGACGAGAGCCTGCGTAAAGATCAACTTGCTGATCCTGAATTTAAGCCAATTCTAGAGCTGAAAGAGGAGTCCAACAGGAAGCCCAGCTGGCAAGACATGGCCCATTTCCATCCTACAACTAAACGTTATTGGGCTCTCTGGGATTCCTTACATTTGAAGAACGGCATCTTGTACCGAAAATGGGAGTCTGACGATGGAAAGACATGTAGATGGCAATTACTACTCCCTAAGTCAAGAATTTCTATGGTCGTTCAAGAACTGCATGGTAGTCCCACAGGAGGTCATTTTGGTGTAATGAAGACCATGCAAAAGGTTCGAAAGCGTTTCTACTGGAATAATGTTCGCAGTGGAGAAGTGCCGTCGAACTTGTGACGCCTGTGTAGCACGTAAAGGTCCAAAGAGGCGCACCCGTGGACGATTGCAACGTTATAATGTAGGAGCTCCTTTCGAACGAATTGCTCTAGACATCCTGGGTCCACTTCCTAGAACATCTGATGGCAATAAGTACATCCTCGTTGTCATGGACTACTTCACTAAGTGACCTGAAGCCTACGCCATTCCTAATCAAGAGGCGGTAACCGTAGCAGACATACTGATTCAACACTGGGTTTCCAGATACGGAGTTCCTCTTCAAATCCATTCCGATCAAGGAAGAAATTTTGATTCGGCTGTGTTTAAGGAAATGTGTGGACTACTCGGCATGGACAAAACTCGAACTACAGCTCTACATCCACAATCGGACGGCATGGTGGAGCGTTTCAATCGTACCATCCTAAATATCCTCTCCCTCCTGGTGTCTAAAGATCAACAGGACTGGGACAAGAAATTACCTCTGTTCCTGCTTGCCTACAGGTGTGCTGCTCATGAGGCCACTTGTTATTCCCCTTCTCAAATGCTCTTTGGTCGTGATCTTCGTCTACCTGCGGATCTTTTGTTTGGCCGTCCTCCTGATGCTCCTTCATCGCCTGAGGAATATGTCGATGAACTCCAGGCGCGGATTGAGGAGATTCATCGTCTAGCGAGGAACCGAATCGGACTGGCATCGGAAAAGATGAAGACACAATACGACACAAAGGCAACTGGACATGAGTTCAACGAAGGTGAAAAAATTTGGTTGTGGAATCCCATACGTCGTAAGGGACTGTCACCAAAATTACAAAGAAACTGGGACGGTCCTTACACAGTCGTCAACAGGCTGAATGACGTCATTGTACGCATACAAAAATTGCCACACGCCAAACCCAAGGTCGTACACTATAACCGGCTAGCCCCTTATTTTGGCCAAAGTGATTAGAAATTCGAAACTTGAATTTCAGACCATGGTCATGAAAGTCACTTTTTGTAAATATGTAAATAGTAATTAGTTCTTATTTATGTAAATTTTATTATTATTGTTATTATTATTTATTTATTTAATTATTTATTTGTTTATTTATTTTAAGTGTTTTCTTCTAACTCAGGGATTGCACTGCCCGGGACATGCAGTCTTTGAGGAGGGGGGTAGTGTTACGAATTTGTAAATAGTTAGTGTTTGTACTGTAAAATAATGTAAATAATCTTATTAAGCTCCATTTCTTTACTAATATTAGTTTTTGTTACATTGTCTCTGTTATCAAGCAAACTTGTCTATTATTTTCAGTGAATGTCTATGGCAGCTTTGCGAAATATTAGAGATATCGCCAAGTTAGCGACAAACTTGGCGATTGTTGGCGATGGTAACCCTTCCCTATATGGTAACCCCCCTATTGATATACTGATACATTGAATGTTGTTCCGTGGATTTTTCGAGATGGTTCTAGAAATTTCCAGCACCTGCTGCGAGCCTATATAAGGAGAGCGATACGAGCTGTTGTTGTTATTATTTACCAGTCAGTCATTGAGTGAACAAGGCATTTTTAAGCAAGTTTGCTTGAGTTTCATTTATGTTGTTTTGAATGTTATTAAGTGTTGAGACGTTGTATAAAGAGTCTCTGGGATCTAAAGCTGTACTTTTACGATAGATTTAAGCAGTTATTTTAGAATATCTAGTAACATTTGTGAGTTTTGAAGACTCTGTTGTTCTGAAGATCTGTAAATAAATTATTTTCTACTTTTCTAAGAAACAAGAGTTTGAAGTTGTCTAATCATAAGATCAAAAGAACCCCATATACGCTATAACAATATGATCATCCATCTAAGGGCAAATTTTAACATTATCCTTTCAATTAATGTACACATGTTAGGGTTAATTTGATATATTCGGTAATTATTAACAACAACTGGTTATCTATCTATCTATATTATAAAGGCCAAACGTATCTTTAATTTGCTATTGCAAATTTTAAAACTTCTAAGCATGGCACATTTTCAATTTTTACACCCTCGCGTAAGGAAAAAAAATATTTTTAATGCAATTTCTTTGAAAGGTATACCCCTTTTTTTGAGTTATTAATTTTTTGTAGTTTTTAATGCTTTCTTTTATTATCGTAGCAACAGAAAAAAATCATTTCTATTGAAAGCAAAGGGAAAATAGTATATTACTAGCGAGCTACGCCCGCTAGCTGGGCCAGTTTTCCCAAACGAACCTCGATATTAAGCAATATATAATAAACAAAAAAATTCATTTAATAAACAAGTCTTGGTGTTCGAATCCTCAAGCACAAAAAAAGTAAATTAAAGAGCTATGGTTGTTATGCGCCCATTATCCCGTTAAAAATATGTGATTTCGCACAGTGGGCTCTACGCTCCATCGTCGCCATCGTCCCATTAAAAATATTTGGTTTTGTACGGTTGGCTCTGCGCGCCCATAAGACATTTTCTCGTTTTTTTTTATTCATCAGAAGCAGACTTTTGCGCAGATTCTGAATATGTAATCAGTTTTTTTCTACTTTAAAAACTGTCTGCATGATGGTTTAAGAAAAAACGCGCAAAAAAGGGAGAAAAAAAGGTTTTTGACTGCGTCTTCTTTTAGCCAAAGCGGAAAAGTTCTTTTCCTTCACCGCAAAGTGGCGCAGTGTTCTGCCTCAGAGCTCCGTTTGAGCGCCGTTTGGGATTTGAGACATTTTTCGTTCCGATTCCCAAGGGGTTTTTAATTCATAACTTTTTTAATTTTGGTCCCACGGTTTCGGAAATGCCCGAAATGACTTCCCCGGAATTTTTCCAATCGAAAGACACCTCTCGCGACTTCCAACTCGCCCGCGTTGCGAACTGTAATCGGCTTCAAGCAGACAGACAGACAGAGGCGCACGGATTTTATTAGTATAGATTGTATCTTTTTATACAACCCCTCCCCCCACACTAAAATATCATTTTATGATGATCCAAACAAAGCTTGCTTAATGACAGTCATATATTACATAGAAATATATTACACAGTCATATATTACACAGACATATGTTACATAGTCATATATTACATAGACCTAGATATAAATAGTCATATGTTACATGGATTAACCCCCTGACTGCCCAGCCAAAGGGTAATATTGTAATGTTGTTTTCTCTGTAATTTATTAAAAATATAAAAAAAAGATGTTTTTTCCAACCTGATGCAAAATACGTTATTAGTATCAGTGTATAATCTTTGATAGCATCAATCCTAACTTAATTTTTCAGAACTGGGTTTTATTTGTGGAATTACATTAATTTAAATATTGCTTATGTTGCAGTGAAACCTGCAGCTTAGTGTGTGAAAAAATCAGCCGGCGGCAGTCAGGAGGTTAAAGATTTTTTTTTTGGACCAGTTAGAATAAAAATAAAATACGGGGAACACAAAAATTCAGATATAATTCGAGTTCGAGACAACAAAAATCTCCTTTTTACCTTATGGGACGTCGCAGGAACATTATTTATGTTATTTATTGCATGCAGATTATTTCAGACAACTCCCTTTATGTTTAAAAGAATATGAATAGTTTAGTATCTGTTTCCAGCTAATAGCAATCGAGACTTAAAATTTTGAATTAAAATGATTTTAAAATGATCTTTTTAAAATGTTATTTAAAAAAATATGAATACGAATATGAGAGGTGCATATGTATATTTCTAGATGATTAAAATGATGTCAGGCTTAGATTTCACGGAGAAAAAAAATCTATGATTGAGTCAAATTTGAATAATTTTTTATGTTCAAATCTTGGGATACCTAGCATAAAAGATAACTTTATCATAATAACAGATCTCTTTTATATTTTACTGCTTACATATACGATTAGTTTAATTTTAATAATTTCTACAACTGAGTTTTATTGAAATAGCATTTTGTTAATTTCAAAATAAATATCATTCGCTTAATAGTACTAATTAATTAAAGTTAAATTTATTGTAATTAATTTTGTAGACGTATGAAAAACATTGTTTTCCCCGAAATTCAATGGGTTCTACCTTGTTAATAATAATAATCACATCTTTTGGTAAATTTGATAAATGCTGCATATTAATGAAATTTACCTCTTATTATTAATAATTACCGATGTAATTCGGTCAGTATGATTAATTAAGCATAGTTACGAATATACAGGGTGATTAAAAAAACGTGTATAAATTGAATTGATATGACAAATCAGGCATATGACAAGGACAAAAAATCACATACGAACATAGGGCCGCAAACCACTTATTGAGTCACAAATACAGTGTGTTTGAGCCTAACTCAATTTGGGTTGACGGTAATAAATTTCAGAAATTTGAAGTATATTTTAATAAAACATTTAACAGACATTCTCATCTTTCTTTTATATGTGATAACACCAAACAAATGTGGTACAAGTTTGCATTATGCGCACCAGCAATTTTCACTTGGCACCTCACATTTTGGAATGTTATAATCAGTTTATACGGTAGCATTGATTGCTTGAACAATATGTTTTTTCCAGATATTTTCGTAACGTTATCACATTTCACAGAAAATAAGGTACACATCGTTGCATTTTCATTACAATATTTTTATTTTCCTCTAAATTATTACTTTCAAACCGTGTATAACTAGAATGGAACACCCTGTATTTGTGACTCATTAAGTAGTTTGCGACCCTATGTTCCTATGTGATTTTTTATACTTGTTGTATGCTTGATTTGTCATATCATTTTGTCAAAGGTTTTTTGAATCACCCTGTATACTTTACAAAAATATGTATTTTTATGAATCTTTGAATATAATAACAAAAATAATTATTAAGAGAAAATAATAATCAATTAAAAGAAGTGTTCTATTAATAAAACGTAAAAAGCTAATAAACAGTTTAAAATAATTATTTTTTAAATACTGGATAAATTAGATAAAACTTTTAAACATGAAAATAGTCAAAGAATAAATTATACTGCTTTGAAATGCATATTCTTAAAATGAATACTTGGATAAAACGTATACAAAATAAAAATCCCTGTCGGCTTAGCTTATACGTGGAGGTAGATTTCGAAAAGTGCTCATTTCAACAACAAAAATAAAATATGATTAGAGATAAATACAGTTTAACAACTTTATTTGGCCGCTTTTGAAAAAAAAATATTTGATTTTTCTGTAAGAACTGGTTTTATCAGAATAATCTTAAGCGAATTTCAGCTCAAATGCCCAATTTGACAGCATATTTTAAAATATATTCTGACTTTATTAAAAAAATCGACCAATACGCACATTATGTAGTTCCTGAATAACAAAAATCTGTTACTTGAATGTGTTTGAGAGCAAAATTGAATTTAAAAATGAGTCATAAAATAACCAATTTGTTATTTGAATACACCCTAAATTCTTTAATCATGATTTCTTGCGAAACTTTTGTGCGAAGTTCCACTTTGACAGCTTTTTTTTTTCAATATATTTAGCCTTAATGAAAAAAACTGGCCAATACGGATATTATACAGTTCCTAAATAACAGAACGTGTCAATTGGATGCGTTTGAGAGCAAAACAGAACTTAAAAAAAAAAGTCAGAAAAACGCATTTTTTTTAAAACATCAATTTTTCAATCAAGATCACTTCGGGAAATTCTGTTCAAAAACCTATTTTTCTTTTAAATATATTTTGCCTAAAAAAAAAAAAAAAAAAAAAAAAAAAAAAAAAAAAAACTGGCCAATACGTTACATTATAGTGTTCCTAAGTAAAAGGAAGTGGCGTTTGAAATCAATAGTTTCTTTAAATATGAGTTTCAAATCAAAAGTTTATTTAAAAATGAGTCATGATATAAGCATTTTGGATTTGAGGTTTTTTCTCTAACTCCTATTATTGTTTAATTTATTTTTTCTATTAAAAATTGGTCTTATGAAAAACTTGTTAATATAGAAGTTATAGATATTATTAAGAAGATGGAAAATAAATTTAATTAGATTTGATAGCTTATGATATTTATGGTTATTTGAAAGTTATGGATTTTTTGCTTTTTCCAGACCCCTTTTTCTTTTCGTTCATAATTTTTTTTTTCATAGGTAAAAGTTAGTCTTGTAAAAACTTGTAAGTAAAAAAGTTTTAGATAATTTTAAGAACATTTATACAAAATTTAGTTGGATTTGATATTTTGAGAATTGACGAAGTTATGTATTTCTTTTTCTCCCAAAAACCCTGTTTGTTTCGTCCCTTGAGCCCATTTTTAACTTCATCAAAAATCTGCCATCCATAACCTTTTGGTCCTTTTTCTAGAAGTAATATAAACTTTAAACTGATTCAATATCTATTTTAATTAAGAAGTTATGGCGTTTTTTGGTTTTCAAAAAACCCCTCCCTATTTTCACCCCTTTGGTCCGATTTTGTCCATTAACGAACTTAACCGAAAATTTATACCCCTTGATTTTATGTATCAGTTTGGAAGAGATTGGAGCAGAATTTTAGAATCTGTTCTTTCCAGAAGAAAGTGATATATATATACATACATCACTTTCTTCATACATACATACTTTCTTTATACATACATATACACACACACACACATATATATATATATCTATATATGTATGCGTGTGTGTGTGTGTGCGTTTGTGTGTAAGTGTGTGCGTGTGTGCTTGTGTAAACTTTTTACTGATATTAGTTTTGGGGTCTAGCGGTTCATTTAGTGGTTCTAGAGGCAATTTTTTGAAATTTTCAACATAAGAGCGACCGCAATAAGTAGTATTTCATACGAAATCTACTTTAAAATCTCAAGCTGAACGAGTTGAAATTTATTATATCTACATACCTTGATTGGCAAATTGTTAATAATAACCGGCTAATTTGATAAAGTCTCATAAATTTATCATATTAACCGGTTTATTTGGATATCATTTGGTTATTTTGAATAACAATCGGTTAATATTAACAATAACCCATTAATCAAATTCACCATAATTTTTTTAAAGATCCGTCATAACGAAAGGATTTAACGTACAAGTAAAATACATGCTTCAAGTAAATTATCACATCTAGGGAATTTCGATTTCAACTACCGTACAAGTGACAAAAACAACAGTGTCAGAATATAAACTTTTCCTTATATTATTCATAATAATTAAATTTTATCAAAGTAAATTAGATATGACTTAAAAGCATAATAGCTTAATATATTGTTGATTTTCTGATTATTTAAAATCAAACTATACATGACAAATACATAATTTATCAACCCTTTGAGGGGCACGCAATAGCGTTTGTGTAATTCTGAACTTTGAAAAAATTTTAAAATTTTTATATTAAAAAAGGAAAAGCAATTTTATGCCCTTTTTTCACCAAAGTTAGAGAAGAAAAATTTAATATTTTTTTCTGCAAGCAATTTTTCTGGAGAAAATTCTTATTAATCATAGGGGGGAGGAGGATATAATATAGCACATCGCCCTTCATCGGAATAATTAATGAATATCGTAATATGTAATAAAATATGCGAAAAAGTCAATAATTTGTTGATTTTACATATTATGTTAATTTAAATACAAAATACATGTGATAAATAAATGGAATGTTGAATCAGATCTGAGCACACTGACATTAAACTTAACCCTTCTGCACCCATTTCCATGACGTAACCACACGCACTGGGTCATTATGACCCTAAATTTTTCGTGAACTTCTCGGTAAAATATGGAAATTATAAATAAAATAAATAAAGTAAAATGTATTATTTGAATCTTTTTTTAAGTAACAAGATAAATTATTTGTTTAAAATCAAATTTCAGTGAAAAAAAAACTAATAAAAATGCATTGCTCAGTGGTGCACAAAACAGGAATTTTAATATACATTTGTATATATTAAAATAAAATAAAACTTTCAACGTTTCGCGCCGTCTTCTGCGGGCGTCTTCAGGAAAATATGATAATGGAAGGACTACGTTTGCATCTTGATCGAGAGAAAATATTTCGACTAAATTAAAATCTAAATGAATTAAAATTTTTAAAAATGTTGCCATTTACACGTGAGTAAAAATTAAAATATTGCAAGGAAATTTTAATTTTTACTCACGTGTAAATGGCAACATTTTTTAAAGTTTTAATTCATTTAGATTTTGATTTAGTAGAAAAATTTTCTCTCGATCAAGATGCAAACGTGGTCCTTCCATTTTCATATTTTCCTGAAGACGCCCGCAGAAGACAGCGCTAAACGTTGAAAGTTTCATTTTATTTTAATATGTACAAATGTATATTAAAATTCCTGTTTTGTGCACCACTGAGCAATGCATTTTTATTAGTTAAATTTTATGGTGCAACTGTTTTATATATATTTACAAAAAATTTACTTTTAATTTTGTATCTTTTTTCGGCATTCATTCGTTTTCTATCGTTTTGAAATTCTTACACATATAGTACATAGTTTTAACGATTTTTTTCTTGAAAAAAGATTTTTAAATAGCATTACAAGCAATATTTTGTATAAAAAAATTATATTTTGTTATTTTGTATATTTTGTAGGTTTAGTAAAACTGACCCATTCACACTAACCACTATAGAAAAATCTCGTTTTTCAAGTTTCTGTTTCCCAGATCCCCTTTTGCTAACCACCCATTAAGATTCCAGAAGTGGCAGGTCTGAGAAATACATGAAAATCCTGAGCATGATAGAGAGCGTCGGATCAAAAATACGCGATGTGTGTGCTTACGGGTTAAAATTTCAGTATCTGTTAATAATAATGTGATTGGATTTAGAGTGATGATTCACTAGATTATGGTATTATTCATTAGATTAAGAGAAAATCTTGTAAAATTCGAATGTTGAAAGTGATTGAATTTTTCCTTTAATACAAATGCACTAAAAACAAGGTAATAAATTACATAAAAATGTTAATTCACATTGAATCTTTAAGAATTTCTAAATTGTTACATTCTACTTTAATGTTTTATTTCTATAAGAACGGGCTTTCTTAAAAAAAAATTAACACACATATTAGGAAAATCAATCTTACAGAAAAGCGGAGGAATATCTCATAAAACAGTCCAATATCTGTTTAAGAGATTGATTTTCTTAATATCTAAGGAATTTATTCAAGACATATTAATAAATAAGAAGATTCCGAACAATACTTAGCATTTTTTATGCAAATTTTATCTTCTCTTTTTTTACGAATTCAATATAATATTTCATCTCCAAGTATTATTAGATTATGATTTAATCATACTGCTTTCTTTTTTTCGTACATTACTGTATGCATTATTGTTCTGTTTTGGATAAGTTACGGAATTTACAGAATATAATCATAAAAAATCCCCACTAGAAAAAATCTGTAGAAAATCTATAGGTATTTGGCCCAAAAATCTGTAGGAAATCCGTCGGTATTTGGCCCAGTATGTAGATATTTTTAAGAATATCTTTACAAATTCTGCAGATATTTTTAAGATAAAGCTCAATCTGCAAACTTTTTTCTAATTTATGTAGAATTTCTGAAGAAAGTGACGATTTCTTCAGATAATCTTAAGATTATTTTTAGTGGGGATGGAAGGAAAAAAAAGAAAACATAGCATATTTTATGTGACAGATTTCACAAGAAAAGAAACCGACTAAGATGGCGAATGTAATCGCGTAAAGCAAAGAGAATTTCGTTTAATATTTCTTGTAAAACAACTAATCCTTTAATTAATCAATCTAAATTGTCAATTTATAAATGTTAACTTTTACCATAAATGGTAGCAAAGTTTAATTTTAAAATAATTATAAGTGGAACTTATATATTTTGATCACAATTAAAATGTTAAAACCAAGTTATTGAAATAAAATCTAGAATTCCAATTTTTAAAAAAATCCGAAATAAAAAAAGGAGATATATACATACAATTTTAAATTTCTCATAACGAAAATAATTGTTTAAATAAAATTTAAAATGCTGAATGATTAATAAATCTCTATAACTTTTATAACTGAAATAAAATTGAATTAAAAATATTATGAATATCACTAATAAAAAAAAGATAAACAAATCCTCTAATTGGCAAAAATACGAAATTTCTTTTGGTTAAATCTATCTTAATTTGAAAATTCCAATACCCAGTACAGGGGCTCGAAATAAGAAAACTTCTGCTTACTAGCGAAAAACTTTTCTACTAAGATATGGTGTCAACATTCAAAACATTGAAATTAAGTGTCTCTTTTAAAATTTAAATCACAAAAGTGAACGGATGATACTGAAAAAAAATGACAGACTTTTTAAAAATTTTATGATTTGTCTAATGACACGAGGTTTTCAGCTGAAAGTACATAAAATTTGAAGCCCCCGACTTATACGGTATTTTTGTACTCTGTGAAGGATAGTCAGAAGACTGAGGCGAATAGGGTTTCGTTAGATGAACGAAACTCTAAAAAACAGCTTGAAACAGAAAAATTTTACTACAAATACATTTGGTGTATAGGTATACAAAATAAAGTGTATTTTAGAAGATATATTTATAATTAACAAATTTAATTTTTTAGAGAATGATGAGTAACAGAGCAGTAAACATACTTAAATGAATGTATTTCAAGAAAAAATAATTATATGATACTCATCAAAGGTATTATAAGGCTATTCCGTTGTAATTCGAAAATAATAATAAATTTCAAAGGAAATATATCATACTAAGTATCATTTCAGTGTCACAAAGTTATTAATGCTGTCTATCTATGATTAATGGACACGGCAAATGCTCAAAAATATTACCTTAAAGTATCAAGGAGCTTCTTTCAATTCCCCAAGCTTTTGCTTGATAAAAAAGCAATACAACACCGTGTCACCAAGGAAACAGATGACTTCCACAACATCTGTTTTCGGAAAAAATAATGAAAAATAGATTTGAATGACATGCAGTTGTTTTGGCAATGTCTTATTATCCATGAAATGGAACGAAAAATAAGGAAGATATTAAAGATAGACTAAGACATAATGACACGAATTTATTAAGAAATATTATCAATGATTGCTTTATTTCGAAGTGGTACAAGTGTACGTTCAAAGCATTATATATACAGGGTGGTCATAAAAAAAACTTTGCCGATTTATGGAGTTCTAATGGCCAGTCCGTTCAACCGATCGAGGTGAAATTTCAGATATAGCTATTCAGAGGTATGAGCTCGAGATTCTCTGAACGACAACAAAATGGCGCTCACGGTTACGGTTATAGTTACAAAAACTCGAAATTTTCCAATGGCAACACCCATTTTTTTTCATCGCAAAATGATCAGCGCATGCGAAAACCCCAAAGAGCGCTGGAACGGTATGGTTATTGCAATAAACGGACGCGTTATGCTCGCCCAAAATCAGCTCTACGAACTTCCCCAAAAAAACAAGACCAAGGCGCATCCAGAAAATTTTAATATGACAGAGACAAAATACCAATCACGGAGCGTCGTTTGTCAGATAGTCAGCGTAGAAAACGGATAAAAAGACTATGTGCCATATGCGAATTTACTC
Organism: Maratus speculifer; assembly: GCA_964019185.1. Lineage (NCBI taxonomy): Eukaryota > Metazoa > Arthropoda > Arachnida > Araneae > Salticidae > Maratus > Maratus speculifer. The sequence continues at coordinate 107,070,373 of OZ025300.1, forward strand.
CTTGCACGCCAATCGTGTTTTTTATAAGGGGGGGGATTCGCAGAACAGTTTTTTTTGCGTGCATAACGTGTCCGTTTCTGGCTATACACATACGGTTCCAACACTATTTAGGGTTTTCGCATGCGCTGATCACTTTGCGATGAAAAAAAATGTGTTTTATTTTTTTCTATTGGAAAATTTCGAGTTTCTGTAACTATAACCGTAACCGTGAGCGCCGTTTTGTTGCCGTTCAGAGAATCTCGAGCTCATACCTATAAATAGCTATATATGAAATTTCACCTCGATCGGTTGAACGGACTGGCCACTAGAGCTCCATATACCGGCAAAGTTTTTTATGACCCCCCTGTATATATATATATATTTCTGTGAGTGTATGTATGAAGTAAATCGCCCTTTTAACCCCTTTCAGGGCGGTGTAGTTGCAGATATGGTATCACCTAATTTTAATCCCTAAATTCCGCATTCACTTTAGTATTTTTTGTGTATGTGTGTCATTCAATTATTTCAACATTTTGTGAATTCAGAAACTAGACTAATTTATCAAATCACCATGTCTCTGAAAGGGTTAAAGTGTGCTTTCTTAAAATTAATGTATATACAACTAGCGAATGACTTTTATTGAAGATTTTCGCAAAATAAATTAGAAATGATTGCTCAGTACTGAAAATATAAAGCAACACTTTTGCACACATTAAAAAAAATCCAAAAAAATGACAATAACACTGTGTAATTATATTGAGTTTTTGTATCAAATATTTAATTTTAAAGCGTTGAATGTTTACTATAGTAAAAATACGGTTATTCAGAGCTCAGTGTTTAGCATGCAAGTCACAAGGCGTTGACCTAATTAGGTTAATGCTTTGTGATCAAATTAAGTCAATGCAAAGTTTTTATTTTTTCCTTAGACTATAATAATGTATAGCATCACTTTCCTTGTAAATGATTTATCTGAAGGCATTCATTACACACCAATGTGGTCATAATTGGCAGTTACATAGTAAATACCTATCCGTTAAAACATATATGGGCAGGTTTAACAGTCATGTCAAAGACATTATTAAAGTTTTAGAGTGAAAATGTATAGATTAATACAAAGTTTATTACTCGTGGCAAGTTAAACACGTCTGAAAAACTAAAGTTGACACATTGCTATATGAAAAAAGTACAATATAATGTTGTAAATTTGATTAATGCACCGATATTAATTTTATTGTATGATATTAATATACTTTATAGGATTTATTTCAGCTCTAAAATTTACATTTATAGATATTATTATAATTAACGTATTATCATTAATTTTTTTTATATTAATAATTGAACATCTTACTTTGAACTTGCAAGTCAAATTTAAAAAAGAGAAATGAAGGAAATATGGAGTATTGAAAGTATAAATAATTTAGTTTGCAAAAAAGATCATTACATGCAATCGCAAAATGCTGTGATTTAAAAAGAAGATACAAGAAATATTGAGTGTCTAAAATATTCGAGCTGTAACTGACAAGAAACAATCGTAAGCTAACACGCAATCTTTACATCTAACATATAATTTACTAAAAAAAATGTTAAAAAACTGCATGATTTTATTTAACGTTATAGAGAAAAGTTTTTTTTTTTTAACTATTTCAATCTTCAAGCCACGAGTCCCGCTCATTTTCAAAGCGGAATCATGTATTTGTATAAATAAAGAATTTGGTTCTTTTAATCGACTTTTATGTAAACCTGAACATTTTGGAATTCGTATTACATGTTTTGTGTTAAAAGCAAGGCGAAAATTTCATTCCGTCATGTATTTTTATATTTTATTTTTATGCATTTTTATTTCAATAGTTATTGTTACTGAAAATGGAATTGTAGAAATATATTCTTACTTTGTTCGTTATTACTAATTATTATCAAATATTTTAAGAATGTTTTAAAATATAAAACTATTGTCAAAAATAACTTTCTTTCGTGCAACTAAAATATAAATTTCCCACTTTTTTCTAGATAAAATTTAAAACATTTCATTAAACGTGGAATATTATTGCTTAATATCTAAAGTAAAAATTTTTACGTTTTTTACTAATTCAACCAAATTCACGAAATATTAGCTCACATTTATAAATCTGTAAAATGCTTTACTTAACAGTTTATGCACTGACGGTACTTTAAAGTACCATTGAAGAAAACTTTACATAAAACTTTTTTTATTCTGTCTATTAATAAAAATTATTTATTTTTTACACACAAAACACTCTTCTCGATCAAATTTAGATAGAATAGAAAAACAGTCGAAGTTAAATATTTTGAAAAAATGGTAGTTTTATTATTCATTTTTATTTTTATTCCTTTTTTTTCTATAAATAAAATTATAGGAAAAATATTCAGCTGCAAAAGTGTTTCCATTTATACAGAAGATCATGAAGTATTTAAACTCATTGCTTTTTTAAGAATTGTAATATTTTCAATGAGTAATTTTGGTTATTTAATCTGATTATTTTTTTTAAATATTTCACAAAAAATCATAACTACTATATTTAATCAGTCTAAATAAAAAAGCATATCTAAATTTTACAGTAGAATTATATAAAAATTCCAGTATTCCTTCCGATATCAAAGAATATAATTATTGAGGTGAATCAATTTCTTGATAAATAATTCGGTAGATAAAGGGTTAATTTTTTTTTAACTTCGAGTTAAAAATTTAAGTGTGATATTACACTACATACTATTCGGAATTGTATAAGTCCTTTCTGACTTCAATACGTCTTATTCTAAAGAAAAGAAAAAGAAAAGGAAAACATGAAAACCTTTCATTATCTCAATATTTCTGATCACGTTTTGCATCGAAAGAATTTGTGTCTATTGAAAAAACACATACGTGCATTCCTTCTATATGTACACAATTCAGTTTTTTACATAGATTTTCAATTAAAAGTACATATAGACATGGTTGAGTGGCAAAATAAAATTGATTTATCAATAAAATTCCAGATAATACATGATATTGAAAGGATTCTTTATATGCCAAATATTTTCTGGTACAGAAATTCAGCAAGATGTGATTTGAATCATACCTTTTTAATGTATTTCCGAAAGTTCAATGAAATGTTGCTGAAATATATTTATCGACTTTCCAATTGCACGTAACGAGAAATCTAAATACAATTAAGGACGTTCCCTCATGTGATGGCCTGTATTTTAACCCTGTTAGTGCCAAGGAGCGCCGTAGCGCTGCTTCAAAAAAGAAGGTGAAGCAATAGCGCATCCGTCACAACACTCGGTAACACGGCCGTCAATATCTTTATTCAGTGTTTGAAATTATGTCATAGCAAGAAAAACAAAGATATTTTTTCACTCAGCTTAGAAAAAACAGCAGAAATAAAATGATACTGACTTTCATACACAGTTTATCGTTTGGAATAATAAAACTTATTACTTTTGGTATTTCTGTTGCTAGGTGACAATAAATACAATTTAAATAACACTTTATCAAACACCGCGAAAACCATAAGTGAACTGTCAAAAGGAGCGCTATCGCGACGCTGGTATTTTTCATAATTAGCAAGAGCAGCGCGAAGGCGCTCCTTGGCACTAACATGGTTAATTTTTTGGAGACTTTTTGGTTTTTGTGGGACAACTGAAAAAATATATTTTCAGTTTTTTTTTTACTAGGCATTTATTGCTATATTAGGAATATTTAAAACAAATGTCAAACAAAAATCTTTATTAAAATATAAGTTACACCACTTTGAAGACTTTCCCTGCCTCTAAAAAAAAAGACGATCACTTCCTGAACGATTATCAGAAAAAAAACAACCGTTAAAATTTGTAAGTCTAAATGCATCCAATGAGCTTGATTCATTTGAGAATATTGAAATTTGAATTTTTGGCAGACTTTTAAAAAAAGAAAAAAGAAAAAACACAGAAATATTAAGAATTTTTGGTTGATTCTTGGTCATTCCGTTCGATTACATGAACTGAGTTAACTCTATATATTTTAGGAGAATTAGTCAAACGAATTCCTGACGTATGATGGAGGAAAGTTTGAGAAAAAATGTTTCGAGAAAAATCGGTTTTCAAATACGGTTAGAACGATAAAAATTTAAAAAATGAAATTTAACACCGGAAATCCATAACTTTAGAAATCTCTGATTTGCACTCCATTTGGATTATGACTCCAGAATGAAGCTTCCATACGATTTTTTTACACATGTTTTAACCCTTTGAGGAACAGTGATGCCGTTATGACATCGCATAATTTTAATACCTAATTGCCACACTGGCACACGAATTTTTCAGTGAAAATTCCGCTTATATCAAATAGGCAAAAATATACTTTTACTTCTTTACAAAAAAATGTCTTGTAAATCATGGTGTCTTTCAATTATTTTAATATATTACGAGTAGAAGTACCTTATCCCTGCAGGGATAAATTACAGAAACAAAATAATAAATTAAATCATACTATCAGCATTTCAGCTTAGCCCTTCACTGCACGATATTTAATTTTTTTTATGAAAAAATTGTTGGAAATCTGTATGTTGGTTTAATAATGGGAAAAATAGAAAAATAAATAAAAATTTTTGCAAAAAATTGATATTTTCCGGCATGTACCCCTATACTCAATTGCAGTATTGGATTGCTATATTTAGCATCTAAAAAGGCTTAAATTAATCAAATTTATCTGTTTAACATTCTGCAATCTTTTTTATATTAATATTATTTTAAAATTAATTTTGGCTTAAAATTTGAAATTTTTTTGTTTCCGAAAAACAAATTATAATTTTTTTCAAATGCATTCATCTAACATGGATAAAATAAGTGTTTTTCTGTTTTTCAAATGTTCTTGACGAATTTCAGCGATTATCCTGGCCAAATCCATGGCACATAACATCATTTATTTTAAATATAATTTATTACATACTAAATGTCTACTTAATGCCGTTTCATGTCATGTTTAAAATTAGTCCTCTTATGTACAAATCTAAAGAAATGAAGATAAAATGAAAGTAAATTCTATACTGTAATAAAAAATCTGTAAATTTATTAAACTTTTTCTCGGAAATTAAGATTTACAAAACTTTTAATGTAAAAGTAATGGAAAACTTCATGTAGCAGATTATGTTACATATCTTTGTACTTTTACAGCTAGATAAAAAGTTCTAGGATATTTAGTTTCCTAAAAAAATTAATAATTTTAAAGATTTTTTTAAATAGTGTACTAGTAACTCTATTAAGTAAATATTTTTCTTGTATTTTTCACAGTGTCCTAGGAATAAAATATAGAATCATCAAAAAACATTCATAATCACCATGTATAATCGACTCAATATGTACATGTTTGCATCGGACCCTTCGGAAACACTTCGAGTATGAATTACATATGCCGTAATATATCTGTAATTCTAGAAATGTTAATTTACAGAAAACTGTAAATTTTATCTATACACTTTACAAAAAAAATAAGCATATCTACAAAATTAGTTTTTTGAAAAGCTACACATTTCTGCAGCTTTACTAAATAATTTACTAAAAATATTGTAGTTTTAAGAAACTATTTGTATCCGGGATCGCAGTTACATAAAAAGTTTTGGGTATCCCATTTCCTAAAACATTTTTAGTAACCTTACAGATTTTTTAATTGTATATATTACAAACGTGCATTTGTTGCATAAATATTTTTTGTTTCAGCAACATAAAGTGTGCCTAGAAAGTTTTTAGTAGTTTTACAGATTTTTTTTTTTTTTTTTTTTTTTTTTACTTCAATAATACCAGAAGAAAATGTTAACATCTTAATAAATTTCCACAAAAGTATTTAAGCTATAAAAAAGGCAATTCTATTGTAAAAACTGTATTATTAAAATTGAACACTTGTGTAAATAACATAGCACAGTTAAGAATAAATATATATAAAACCTGCTTCAAACTTCTTGCAATAAATAGGTGATTAAAAATCTAACGAATTAAAATCATTTAACTAATGTTTTTATTCGATGCACATTGATATGCAGTAATTTAACTATAAAATGCGAATAATTTCTCTTGCATGGCGATTTTTTTTTCACTAAGCGACTTATAAATTAAATATTCTATTCTTTTCTATAACAACAGCAAAAAAGGCAACAACGAAAACTGAAAAAAAAACGAAAGACTTTGTTTTTCTTTTCATAGAAAAGATTTTCCCTAATTACTTGAAGTAATTTAAGCAGATAATTAGTATTTCAAGAGGAACACTTAAAATAATTTAGTATTTTTTTTTCTTTTTAATTCGAAAATTTGATTTGCAACTTTGAAATAAATTAGGGACATTTTATTTTTATTTTAAGCTTTCGATTGTATCTCTGTGCGTGTCTTAACTTCGGTATATATTTTTTAATTTTCTTAATAATTTGTTTAATGTGTTATTAACTAAAAGAAACGTAGAATATTTGTAAAAGATTGATTGTTTCTATGATTGATTGTCTCAACAAATAAATATGACTTTTACCTCTACGAATTTTATCCAGATAAAGAAAATAATCCTTGAGGGGAACATTTCCTAACCGCATTTCTGGATTAAAATATTGTCATAATATAACTATAATGTTATGTATAAATTATATATAACATCTTTTTGATGCAAAATTCCCTTCATAGATACAAATAGAACCAATTTTTCAAAAACACAGATAGAACCTTGTTTTTCTCAGGTGAAGATTTATGTATAAATTCCCATGTTAAAACTAAAACTACTTTAGTTTTAACAAACAAAATTTTATCGCTTTACAATGCAATCGAAAATATACTGTCGAGCCCGTTAAAGACGTATTTCAAAGGACTGGGCAAAAGTTGTGTATTAAGCGGGATCGCGTTTTAAACGTGATTTATAAAATGTTGAATTTCTTGGGTTTATTTACACATCCATTCGTCTAAAAGAATTTTAGAGCTCTCATTATAAGTTTGAAATTTGTTAACTTTAGTTATATTGAGAAAAAAATAACTGTATTAACCCGTGAACAGAATTTCACAGGAACAACTGGAATAAGGACTGGAAATAAAAAAGTCCCGGCCGGTTAAGCCAACAGGCATAGATAGATTTCGAAGTTAAATACTAATTTCACTAATAAAAACTAAATAAAGATTAGAGGTGAATTCAGTTCCTTTGCTAAAAAGGAGATCTAGAGACTAAACCTTTCGTTAAAATGCTAATATACATGTGCGTATAACGAAAATACTTAAAAACAGCGAAAACAAATTCAGAGAACATTAAAATGTTAAAATATGCCAATATTTTCATAGTCGGGTTCTTATCAGGTTTCAATACGTCTTTTCCAAACTCACATAATGTGAGATATTCACCTGGTAACATCGATTGTGTTTTCAAAATGACGTAACATTCACATTTTTAAAAAATTGTCAAACTATTTATTTCATTTTTAGTTTTTTGTGAAAATAGAAAAGTCTGTAGAAAAGTTATAACGAAATATTCATAAAAAATCATCAAAACACTTATTTTATTTTTATCTTTCATGTGGAAAGCCTGTAATTGAAAAATAATCCGTTTGGTAGGAATTTTACTTATTTATTTCTTATATATATATAAGCATATATAACCTTTTTAGATAAAGCAATTCATAAAATTTTTCATGTCTGTTTGAAAGTGCTGAAATTCTAAATATTTAATTAAAACCTAGAATTACCGTACACATTATTTTGAAAATTATTTTAATTTTATACTTAAAATCAACTAAAAATATAACTTCTTTTTACTGCAATATAAATTTTTAGATAATACGATGCACAGACTATACATAGTCCATTTTTACAGTTATTTTATGGTGAATTTATTATTTCGTGTATTGAATAAGAAAAACAAAATTTAATACGAAAAATTTGCATCATAATGTAATCAAATAACCGTAAAACTGGGATTAAAAATATATATTTAAAATTTCAAGAATATTTATGTTGACAATAAAATATTTATTCATAATAATTGCTTAATTTACGGCTGGATTGATATTCAACGGAAACTTTAAGTCTTTGTTCAGATTTAAATTTCTTTAAAACGAAGTTAACATACCTGTCAAAGATTCTTCAAGCTTGTGTTATTTTCGAAACTCTAGGTATCTAAAGAATGGGATGCTAGACAGAGCAGAAAACAAAGGTGTTCAGACGTGATAGAAATAGTACGACAGTAACTTTATTTACTAGAAATACTGTCTTAAAGGTAATTTTTCTCCATCTACTTTGAATAAGGGATTAAAAGTATGAAACATGGGTGATTTTATAAAAGAGTAACATTCAAATTACATATGTTTTAATTTTATCAAAAATTAAAATAGTTATTGTATAAAAACTTATTAATTTTAAATTATTTTATTTTAATTTATTAATGAATAATAATAATAAAAATCAGATTAGATAAATAAATAATTTTATTAGAATTAGAAATTAATAAATCAAATTGAAACCAGTTTACTGCCTACATTCTCTTCTCTGGTGGAGTGAAAAAACGAAAGTTTGAATTTTGATTTTGGATAGTAGCCAAAAGTTGTCTTTTCGTACCTATAACTTATGCGCAAAATTTCATGAATAATCATAAAAAAAGCCTCCAGGGCCTCTGTTACACCAGTGGCCGAAAGGTTTTGCCTCAGAAACAATTAAACACTTAATCGAAAGATGAGTGTCATTAATAAAACGCATCCCTTGGACCTTGGGACCCTCCAGTGGATGAGGTTCTACTCTCGAAGATATTAGACGGCAAGTCCTAGCTTCGGACCCAATCGCGGCCATAGGCCTAACCGTTCACAGTTTTTCGTGGTTTCTTTTAATCTTGGATTTACTTGCGTAAATATGGATTAGGCTCCCTTATAAAAACCGCTTTGGAGGATATCACCCCTGTAGGGCCTATATCCCAAATGCAGATGATTAGCAGTCAAAAACACAAACAAACAAACCAGCAGGGAACAAAACCGGACATTTTTATTTTCAATGTTTCAAGAAATAAATTTTTACCACAAATTGTACTTTTAAAGCGTTTTTTTTCAATCTTCTTTGGCATTTTTACACTTAAAATGTTTAGAGTAAATCTCTATATCATTTCTAAATATTAAAATATAATGAAAAGTATTTTTTAAAGATTTATTGAATTTTACAAATAGTTTTTCTCATTTTTAGGGTCAAACGTAGTGCGAATGGAGACGAAATGAATTTTAGAATAACTAGGATTGTAATAGAATGTCCCCTGTTTGGTGTTTTTTCAAAACTAAATGAAATTGTTTTGCCAAAAAGATCGGACTTTATAAATTATTTCTTATATACAAGACAGGAATTAAAACGCAGTATGAATGGTCAATATCCACCAAAGTCAGAGGTAATGAAAATCCTAAGAGAAAAGGCCCCACCAGTGGCCGAGATGTTCAGACCTCTCAGCTGGTAGACGGCAGGTGCTGGGTTCGAACCCAATCGCGGCTGTCGTCCTAACCGTTCGGAGTTTTCGTGGTTTTCTTCAAACCTTGCGTAAATACGGGTTAGGTTTCCTTAGAAAGACCCCTCCACGAAGGGCATCTCCCCCCTGGGCCTATATCCCTAGTGTAGATAATCGGCCGACAAAAATACACCACTACACCACACCACCTAAGAGAAAAGATCGTAGAAATTTGGAATAAAGCATCGATTCGTATAGTTTCCAAGAGAAGTATTGATCAAATAATAGCAATATTTTATCTGAATACGAGAAACATATTTAAATCCCGAAATTCAAAAAGAAAGGATAATTACATGAAGAAGTTAAACTTACTTAATTACATGAAGACAGTTTTTAAAAGCTGAAGGTCTAAGTAAACTTCTAGCTATTTCGGTGTGGAAATGCAAGACAATTCCCAACTGCAGCTGTAGAAAATTTCTTCTTGATAAAATGCCATTTAGAAAGATGGCTATTGCCACGTTTGATAAAACCAAAACAAATAAATTGAGAGAAACAGAAGACAAGAAAACAAGGGACTCGATGAGGACTGAAAAGATAAGTTTAAAGTCTGCAGCTAATCAGGAAGAACAATTGTTATGTATTTTGACAAATGTGATGAAGAAAGAAGTAGTAGCACGTCATCAGAGTATGAAGAATGAATTTCAATATCACAAGCATTGGGTTTAAAAAAAAGTCACAAAGACAAATCAGAACAATCTACCTATGTTTTATGTGGTACTGTGTTATGTGGTACTTATATGTATCATTATAAAAATCTTTTAATACGTCGGTTAGTTGTAATACTGTTTAGAATGAGTTACAGATACATTACTTTATCTCGTTCCAAAAGCATTATTGGTTACACAAAACAAAAATATTTTTAAAAGGATGATTTCTTTGCCTTTGCATCTTTTCAGTTTTCTTGCCGCTGAAGGAGGGGGATGGGGATTTTTTAATGCGAAAATACATCTATATTTATACTGTAAAAACATCATATTTGTACATTTTCTAATTCTACAAAATACTAAGAAAATATTAAAAAATAAAATATTTGAGTGGGGTTATAAAAACTGCACAAAACTCTGTAAATTCAAATTTAATTATTCCTCCTAAATCCTTCAATCCTTCTAAAATCCTTAAAATATTTATTAAATGATTATGTAAATATTTTAATTTAGTTTAATCAATTTGCTTAAAATGATTTAGAATGTAAAATTTTCATGAATTCGTAATGCGGTAGATAAAGGATTAATTATGCTAAAATAGCAATATTTATTATCCTGAATACGTCTAAAATATATAAGTAAATTAAATGAAATGGACATTTTTGCTATCTCAACGTATGTGGGTATTTAAAGAAATTTTAGGATCTTTCTTTCGTCTTTTGTGAATGAGCTTTGAAAAAGACCGCACTTTTAAATTCATCTTCCGTACTACAGATTCTGATGAATTCAAGGACTATAAGTCATTCTGAAGTTGTTTAAGCAGTGACAAATGCACTAAAATATTTGGAGCAAAGAAGCGATGTTACGGCAATGGATCTTCTGTTACTCAAAAATTTAAGTAATTGGACAACCACACATTAAAAATCTAGACTTTTTCAATGAAAAATAGTAAACTTTATTTTATTTTATTTTTTTTACAAAATAAGCAAGTTTGACAAATTGATAAAATTAAAAAAAAATTCTTGATGGTTTTTTTTAATGCATTGTTCAACATTTACCATAGCATAATAAAAAATTCAATTTGCTTTTTTAAATTTACTAATAATAATTCTTTTTTTATTTATTTATTGATGTGTGGAACATAACTTTGTATGTGTTTATTTTTATCATTAAAATTTTGTTAATGTTTTTTTTAATTCTTAGAGATATTAAATTCGCAAACACAGCGAGTTTTTGTATATAATTTCTTTTAACCGATATTTGCGGTATCCGAGGTACTAGCAGTCCCAATCAGTTCGGATAATCAAGGTTTCACTGCATTTTTCACTGATTTTACAAACAGTTTTTCATATGCCTATCAAATAAACAAAATAATTTATTTAATTAACAACTGCGCCCTTAATGCTAAAGCAGATAAACTAATTATATTTCAGCATGTTTATGTATTCATATGGGAATATTATTTATCAGTTCTGTTTTTAAACAAAAATATTTTCTAAAAGTGTTTAAGAAATACACAATATCTAGAAATTTATTAGAATAGCAAATAATAAAATTATATAATGAAAATTAATTACGGAAAGAAGCTATGAGAATTCTCAGGAGAAATGACGCTTTGTAACTTTCTCTAATTAGGAAACTAAAATATACTTTTAAGAATCTAACATATTCAAATATACAAAAGGGATTTTAAAAGGTAAAAGATTAAATGTGTACTTAAGAATATTACTAAGAAGTAAGAAAACTATTCAATAAAGAAAGTGTGTTTAGACTAAATCCAAGAAAGCAATCTGTTTATTTTATTTTATTTTGTTTTATTATTTATTTATTTATTTATTTTTTTTTTGCAATAAAATTAAGTTTAGCTGAGATTTATAAAAGGGTAATAGTCAATGAATGTTTAATAAACAAATGTTTGTAAACAAATATATGCAAATTATTTAAATAAAAGAAGGAGGGTAAATAACGAATTAAACGTACATGATGAAACACCTACAAAATTCAGAATGGTGCATCAAAACTTTACCGTTGAATAGGATTTCAGATAATACATGAATAAACAATTTGGAAAAAAAAGTGCGCCAACACATATTTCAAATCCCAAATATAGCTTTAAAAATAAATTGTCGAAATATATTCGTTTTTTTCTAATTGAAAAACGTTCTAAATATATTGTTTTTCTGGTATCGAATGGACTATGTATTTGAAAATTGGCATGGCGGTCACTTTTAAGGTGCAATTGCTCACTGACATTATAGTTTCTAAAAAAATTTAAAATTATAAAGATGCAATGGTTAGTAAACATTCTAAAAATGTTCTAAATTACGGGTTTTATAGAATTTTACTTAGGGTATGTTAATTAAGCAATGCCATATCCATTCATGTTTAGATGACGTATTTGAAATTCAGAATTTAAAACATTTTGTTAAATATTAAATAAATTATTTTTTAATTGTGAATGTTTGTCACCTCATTTTTATCCATACGGTAATTGTTTCGCGAAATATAGTAAATTTTACCTATACACCTAGAAAATTATCGACGCAAATTAAAATTTAAATGGCTTTTTCTCCATTTACATATTTGTGCCCAAATCTTATTAGACTGCTCTTGAATCAAAATTTTGTGACGTAAATTTTAATTTATTTTTGTTCTGAAATCTGTCATGAAACTAGCAGGTGATATTGTTCATAATCTATATAATAGCTCTCATTTTCCCGGTTTTTTTTTTTTTTTTTAGCAAACAAAATAGATTTTTCAGAAAATAGTACCGGAACGATCGTTTTGAACAAACTTTTCCGAACGAGAAAAGAAAAATCAGTCAAAGTGCTGTGAAAAAGACTTTGTCACGTGAACAAAAAAAGATTAAAACTTAATAGGTAATGGATTGATCAAAAAATGGAAAAGTGGAATAGATTACAAATCGCAACCATGTTTAGACTCTGCTATTTTAAATCTCTCCGTTAAAAAATGAATTTCTAAATGTGTCAAAACGTTTTTCGCTTGTTGAGCAAAGTTGTTGAGAACAGACTGTATCGGTGTTCTGTTTGTTTAAATGTAAAATAAACAAATAAATAAATTCTACAAATAATATTTTGTGCTATAACAATTTTAAATTACCACACTTTTTTAATACATCTTAAGTTATTTTTTTATATGTGGCGTTTTATCATGTGATTTTGGTTACAAATAATATGGTTGACTAACGCAAAAAATTCAACGTTTTAACAAAATATAAAAATTATTTGTAAATGTATCCCGGATCCCTTCATATGGAAAATTTTATCCTCTCCCATTTTTTATTATTACCTTTTTGCATGTCTGCGCTTATTACTTTTATTTTTGATCTTAGAATCGGTCAATGTCTGGCAGATCAAATAGTTGAAAATACATATATATATATATATTTAATTTTAATGCATGCTGTAAATGTCTATACATACTATTACATAATGATGTATACATTCTGTTATTTAATATTGTATTAAATATTTTACTTGTCAAATCAAAGGCATTATTTAATCTTTTTATCCATCTATGAAAACATCCAGCAATATTTTACTTATAATGCGCATACAATTCTATATGAGTTCTGTGGAAATTCTATAGAAAATGCAACTGCTTAAACATTATACATACAAGGAACTGAAAACGAATCATTAGTTTATAAGAGCAAATCACAAAAATCACAACTCTTTTTAGTAAAACTCTTAAAAATCAAATATTTCATTCCAAGCTCTAAATCTTTTCAAAAGACAAGACAAGTTTCTGAAAAAAAGCATTTTTTAAAATTGTTTTTTTCGTTTAACAAATATAATGATAAAAGTATATAATACAATTTCCCAAAAATATCGTTTTGTTCATTATGTAACAGCACAAATTATTAAATAATGCATATAAAATATTGAACACCTGTTTACGAAATAGTGGTGGAAAACACATTCTATTTTCCTTCCTTTTCTTCTTTATTTATGTCCTTTTTTATTGTCCAGTGCACTCAAGACATTTTTATCGTATGACATGAGGATATATGGTAGGCGCTTAACACGGCTTTATTTATGGTAAGTCATAACTCTTGTTTTATTGACAAATATGAATTAATGAAATATATAGATTTAAGATTAGAAAAGATCATACAGATTTCAGGTTATTAGAGATTTTTTGTAGCTTTTTTAAATAGTTCTGGACAAAATGAAGAATATGGTGCGATTTCAGTGAAGTATTGCAAATAAAAAGTTATATGTGAAAAAAAAATGGAAATTGTACATCAAGCTTAGCAAATGACATGCGTTCGTGCTATAACAGGTATAAAAAATTTTCAGATCTTAGTGTAAGAGTATATAGTATTTCGGATGCAATATACATGCCGAAATCTTTTGTGTGTTGCTGTAAATATAGTGTGCTTTCTATTATACAGGAAGTAGTTTCTACTAATATTCAGTAACGTATATCAATTTCACAAAATGTTAAAAAAATTATACAAAAAAATTATAAAACACGCCACAAGCAATGTTCGCGGTGTACTAGTATATATATTTAGGAGCACATTTGTCTGGCCATAAAAATGATTAATAGATATTCTTTGCCCCACAGATTGTGCTTAATGTATATTTTACTATATATGTCATAGATGGATATCAAATATATTTTATTCGAAAGAATGTAACACCATTAAAATGCACTTGAAACTTTTTTCCCTTCGTAGACCATAACGTAACGGAATACTTTTGATTGTCACTGTAACTGAACTATACATCCTATTTTCATAAAATTTGAAATGTCTTGACAAAATTATGTAATAATTATTTATTTTAAATTACAAATGATTCTGTTCGCCAGCTTTTAAGTTGTTATATACAGCGAGACGGATGGACGAACTGAACGACAACTATAGATGCTACGCAATTACATAATTACGAACGCATCTTAAAATATGTAGAAAAATTAATGCTAATAAAAATACAATAACAAATTAAATTTAGAAGTGTTATAAAAAGTTATATGATATTCCAGATCAGTGATCCTAACCTGTGACAAGCGTATCCTTTTAGATGTACTTGGTGGGCCTTAATGGGAATACACGAATATAATATCGGAAGTTCGGAAGTGGCCGAAATCACAAAAAATGGTTATAACGGTCAAAAAAGGTCTTAGAAATTCAATTCAATCTGTATCAATTTCTTATATGGTCGTGATAAGGCGATTAAAAATAGAAACAAGAAAGAAAAAATCATGTGCCAAGCATAGAATATGAAATATCCAACAATTCGGTTGGATAGTTTTTGTACTGTTGTATGCGAACATACACACAGGCGGAGAGAACAGACGAGAACTATAAGGTGCTACATTTTTAAATAATTACGAACTTACCTAAAAACAGCTAAATTTAAAAGCGCACACTGAAAATAAAAACGCATTTCCAGAAATTATTACCCAAAGTCAAAATTGAATCCGATTTATTTTGTTTGTTCCTGTAAATGGATAAAAATGGTACTAATGTTCTGTTCACACGTTATAGTATTGAAATTCAACGATTTTTATCATTTTCGATACATTTTCCATAGCGTCATGTCACTAAAATATAATGCAAGTGATTTTTCCCTCTCTTCCATAATATAATGGAATTCTTTTGGATGTCCCTGTAGATGAACAGTTATTCCAATATCATATACAATACCAAATATACCTAATGCACCCTTAATAAAGTTTACAAATTGCATGGAAATCAGAGTATATCTACAGGAGTTAGAGCACGAACAGACGGTCAGATGTACAGACCGAATGCATAAACACTTTTTAACTTTGTTGGAAAATGTTAAAACGCAAGTTTTGATTATCTGGTTCAGTGGAAAGGAGGGAAGGGAGGTCGTTAGGTGAAAAAGGGGTACTCGAAATGAAGATCTTAAAAATTCTCGAAAGAAAAAATCTTAAGTTCAAACTCGAAATTAGTGGTACTCGAAACGGTACTCGAAAAAAATTTAAAAGTTCGTGGAAGAAAAAAGGATGTTCAACAATTTTATAAATAATAGAATTCTGTCGAAGCAATTGTATTAAAAGTTAGGCAGAGAAAAAAAAAATTATATGATTTTAAATCCAAGAAATTATAACATAACTACGAAGAAAAGTTTAATACACCCTCTTTCAAGATACCCATGAGTCCAAGAAAAACTTACTCATCCAACAAAATTGTTCCTTTATCTACAAAGTCTTCAGAAACGAGAATCTCTTACAAAAACAGAGTTTCTTTTGCCGATCATACATGTTAAAGCTGTGCAGTTATAAATTTTCTCAATTTATAAATTTCTTCGAATTTTTATTTTTCGAAATCCAAGTTCTCGAACATGGTTTCTTTTATCGGTTATCATTCCCAATAAAAGGTTTTCTGGATAACAAAAGAAGGCGTTTCGTTGTACAACGGGGTGGTCTTTTTTAAAACTCCACTTTTGTGGGAAGATTTTTTTTTTTTTATGTGAAACCATATAGGCGCATATATTTTCATTACAAATTCAGCCAAAATTATTAGATTTTTGTATAGATTTTCACTTCCAATGTGCAGTCTAAGTACTCGATTGGCAGTTATGAACTATATAGAGTGTGACATTTTTCCTGGATTACGATTTACCAGAGTTTGGAGTATTGATCAGGTGAGATTACTTGCCAAATGTCGTAAAAATAATTTTGGTCTGTACTTAATTGTTCAGAGTTCGTTTCTGTGAGATACGGCAGACTATTTTGAGATCCAATACTGGCTTTTGTTCACATTTATCTAACAACTTTCCAATAGGGCCATAAAAGGTTCGTGGGTCTGTAGTTTGTCCATCAAGTTCCAAAAACAAACAGCGCAATGGGACTTAGTTTGCGATAAGCTGGCCTATCAACTACTGCAAGGGACAACTAATTTTTGTTAAAAAAATCTAATAGCATCACTCTTTCACCCAGTTTTACAGCTGTTCCATAACAACCTATAGGCATAAGTTTACCAAGTTTTAATTTGTTATCAGAACAGTATTTTAAAATGCTTTCTGCAATATATTTTTCTCATCATGAAAATGGTCTACTGTACCCTAAATACAGTGACTTTGGCTCTTCAATCAGAGGTGCATGTTCATTACTTATAGTTCTTCGACGTAATCTATTTACAATTTTCTCTTGCTGTAGTGTTTTATCTTTTCTTCTATTAAGGTACTTGTACCCTATATGGACAGTGCTCTCAATATGGACACCCCTAATATTTTTAAAATAACAATTTTGATAGAGAGATAGCGCTACATATCCGTGAAGAAAAGCAGTTGAAAAGATAATTAAGCCTGGAATGTACAAAAAAGCACGCTGTTTGCCATTTAGAAGGAAACTTGTTTTTTCGTGGTGTGCTGATCGTAATTACAGGCATGTTTAAGTTGTTATTATTGTAAAATTACTTTAAATATTGCAAAGTGGGGTGTTTTAGAAAGCTTTTAAAACATATTTTCGATTGCTATTACATACATTGCTCAAAAAAGTTGTCTATCTTTATTTATTAAAAAATCTAATAAAACTACTCCCGATTCCCAATATGGACACCATATGTCCACATTGGAAGTACAGCAGTTAATCTTCAGATTCAGAAAAATAGAAAACTAAGCAAAACCAACTACATTATTTCATAATATTTTGTAGTAACTGGGGTGCTTTGCAACGGTCTTTGAAGAGCCACAACCGAAAATGACCCCCCGCTCTAAAGTGTGTAATTTGAAAATACTTACTGCGTCCTCCCTCGCAATACTTTAAGATGTACTTTTTTTATCCCCTCTTCCCTAAAATTCCATAGAAGAGTGGCTCTTCCCTACACCTAGTGTAGTAGGTCAATAAGGAGGCACCTGTCCATAATAGGGTCTGGTGGTTCCTTATATGGACATTTGTTAAAGTTTTTTGTGTTTATCATTTAAATAAGACCGGAATAGTTCCAAGGTCGCTAATTTCATTACTGATAGTCAACAGTCCAGATATCATGGTAATATATTTTTGGAGTCCTATCACATGTACATAGGGGTGAAAAAAATTAATTTTCCTTAGGGTGTCCATATTAGGCACATGTACCTTACAATATATATTTTCAATACCTGCTTCTAAAGCTTTCATGTCACCCGTTTTGCTCCATTCTCTCTTTTTCTTTCGTTTTCCACGTACTTTGCTTCTGTCAATTATAATGTGATGAACTGTTTTTTGCGACAATCCCAACATGTTGTAGAATTTCAGACACTATTGCTGCCTTCCATCTGTCAAAAACCCCATACTGATCTTAAATCTTTGAAAACATAGGTCGGTTGTTCTGATTTGTCTTCGTGACTTTTCTTTGAAACTCGATGCCCCATTCTTTAGCTCTTTCGTTCTCCACGTACTTCGCTGCTGTCAATTACATATGATGAATCGTTTTCTGCGAAAACCCCAATATCTTGTAGAATTGCAGATGCTATTGCTGCCTTTCATCTGTCAGAATCCCCATGATGATCTCAACATAAGTAAATATTAAATTATTGAATTTATCTAAACTTTAAAATATGATTATTTCATTATGATCTGTTATAATTACTCTTATTAAAATATTTTTTAAAGATCTTTTTTTAGTGAGAATTCATATCTTTTCATAATATATGAATAGAATTCCTTTTCATGGTGATGTTTCTCATTGTATAAGAAGTTCTACATGGATCTTTTAAAATTAATCTAAACCCTAAAATTTATGAACTAAAAACCTCATCATCAGATAATACATTGGATATTTGAATAGGTTATATTTAAAAAAAAATCATTAAACTATTTAAAAAGGCAGAATAATTTGTGAATATATAATTACATATTATATTTAAAGTATTTTAAAAACATGTGATATTTTCTGAAAAAAAAACATTTATAAATATAATATTTATTTACATAATTTTTTAATTCGATTATAAATATCGATAGTAACAGTCTCTAAATGTATTAGAAATATATTTATTTGGGGTTATTTCGCATAATGAAGCATTATAAATATAACAAAATTCCTTCTTTCTTTCAGAATTATAAAGTCCATATATTGCAGCACAAACGAAAAAGTATTTCTTTACCCCCATATTCTTATTTAAAATAAATTAACAGGCGTTTAACAAAGAGACTGATAGAAGATTGAAACTTTTATCGCGGTGACGCTATTTAAGAAATTGCTGATTGAAATGTAACGACTAACTGCCTGGGGACATTTGTATTTTCAAAGAAATCGAAATGCATTTGTAAATTTCAAGGATCGTTATTTTCCTTTCAGAGAAATGAAGTACAGTATAAAGTCTTAAAACCGAATTAATGTGGATTGTAGAAACCCGTATGTCTTCGCAAAGTACAGATATAGAAGTGGAACACCCTTTTTCATTAAACTTTGTTCAAAAATGTAACATATCGACATATAAAAACTTTTTTTAAAACTTTATATTAAATTTTCAGATTGTTTCTGCAGTTACAAATTGTAGTAAATAAATTTACTTTTACTTTCTTCTTTCTTTATAGTGGCCAAGAGGTTCGGCAATCTCAACTGGTAGACGGCAGGTGCTGGGTTCGAACCCAATCGCGGCTGTCAGCCTAACCGTTCGGAGTTTTCGTGGTTTTCTTCGAACCTTGCGTAAATACGGGTTAGGTTCCCTTAGAAGACCCCCACGAAGGGCACTCCCTCCCTGGTCCTATATCCCTAGTGTAGATAATCGGACGACAAAAATAAACCAAACCAAACCATCTTCTTTCTTTACAAAAAGAAAGTATTAGATTCGTGAAAATTTACGAATTCCAGTTTTCGGCGAGTTTATTCGTTTGAGAGGTCAGAGATTCCGAAAAGCATGGCTCTACCTCAAGAACTAATGCACACAGTTTCACAAAACTTTAGATTCAGTTACACTTTGATATAAACTAAATCCGATTTTTTTTGCGTTATCGTCCAACACGGGGCGTTGCTGCGCTGCCTTTATCTGGATTTCTTCAATAGATATATCTCCTGAACTAATAGACTGATTTTCATAAAATTTCAGATTCCGTTAGTTCCGGATATAATATGTTTCTGATTACGTGTTGATGTAAATCGCACAAAAGGTGGTGCTGTTAAGAGGCATCATCTCAGGATCTAATGCACAATTTTTCATCAAACGTCAGATTCAGTTTGTCCTTGATATAAATTAGTATCCCTTAGATTTTAGAGTAAATTGCTCAACAAATGACGTTTCTATCTAGTATTTTTTTTTCGCTTTCCGCGATTATTTTATCTCAAAAATTAATACACGAGTTTTCATAAAATTTCAGATTCAGTTAGAACTAGAAATAAGTTGTTGCAGGTTTGATTTCGATGTAAATTATCTAACCAGTGACGCTGCTATGTTTAATTTTTTCTAAAAGTATTTACGTGTATGAGTTAGAAAAAAGTTTTGGTATTGCCACAACCGACTACTTTTAGATATAGCATTAAGTTCGACCGCTTTGTTGTTCGTTCGATTTGCGGATGAGTCACTACCTCAGGCCAATGCCTCGTTATAATTACATCAGAAGGAATTGGTAAGTTGTGTTTTTCTTTAAATTATAAAGCAATTTTATAGAAGCTAATTAAAAGTATAAAATATTTAATTTCGAATTAAAAAATTATAAAAAGGGGAAAATATTTCCAATGCTTGATAATATGAATAAATCTCGGCACATCTTATGTGAAATAGAAGAAAAAGTTAGAACTCAAAATATGGACACAAGGCGTGCCAAAATGCTAAATAAATAAATAAATAAAAAATAGATATATTTCCTATCTATACCGAACAAAAATGCGGAATTATAAAAATAGTTAAATATATAAATAAATTATAGGCGAAAATGATTTATTTATTTATTTATTTTTGTGTATTATTTTTTTTTATATCAGGCTGGATATGGGAGAGAACGGGTATAAAAGCATATGCGAGTGTCTACAGATTGTTAAAAAATTTAAAATTGGAGCTGTCAGATATTTTTTTCTCTGGATGGAATAAAAATATTTTATAAAAAATATTTAGATTTACTTTTAGATTTTACATTCCATAAATGTTTATCAGATTATTGATATATGTATCACAAGCAAGGAGCATAATTTCTATAAAATGACGCAGGACATTCAGTTAACTGCATTTTTTAACAGTACCAAGAATTCCACAGACCTGTTAATTACGGTAATACGGAAAGACAAAAAACTGAGAAACTGCAAGCGAACGTTTCTTGACGTGTTTAACTTTCCTTTTTATAAACAAAAATATAAAAATAGTCATATTATTCTTAATATTATATTTTGGTTATCCATTTTAAAATTTTGATTTTTACAAATTTGAATGTTATAAATGTATATGACGTAAAATGATTTTTAACAGAGCACTAAAAATAAATTATAATTTTTTATAATAAAAATGCCAATCGATTTTTGGTATTTATGGAAAATGCATTGTAAAAGGAGTTTAATATTTAAATACCTTTTTAGCAAAATAATCTGCAATAATTAATGCAATATTATTTCAAAACAAAAGTTTGAGTTTACGTTACTTTTGTTAAGTGGAATCATTAAAAATTGCCTAAAACTTTGCAAAAACTTGTATTTAAAAAGTTTTTTAAAAAGTTAAAAATATCACTTATATGTTTTAAAATGTTTTTAATCTCCATAAAGAAAAATTCCTTTACGAATTTTCTTATATATTTCAAAGGAAAACATCAACAAGAGTAGCGAGCTTTCTCAACACATACAAAAACTTTTAATTAGAATGTACCAAACGAAAACATAAAACTGATATAAGAGCAAAAAATATCTAACAAAAAACTTTTGAGAAATATTTTTCCCATCTCTTTTTTTCTCAGCGTAGGAGCAGGTCTCTGAGTTTTTCTTTTTAAAGGTGTTTTATTTTTACATTTTGATGTTTCTCAATAGCGTAAATTTAAAAAATATATCTTTCTTTATAATTATCTCCCATTTCTTAAAAACAAGCTTCTAGTTTTTTTTTTGTTTTAGTTAAGAGTTACGACAATTTTTTCGACTTATATAAATTTATATATATATATATATATATATATATATATATATTTGTTGCTGTTGTTGTTAAACGATCTAATGTGTTTTTATATCGCATAATTTTCTCTTAGTCATTACTTTAATTAGGATGAATTTGCTTTTTTTATCACAAAGATAAACAACTTTGTTAAAATATACATTTCACAAAAAGTAATTAGAACACTTTAAAAGAAATTTTATTAGAAATTTAATACTAATTGTACATTACAGCCTTATATTTTCAATGGTTAAGGCCGTTAGAAAGATAAATTAAGGGGAGGTAGGATAGCTCCCCTGTTTTCCCACTTCATATTTATCCAATGAATATCTAATACTAATCACGGACGCGCCGCATCAGAATGAATTTATATCTAAATTTTGAAAGAAAGCTGATAATTCTGTATGAAAAGCCCTTACCTTAATATATATATATTTATATGTATTAAGTGGAGAGGCGTTGGTCCCCTTTTTCCCTGTTATAGTTATCGAATGAACGCCCAAAATTAATCACGGAAGCACCTTATCAGAATATGCCTATAGCCAAAATTTCAAGTAAATCGGATATTTTTATCACGAGTTATCGCGTTACGCACGTACGCACACATACAGAACGAGCGAGCACATATGTTCTGAGGCCTTGATAGCTTGTGAGATAAAAATGATTATGTGAGCAGATCTTTACTCACACTGACAGAAAGGTGCCCAGGAGGCGAACAACTCCTCATGAACATTAAATCCATTGCCCCCATTCATAGCTTCATTAGCGCGAAAACTTAAATCTCGACAAATGCGACGCAAAATGACTACATTCGTTATATCAGATGTAAATTTTAAAATTGCTTGAAAAACGTCCAGGCCAGGATTCGAACCAGGGATGTATCGGCGGAAGCCGCCAATGCTTTCCAACAGAGCCATCCCGGTACCATTTTAAGTACAGAGCCATCCCGGACACGAACACTGGAGGACTATTTCACCCAAATGAGCTCACTGATCATGCACTCTGGTCTGATATTTTGGATCAGCTCAGCAGAATAAATCGAAGGCCAGTTATGGAACTGCAGAAAACGCTGTACACGAAATTATATTAGATTAATATTAACCTCCTCGGTCCGGCGTGGTAAGATGTCTTACCGCGAGAGAAATACCCCTTGAATGCGGCGCCGGTAAAACTCCTTACCATGGCATTCGACCCCCTTTCTGAGCGCAACGTCATTACTCAGCTGTCAGTTTCTCCTCTCCCCGTGAAAATGTCCCTCCCACATTAAACGGTGAGGTCAGTTTTTACAATTGGCGATTCTTTGGGGAAGAAAAACAAGTATTTTGGCGAAAGCTTCTTTGAAAACATAAATAAATTACCAATAGGTTTGCAATGAGGAGCGCATTTTGCTAGAGGAAATTTTATAATCGCGAAATCTTTATTATGGCTCTCAGACTTAAAAGTTCTCAAAAATTCCATAGAAGCGCAATATTTCCCAGTCAGTGAAAAACATTAAAATTCACCCGAATTTTATTAAACGGTCTTCCTTGAACCTGCATATAAAACACTGTATTCGCAATCATTTCATTTAAATTTCCCATTAATTAAAAATAAACAGTCCATCTGAGGGCTAAAAGCAAACAGCTATTTTCCGAGCTACATTGGTTATTTTGGAATCATATTTAGATTAAAAAAAATAATAACAGGCACATGCTGATTTTTTTCTTGCTCTTTATCATTATTATTTAAATTACTACAGCATTATGAAATCTATATAATACTCCCTCCCCCCCATTCAAAAATACTCAGTATATTTTTATTTTTATAGCTTCAATGGAATATTTCAATGCCCGCTCGAAATTTCTGTTCCCCCACCTCATCACCTCACAAAATTTCTGCTTCACCCCCTCTCTCCGCATGAAATTTGCATTTCTTTTTCTCCCTCCCATACACTTTCGATACAAAAGTTTAAGGCATTGAGAAGGCTTTAAAAAATCCTTCCTACCTATTTCTTGTTCTCTAGTAATAGAAAACAAGATTGAAAATTCTGTAAAGAAATTTTTAATCATGAAAATTACAAGCCCCCTCTCTACAAAATTTAAGCTCCAACAGAATAAAAAGGTTACGTATTAAAAAAAATGCTCCGTTCTAAGTGGGCAGCTCTTTGTAACAAAAATTAAACAATCTAAATTATTAGCTTCCAAAATATCCGCTTCGCCTGTTATTCCCCTTCCTCTCTCCCTCCACAGAAAAAAAAAAAAAAAAAAAAAAAACTTTCCAATTATAATTATGCAAAGTTTTAAATCATTTAGATTACGTGTTTGTCAAACTTTTTGCACTCTATTAAAAATAAATAAGTCATCTAAAGTATTCTCAAAGTCATCCCTGACCGCCCCCCCCCCCTACCAAAAAAAATCCTTTTTTATGCAGCTTGACAGTTTTAGAGCCATGTCATTTTCTTACTGTACTATCCTGTATGTCTAATATGCCGTTTCATTTTCTCAGTAAAACGCGAAATATTCTAATGGCACACATATATTCCATCAATTTCTAACACTTTTATTTCCTTAATAATAACATATTTTTTTATTTGCGTGTATAGCTCCACCCCCTCCCATGAACGAACAAATAAATGCTATATATTCCAAATTTTAGTAAGAATATATTTAAATAATGCACATCCATTTATGGGCATATGTATATAATACATATCTCTGTATATATATATATATATATATATATATATATATATATATACACAATTTTATTAAAACCATTCAATTAATTTTTAAAAAAATGAAGAAACAAATAAACAGTTTTTTACAGACCAATGCGCAAAATGCTACAAAAAGAAATGTAAAAAATGTATATAACAAAACCAAAAGAAATTCCAAATCCCCAAAATACATGGAAGTCTTCATCAGGGAGGCCCCTCCATGTAGGGGTAAATAAAGAGAAGTTTCTGAAAGGATGTAGGCTCATAAGCTAAATTACATCCTTAGCCCCCAACTTCTCAGATTTCAGAAATCAAACTCAAACCTTCAAAAATATTATAAATATAAACAAATTTTTTAAAAATACCAAAGGACAAGACCAAAAATTACACAAACAAAAAAGGAAAATTACCTACAAAACTAAATATAAAAAATAAAATTGTAAAATACAAACCCCCAGGAATACAAAACCCTCTTCAGCTAGTGGGGCCATTCACTAGCGCTTCAATCTCGCCCTAAATTGAAATCAAGCATCCGTAAGAAAAGAAACACGGAGACTCAGAAACTTTCTGTTAACATATAAGATGGATAACAGTTAACCATTAAAATCTTTTTTAAACCACTCATAGCCAATTCTAGATCTGTTTTGTTATTGCAAATCCTGCGGATCCTATTAACTTGTGAATACATAATATTTTTTAAAACTTTATTGCTAATACATGAAAACCAGTAAGTGAGGCTATTAACTTCAAAATTAAAATCTTTCCTTTTATCATAAAGTCCAATCAACCATTTTTCCTTGTTTTTCTTAATTTTAAGATATAAGAAAGTAATTTGTTCACCATCATCGGTTCGGTTCAGTACGAGCTCATTAGGGTAAATGTTAAGGCTTATTTCCTCAAAATTATTGCAGTTAAATACTATAAGATCGTCTACATATCTAAAGAAGGTAATATTATTGAAATTTTTTTCGTAAAAATATAAAAATAGATTAGAGAACGCACTTGAAAAACTTGTTCCCATTGGCACCCCCTTATTTTGTTTAAAATAATTAATTCCATTAAATAAAACATTTTCAAATAGGCAAAACTTAATTAAATCAACCAAAACTTCTTATCTACTTTTAAAACATATTCAAATTCAACATAAATATTTTCAAATACCCCCACAATCAAATTGTGAGGAATGCTGCCAAACAGATTCTCAAAGTCAAAAGTGTTTACAGAAGTAATTTTCCATGAGTTACCATTCAAAAAATCTAAAACTTTAAGGTTATTGCCAATGATTGTATTGCAATCAAAAGTTTCTATTTCCTTTAAAATTAAATTCAGCAAACCAAGCAAAATTTTACCCGCTTTGCAATTATAACTATTAGTACCACAGGTAACGAAGCGAAATTTTACTGTTTTCTTATGAAATTTAACAGTCGCAAAAAGGTAAGGAAATACAAAGTAATTCCTACTAATTCCAAATTTTTTATCAAAATCCAAAATACGTTTTTTTATTTTAGAGGGGTTTTCAGTTAACGTTTTATAAGATTCATTACAGGTATATTCCTTCAAAAGAAGATTCCTATAGAAAACTTTACAAATTAAGGCAAAGTTACTACTTGCTTTATCAACAGTAGCAATAATAAACTTTTCTTTTAATTTAGCTATACTGGTTTTTAAATCGAAATTATAATGAAATTTTTTAGAACAACCCTTATTATAATAGTCTCTAAAAAACAAAAAATCTTTTTTAAATAATACCATAAACTTTAATTTCCATTCTCTAAAATCCTCAAAAGGCCAACTATATTTATATGAAACTTTTAAAATAAAGGCATCCAAATCCTTTTCCATAAATTCTATAATTTTAAGATTACTATAATTAAAGTTTAATATAAATCCAGAACCCAAACTGATAATATTCCTTAACTGAACATCTTTTACAATATTTAAATCTCCTGAAACAATATGTCCAAAATCTGGATTAATATAATCTTTATAGCAGTCTAAATCACAGTAACACTCATCCCCTTTAATTAAATCAAGATTCTTACTATAATCATTATAGTTACAAATAAGATTTTTTAATGTCCTGTCATAACTATAAGTAATTCTAATTTTAAAGCTATTTTTAAGAGGGAAAAGGCTATTACAATCTTTCAGAATATTCTTAAATTTAATAGAATCAAAAATCTTATCTCTAAAACACAAAACAAAATTTTCAAGAGTTTCTTCACTTATAGATTTTATTTTATTTAAATCACTGAAACCAGTTTTATATTTAAATAAATCAATAACAATATCCTTTATATACTGATTTTTAAATTTATAACTATCAAACTTACTCCTCAAAAACCATTTAATAACTTTATTTTTTAATCTAAAAATTTTATTTTTTATTTCATTAATATCATAAAAATTAACATAATCTTTATTTACAGAATCAATAGTATCAAAAATATCTGCTTTAAATTTACTTTTTCCTTTTCCTCTACTCCCTCTCTTGTTAAATGTAAAAAATGAATCCTTTAATCTAAATTTACTGAAACCGCAAAAATTACCCCTATTAACAACATTAATACCATTAAATTCTGAATTCAGGCCATATGGATAAATTGTTTTAAGTCTGTACATAAACATATTTTCAACTTTTAATCTATCTTCCCTATTGGGAACTATATCCAAAATATAAATGCTAATACTTTTAAATTCATGTTTTTTATTGATGATTGTTGATTTAATTAAGTTTTGCCTATTTGAAAATGTTTTATTTAATGGAATTAATTATTTTAAACAAAATAAGGGGGTGCCAATGGGAACAAGTTTTTCAAGTGCGTTCTCTAATCTATTTTTATATTTTTACGAAAAAAATTTCAATAATATTACCTTCTTTAGATATGTAGACGATCTTATAGTATTTAATTGCAATAATTTTGAGGAAATAAGCCTTAACATTTACCCTAATGAGCTCGTACTGAACCGAACCGATGATGGTGAACAAATTACTTTCTTAGATCTTAAAATTAAGAAAAACAAGGAAAAATGGTTGATTGGACTTTATGATAAAAGGAAAGATTTTAATTTTGAAGTTAATAGCCTCACTTACTGGTTTTCATGTATTAGCAATAAAGTTTTAAAAAATATTATGTATTCACAAGTTAATAGGATCCGCAGGATTTGCAATAACAAAACAGATCTAGAATTGGCTATGAGTGGTTTAAAAAAGATTTTAATGGTTAACTGTTATCCATCTTATATGTTAACAGAAAGTTTCTGAGTCTCCGTGTTTCTTTTCTTACGGATGCTTGATTTCAATTTAGGGCGAGATTGAAGCGCTAGTGAATGGCCCCACTAGCTGAAGAGGGTTTTGTATTCCTGGGGGTTTGTATTTTACAATTTTATTTTTTATATTTAGTTTTGTAGGTAATTTTCCTTTTTTGTTTGTGTAATTTTTGGTCTTGTCCTTTGGTATTTTTAAAAAATTTGTTTATATTTATAATATTTTTGAAGGTTTGAGTTTGATTTCTGAAATCTGAGAAGTTGGGGGCTAAGGATGTAATTTAGCTTATGAGCCTACATCCTTTCAGAAACTTCTCTTTATTTACCCCTACATGGAGGGGCCTCCCTGATGAAGACTTCCATGTATTTTGGGGATTTGGAATTTCTTTTGGTTTTGTTATATATATATATATATATGTCTTCCACAAGGTGGGATTGTATCATCCATCTGTGCTGATCTCTACTTACATTATTATGAACGTAATACTTCTATTGTTAATTGTTTTCTATACAGGTATCTTGATGATATAATAATTTTATATTCTAAAAAGTCATCTAACTATTCGCTACCTATCAAATACCACAAAAATTTAAAATACAGTTATAATGATATGCATAATAATACAATTAACTTTCTTGATCTTAATATTACGCTTTCTGATAATAAAATTCTATTTGATATTTATGACAAACGTAATGACTTTCCTTTTAAAGTAAACCTCTTTACTTATTATAATTCTTGCCTACATAAATCTGTCTATGTCAATATATTACTTAATTTTGCCCATAGAATTTTATTATTTATTTGTTCACATTTGTTGTTTGTTATTAATTATTTGTTCACATAATTTTAAAATGCATAATTTAAAAACTGTACAAGAAACTGCTATAAGATATGGTTATCCTTTACATTTGGTTAAAAAAATATTATCTGTTTAAAAAATTATTATCTGTATAAACATTTATTTAATATTAACTGTCTATTTTTCTCTTCATCCTATAGTCTTTAATATATAATAAGTTATTACATGATCTTAAAAATAATTAACACATTGCGTAAAAAAATGTTTAAAAAAATTATATAAAAAATAAAAATAATACAAAAAAAAAAAAATAAAAAAAATAAAAAAATATGAATTATAGGATGTTTGGGTGGGTTAGATGTTAGATTACGGTGGAAGGCGGTGTTGTCTGGATAATACGCAATGGTTAATTATTATATATTTAATAAAAAAAAAACTTTACACATAGTATTAAAGTTTATGTTTACCTAAAAACTAATATGCATAACTTAAAAATGATCAAGTTATTGAGATAAGCTGTGGTTGTCTATTGTATTTGTCTTAAAGAAATTATTTGTAAAATATTAGAATAGAAATTATTCTTGGAAATTCTTAGCTAATAAATAATTTATTTTTTCCTATAATAGAGGGCAGCACCATAAGCATATAATTTAATTAATATATTAATCCTTTAGATGGCAGCACTAAAATAATTTTCCGCTAGAAGTTGCAGTAATATATTCTGGTTAATTAATTAATATAGTAATATTAATAATTGATTAAAAATAAAAATATAATATTTCTAATAGTAGCATCTATATTTTTTCTAAATATATTATTAATTATATAGTATAATATATGTTTTACTAATTTTTATAATTATTGTTACAACTTTATTTTATTATCTATGTGATTTATACTATGACATATGACTGTTAGTAAGTCACATGTAGTTTGTATATGATTGCACTACAAATCTTGCTAGGATATGGGTAATGGTAAATATCTTAGTATATATATCCTTTTTTTTATGGAATAATTTATTATTGTTATTTTGTCATATTGATTTTATTTTCTTCTATGTGTATCTTTCTACTAATTTGTCATCTGAATAGCTTCCAGCCAGTCGGGTGTATTGTGAGTCGAATTCTTAGCTTTCAGCACGACTCATAACAGAAACTGGCTGGATGTTTTTGCTTTTTTGTTAAACTATACACCCCTGATGACGTAGTTTAATGGAAAAGCCTTCTACTGCCTTTTTATCCATTTATTTTTCATTATTTTAGTAATATGCCTTCTATTTCACTTCAAACTTGAACTGTTTTCAATAAGATGATTGTAAAAATATTGGTTTCATTGGTTTATTGTATGGTAATATATGAATTACTCTGGTTATATAATGTCCATTTATCCACATATTTCTTAGTAATTTGGTAATCTGCCTTCTATTTCTCTTCAAACTTCAACTGTTTTTAATAATATGAATGTAAAAATACTGGTTTCATTGGTTCTTTTATTGGTATTGTCTGAATAACTTTGGATGTATTTATAAAAGTATATATATATATATATATATATATATATATATAAAAAACACTTCATATTAAACAGTGAATATCCTATAGTAAATCTGATTACAGTAGTCTTTGTTTCCAACTTTAACATCTAAACAAGTACTAATACTTAAAAAATACTAACCAAATACTTTTTTTTATTGTTAAAAAAAAAGATTCTTAGAAAAATGCTGTTTACATGGGATTTCCGAATATGACAAAGGAAACAACTTCGGTCATGAGACAATAATTGCTTATAACTCAAGATGGAATTAATTTGTGTCGAAAAGTATTTTAAAAAAATGTCTGATTTCAATTCCCTTCACTCTTTATGCCTGTAAATATTATGTATTTATGAATAAAAATTGCGAACGAAAATGAAACTGCCAGACTTACCAATCACTCATCACTAATCAGTTATAAACTTATACAGTAACCGAATTCATTTCTCGCTCTCTCTCTCTTTTTCTGTATGCTTATACAGTTAAAAAAAAAAAAAAAAAAAAAAAAAAAAAAAAAAAAAAAAAAAAAACTTTAAGTAAATTTTATACAGTTTATATTCTTGCAGTACAATTCACATCAAATTCAGAATGTTTTAATAGAGTGTAACATTTTAAAAATAATGATTTTTTTTCATTTATAATACAAAGGGCAATTTTTTAGTGCGTGTGTGTATATCCATTAACAAACTAATTTTATTAAAACATATTTTAACATTTAACACTCTAACTAACACATACTAACTATGATGTAATTAAGCTGTGATATGATAAAAAAAATAAATTTTTGTAAACAATACATTCTCATAGGCCATAAGGCTTTTTTCTTTCTTTCTTTTTTTAATACATCCTGAATAGGAGGTTTAGAATTTATTACACTTCAAGTAATGTACTGAAAATAAAGTTTTAAATTTTTTAATCAGATGATGTTAAAGTTAGCATTCTGAATTGAACTCCCACGTACAATAGCGCAGGAAAGAAAAACTGCCGTCGTACGAAAGCAAAAGCTTATGATTGAAGATGTTAGTATACATCGGAATGATAAAAAAATAATAATGTATTAAAAAAATTAAAAAAAAAACTCATTTGCTTCCAACCCACCTTTATCAGTATGACCGTAAGTATAATGTTTTATTTTTAAAAATTAAAACAGAAAATGGTATTATTGAGAACGATCACTCATAAATTAAATATAACTGAAATCTTCTTCTTCTTTATATTATTATTATTATTATTTTATTTTATGTTCGTAAAAAATTCAGAAATAAATTATATCCAATTCATTACAAGACTATATTACACGCTATTTTTCCTTTTTTTTTCTTGTGTGCATATGAATTTATTAGTTGACAAACAAATTTTGTTTAGTGCATTTTTACTAAGACATAGTCAAGATGATTTAAAATTTTTAAGCAATAAATGCCTATTGTCAACAATGCTTATTTTTTCCTCCTGAGAACCCGAAATATGAATTTTAGAATTAATTGTAAACCATGCTATGTGCTAAAAAATAAATAAATAAATAAATAAGCTTTAATCGTTTGTAGTGTCAGTTCATCGTGAATTGAACGATCTGATCAGGAAAATTTTTAATGTACTTTTTCGTAATGATTCATGTGTATTAATTCGTATATCTGATGCTCTAGCACTCATTTTAAAATTAACAGTGAAAGCGGTCCAAAATGAGGATAACTGGCGTAAGTGATAATCCTACTCGGTATTTCCAGGAACTGTACAACAACCGTGGTTTGCAATACTCTCAATACTTCTCCGCGCTTCGAAACAAAGTGTTTCGGGAA
Source organism: Maratus speculifer (assembly GCA_964019185.1). Lineage (NCBI taxonomy): Eukaryota > Metazoa > Arthropoda > Arachnida > Araneae > Salticidae > Maratus > Maratus speculifer. The sequence continues at coordinate 107,102,613 of OZ025300.1, forward strand.
AGCTGGTCAGTCCAATGTGGGGGGAAAAAATTCCGAGCTTTTGCCGTACTAAGGGAGTATGTTTTTTGTCTTCTATAGCCGGGGTTAGAAGGTTAAACACGATTATTCAATCGGTAAATTAATTACAACAGATGTAAATTTTCCATTTTTGGGTGAAAAAAACCGGGTCAGGATTCGAACCAGGGATGTATTGGCTGAAGCCGCCAATGCTCTGACAACTGAGCCATCCCGGACACGAACACTGGAGGACAATTTCACCCAATTAACCTCATCGATCACTTTATCTGGTCTGATGCTCTGGATCAGCTCAACAGAATAAATCAAAGGTCAATATATGGAACTGCAGAAAACGCTGTATACGAAATTATATTAGATTAATTTTATAACGCGATTGTTCAATCAGTAAATTAATTGTATGAGATTATTTATATATTTTTCAACCAATAGGAAAGTTTACATCTGATACAATTAATTTACCGATCGTGTGATAAAATTAATCTAATACATTCGTCAGATTTCAGTAATCCTCAAATTTGGTAAAATATGTAGCTACTTTTATATTTGTTGTAAAAATACATTGCCTCAAAATTAGAAAAGAAATTGATTCTATAATTGATTATTAAAATTAGTATTTTTTCAGTTTTGAGAAAAAAAAATAAAATTTTACTTTTTAATGGAATTTCGACTTAATACATGAATGCACAGCACATATTATCATAAAAAAAATTAACTGTATATGAATATTCAGATGATTTGCTAATTGCATAAAATGAATATTTAAAACAATGTATATTTTTAAAGAAAATGCGCAAGCTTTTTTTATCATCGATGAAAAAATTATTATTAAATAATGCTTATGACAAGAAATCTGAATCTTTTAATTGCTTTCGAGCATTACTTTTTTTTATCTTAGAGTATACAGTTATTAATTAAATCACTAGAAAAGTAATTAAGAGCAATTATAGTAAGTGCGTGAACCATTAAATATAAAATTCTGAAAGTTACAGGGAAAAAAGAAGAAAAAACTTTCGCCATCGTTGTTAAATATTTTTGGTTTAATTTTTTTCATGTTTTTTCCGTTTTAAAATAATTGAAAAGTATTGAGCAATTTACATGAAACGTAACATTTTTAAAGATTATATGGTGCACAGGTACGTATACCTGCATATTTCAAATACTAATATGTTAATGTTTCCAACAAGAAAATTTTGAATTTATTTGAAAAATAACTATTTGTTTAATGTGCAGTTCGTAAAAAAATGTTTTAAATGTTTTAAACAGATTAAACAAATTAGTTTAAATTAACATATACATAAAATCAGCGACATAGTGAAACATAAATATTACTAAAAATTGAATATAGTTATGTGCGAAAGGAATTGTTCATAAAAATCTTTCATTTTTTTCTTTTTTGCAATAAAATGTGTCTTTTTTTACAAATTTTAATATGAAGTATGAACTAGAATAAAAAATGTGTTAAATTGTTACAGACTTTTGAAATCTGAAATTATTTAAAGAAATTTTTTTTTTACTGAAATTGGACATAGTAAAATCAAACTTTTCCTTGATAAAGCTTTAGAAATTATCAACACAACAATTGATACTACATATTATTTTTTCATATTACTTATTTCTCCCTATACTGATAATTTTACACATATATGGATTTAAACAAATTTGGTTTAGCTATTTAAAACATTTTCTTAATTTACATCGAAAGTATAACTAAAAGAGAAAAAATCCAAACATTTACTATTACGCTGTTATTATTCTAGAAGTTGTTATTTGTGGAAGAATTCAATAATTTCCAATTACACGGGGATAATGGATAATGAACTGAGAAAATTAGTTATTGATTATAAACTGGAAAATAGCTTTTACTATGCATACATATACCTGATATTTTTAAGATTTTTTTTTTTTTTTTTTTTTTCTAAATCGAAATAGGTTTCAAAATTGCGCATTTATTTTATTACTTATTTGAAATACACAAATGTTTTAGTGTTAATATACGTACTTTTTGCCATTATTATTATTATTATTATTTTAATATTTTTATTTATTTATTTATTGTAAAAGAGGTAGTTTTGTTCGTAATTATAGATACGATGTGAAACCCGTCGAAATTCGACGAAAGAAAATGTTTAAGAAGGAACTGTGTCATTGATTTAAAATAAATCTACAAAATTACTTAAAGTAAAAAATGTATATTATATTGGTCAATATATCTCTCAAACAGATATTATTTTAATCTGAAATTTACAAAATAGGTACTATTTCTATAAAACTCAGTTGGCAAAATTATTCACATTAAACTTTAATCGCATGTGTAATCAGTAAAATGCAATAAAAATCAGTTATTATGATGAAGTCATTAATAGAGGTTCTTATGTTTGGTATAAATTCGAATGAAAAAAAAAATATTCCAAATTGGCACGATCATAGAATTTCACGTGAAATCTAATCCCGTCATCATTTTCAACTACTCAAAATTTACATACGTATTTCTCCTCTCCGTATTCACCATGTTTTACACTAGAACCGCCGGGTATTTTACACCAGTTTTTAAAAAACTGTTTCTCACCAGAAATATGATTTTAAACTATTTAATTTATTTAATTAGTCAAATTTTGTGCTGCTTATATATAACATATCTTATGAAGAAAATTCTGGTTCCAGTCGATTTTTATCATTCTGACAGGGGTCATTTTGACCCCTAATGGCGGTTCTAGTGTTAAAGAATAGTACTTTAATTTGATCATTGATGAGTAAAAACAAAATAAAACTGAAATTCACCAGATTTTATAACAGATTATATATTTGATATACGCATTTTAATTTCTTTTCAATTTTAAGAGAAAAAAATTTATATCTCAAGAATAAATTAAGATATAGCTTTCAAATAAATTGCATTTAAAAGTACATTTTTTTCTATATACGACGGTATAAAAATTAAAATGTACGAAGTTTAGAAGTGTAAAATTTGCGGTAGCAAAAATTGCAAAACCGAAATTACATGAGAAAGTGTTGCCATTCGCAAAATGACGTATACGTTACGCACAAATACGTTTAGCCTTTATAATATAGATACTTAGCAACTATATTTGTTGTCTTGGCACCCCTTTGCTGTCAGTTTGTCCTTCCGTCTGCATATAACAGCGCATAAACTATCAAACCTAAGGATTTGAAATTATATATAAAAAAATATCCTTGCATAAATTTGTCGACTCATTTAAAATTTTGTGAAAATCAAATGCACAGTTTACTTAATGGGACTGTCAAAAGTATTCCGTTACATTACGGCCAACAAAAAAAAGTTTCAAGTGCATTTCAATGATGTTACACATTTTTGAACAAAATGAAATTGATTTGCAAATATGAAGTGCACTAAAATATGAATTTTGTAGAATAATCGGTGAAAATAATATTTGTTTTTCATTTACAGGTTCACAGAAAAGTTTTACCCTACATAATGGTGTTGGGTAAAACACTGTTTGGTGCGTATTTTCATTTTATTAAATTATTTCATACTTTGTAAAATTGAATAACCATGTTGAGGTTTACTACAATTTACTTTGTGATGGTAAAATAATAGTATTAACAGGAACAACTATTAATCCTAAAGTATGTACTAATATATTAGCTATGGTTGCTGGAATTTGTATTAGAGAAAAAAAATCTGACTTCCTTTTATGTAGTAATCATACGAATAATTCTAATGAAATTGGTGTTGAATACTACTTAACAACAAGAAAAATCATGTATTCTAAAAATTATAAAAACAATTGCTCCCAGGAGAAAAGAATGAATTACAGATTTTACAAACATTATTGCCTGTAAAAATGTTCCTGCAATGTCGTTCCTTTCCTAATATACAGGGTGTTTATAAAGCCCCGGACCCATTTTGATGTTTTATAAATCATAAAATAATGAAGATATAAACAAACTTATGGCATTTATTGATGGAATAACTCATATATTTTTCTTTTCAGGTTTGAATATCTTTACTTTTTTAAATATCGTCTGCGCGTATGGTTAATTTCAGATAATTTCATTTTCCAGTCTAAATATCTGTACTTTTCTAAATTTCGTCTGCTTATTAATTGCATTTTCTCTCTTTTGTTTTTGGCAACTATTGCAATGTTATGTTTACTTTCGATTTGTTTGTTCTATGTTACTTTTGTATGTGATGTTTTATTCGAGCGGAAATTAAAAAGAATGCATACACCACAAGAGAAAGGACAGATTTTATGGTGGTTCATAGAAACAAAATCCTTTTCGACAACTAGAAGAGCTTCAGCCACATGTCTTTTTGTAACAAGATGGTGCACCACCTCATTGGGGTACCATCGTCCGTACTTCTTTGAATGACCATTTTCCAGGAAGATGGATTGGTCGTGGAGGTCCAATTCCTTGGCCACTCAGATCACCTGATGATGACTTTTTCCTTTGGGGTCTTGTAAAGGACAATGTTTTACAGGAGGAGAGTGTCGAACATTGATGACTTAAAAGTCAGAATTACAACGGCAAAAACGACACATTTTGAAACAATATACAGGGTGTTTATAAAGTCCCGGTCCCATTTTGATGTTTAATAACTCATAAATAATGAAGATATGAACAAACTTATGGCATTTATTAATGGAATAACTCATATATTTTCCTTTTCGGATTTGAATATTTTACTTTTGTAAATATCGTCTGCGCGTGTGGTTAATTTCTAATAATTTCATTTTCCTGTCTATATATCTGTACTTTTTTAAATATCGTCTGCTTTTCTATATATCTGCTGCCGCTGGACTTTTTCCTTTGAGGATATTTAAAGGACAATGTTTACAGGAGAAGAAAGTCGAACATTGATGGCTTAATAGCCACGATTACAACCGCAATAGCCTCTGTGGATGTCGACATGCCTGCCGCTACCTGGCGTGAAATTGACTATCGACTTGATATTATCCGTGCGACGAAGGGGGCACACGTGGAAGTTCATTGACAAGGGTCATGAAACTTTTTGAGTCTATCTGAGCATTTATATTTTTAATTTTAATCTAAATTTATTATTTTATGATATATTAAACGTCAAAATGGATCCGGGTCTTTATAAACACCCTGTAATATATTTTTATTCTTATTTCTGCAATATTCTCCTGTTCTTCTTCAGTTTACTTTGTTTCTGAAATACAGAACTACAGGACCAAGATTTCAGGAAATTTACCTATACATACATAATTCTAATTAAACGAATTTTTGAAATGATTGATTAAATGACTGATTATGTTTTACTGCTAATTTCTCCTTAAGTATTGATCTTTTAGAGATGTAACTAACTTCTTCTCAAAAATGGTATTAGACTTTTAAAATTTAGACAAACTTTCAAGATATTAATCTAATAATAAAATCGTTATTTTTCTAATTAAAATGATGTTTGGAAACAAGATTACTCCATTTTGTAGGAAAGGGAGAAAACACATGGATTATTAAACTTCTTTTTCGTCATTTTCGAATATAGATTAAAATTATTAATTTTTTGAACTCTAATTGAATTGGAGACAATGTTGCGATTAAATTATGTTTTACGGAAAAAAAATCACATTTCAATAATCGAGGATCAGTTTATTTTAGAAACCAAAAATCGTACGTCATCCTCATATTCCAATGACATATTTTTTTTTTTTTCAATTTTAAAGAGAAAATGACATCAATAATCTTAAAAACAAAATACAATTTTAAAAATAAAAACTCAATGGTCTCCTGTTAAAGGTAGAAAATAAAGGAAATTTAATATGTAATGGGTATTAAAATAGAGGAAATAACTCAAGAAAAAGCAATGCCTGTTTCCGAAATTTCCAAAAATCGATCAAGATATGTAATAAGCGCAAATATAAGCGCAAAATTTCAAGATACAATGTTTTTCTATTCGTGGATTTGAAAACTATTCTACTTTTTTTATCTCAAACTTAAAGGAAGAATATTGTGTATAGCGTGGTTATAAAACTCAAGAAGATAGCGTCATTTTTAAATCAACCCACTAGAAATTGAAACTGATTTTTAAATATGTAATTGATCTTATTTAGCAATTCCGAAAGATGATGTCATTCATTACGACAACGATGAATGAGGCCAAGATAACGGAAAAGGTTTCCTTCAAATTGAAAAGCGTGACAACGCAATAAGGGAAGATAGCCGCGTTGTTAAACATTTAATATCATTCAATCTTCCGTACTCTGGTTATCTATACTCATTACATCCGGCCGTATGTATGTTGTATGTATGTGATGCTATCTCTTTCGATCCCGGAAACGAGAAACGTCGCGTTTGTTTTGAATTGAAGGTGAAAAATCCCGGGATCCCGAGTTGCCCATTCATCTGTCTGTCCGCCTGTCCGCATATAACAACTCAAAAACTGACCAACGGAATCGTTTGAAACTTAAAATATATAATTATTAGATAATTTCCTCGAGTCATTTCAAATTTTATGAAAATCGGATGCATTGTTCAAATACAGGGACAATCAGAAGGATTCCTATACAGTACGGTCAATGGGGAAAAAAAGTTTCAAGTGCATTTTAATGGTCTTACACTCTTTCGAAAACAATAAAGTTGATATGCATCTATGAAGTATATACTATAATATACATTCTGTATAATCTGTGGTGCAAATAATATTTCTTATTGATTCAAAGGGCCACACAAAAGTATTCCGTTGCATACTTATATATTGAGACATTGTTTGCTATGCATTTTAATAGTAATTAATTGTTTAATACAAACAATTAAACTATTTAATGTCCGTAATTAACAAACTATTAAACGATTTAATGTCCGTCTACCTGTCTAAACTAACCAGAGTAGCGGGCGAAGGTCGCTAGTATTTTATAAACATTGCAAATTAGTATGTTTTCAGAGACTTTGAAGTCTGAAAAAAATGTTGGTAGGTGTAGCTCTTAGAGGTATGATCCCTGAAGTAAAATATTTTGCATATATCTTGTAAAAAAATAGTAGTGCAGATCATTTTCTAGCGCACATTTCATCACGCATTTATTCTACGCCAGCGGCGTGGACGAAAGGTCTAATTATGAAATTGTAAATTTTCTACGAAAACACTATTAGAATAAAAAATTATTAAGATTTTTTTAAAAGACTGTTATCATTAACATTCGAAAAAATTTATAAAAAAAATCTATGAATTTTTAAATGCATCCAAAGATAGAAAATCATTTTTGGGTTTGAAACGAAATTGTTTTATTTTCTCATATCCAAATAAATAAAAAAAGAAAAAAGAAAGAAAAAGAAACAGAAAGAAATTAAGAAAGCGTGGGCGCAAACGTTATAGAGGAAGAGAGAGAAAGAAAGAAAGAAATTTATGCATACAAGATAATATCACAAAAATTAAATTAAAGTTAAATTATATCGGCGACCTAACCTAAGTCCTAATTGAATATGAAGCTGGGGAAAAACCCCTGCGTTCGTTTTTGAGATAGAAGCATTTCAGGAATTCTAAAAAAATCTGGAAAGACCTCTTCAGAAATTTACTCCAAAAACTAAAGAATGCTAATTTATGTCAGGGATTAAAGGAATCTGAAGTTTTAAGAAAATCCGTTCGTTAGATCTTGAGATAAAGCTATTGCGGAAATCCTGAAAAAGGCAGCATATAAGCGCCATCTCTTGGGTGATGTGCACCAATAGCTAATCAGCTCTAGTTTATGTTATGTTCTAAATGAAATCTGAAGTTTTGTGAAATTCTGTGCATTACTTCTTGAGATAGAGCATCCAAAAAGTATTTGTTTACATACGAAGTGACAAAGGGGCGGAGTTACAGACAGACTCACAGACAATCATTTTGTAAAAACATATGTTTGGGGTTTTTGACCTCTAACTTGTTTAAATCCGTCGAAAACCTGGATTCGAAAATTTGCCCGAATTAAATAGTTTCTACTTGCCCTGGCAAGATTACATCATGAAAACATCCGAAATTTTTAAAATACCTTTGTTACTATTTTCAAAGTTTATGCAAAAAAAGACTGAAAGAAAGGTCATTTATAGAATCGGATGTGGAAACTAGTGAAATATGGAAAAAAATGTAAATAGAAATAAATTGAAGGAAGCCCTGAACATCCGTCAGCTTACTTAGTTGCTATTAGATTTCTGGTAGTAAGATGACTGAAATTTAAATCTGAAATCTAAATGTGTTACAGAAAATTTTAAACATTTCATGGTGGAATATCAGTTTATAAGTTCCTTTCCTTCATTCGCACTACGATAATTTTTCTAAATAATTAGCAATAATTATCCCGAAAAAAGAAAAATTATTTAGGATATAATTGAAATGAAGGGAAATCGATGAAAATTGAATAACAATTTGATAACTGAATTCTACTGGATGTTTAAAATATAGACTTCTTACAAAGTTCTTAAGAAAAAGAAGCGATAAAGAAGGGCAAAATAAAACATTCTAATAAATACTATTTCTTATTTTGTTACATATACTGAATTTTTATTTAATAAAGACAAAAAAGATATAAGTTCACTTGTATGGATACATGGACTTCAAAATTCACAAATCAATGTGAAAAATCCTTACTTTCAGTTAATTCCCAGAGATAAAAAAATAAAGTTAGCATAGGTCGTAAATTATAAAACGTAACAAATGAAGTGCAATCGTATGCTATCTAAGTTTTATAAATATTCAGATTTAGGTGCTATAGCTATTGTACTCTTATGCAAAAATGTATGAATATAAATTTTATTTCTATTATATATATTTTATTCAAAAATATAGAGGAATTATAGAGTTATCTTAAATATGACGCAATCGACACAACAAGCCAGAATCCTTCCCTATCATGAGATATCTATGTATGATGGGATTTAATAGAATAAAGAAAATTTTATTTAGCATGTTTTTAAATTATGATTTAATTTTCTTAAAATTTTAAATGAATCGATATCATTCTGGAACGATCATATGCATGAAATTTCAAACCATTTAATCGGGTAGTTTTTGCGCTGTTATATGCAATACAGACAAACGGACAGACCAGATGACGACTATAAGTATTACGGATTTACATAATATCGAACCCACGTAAAGATTGGACTTCATTTTTAGAATCATTAATGAAAATAACATAAAATAAATCATAAAAAAACAAATTTTGAAAAGTAATTCAAGCAGACCTTCATTGTTTTACAATAATAATAATAATATTGTTGATATAAGACACGAAAACTCTTTCCGATTATTGATATATTAATTCTTATACTTCATGAAATTTTGATGCATCATTAAAAAAATGATTTTTTTAATTTGATTATAAAAGTGTAAGAAGATATTAAATAACAGGAAAAAAATAAAATGTAAATCAACAGAACTAGTTTTTATAAAAGCTGATAAAATATTAGCTGATAATAAAATATTCTACTGTTAATCAGTCATTTCAGCATTTTAAGAATACAAAGGCTACAGCTCGCAAAGGGTTAAACCGTTCGGGGCCATGGGTACATATATACACTTTAAAAAAATGTTTACAACGCTTGTGCTTAATTCCAGTAATAATTGTTAAACAGTTTTAAAAACTAAAACACACGCTTTTATATCAGGTCGGACTAAAAAGTTTAAAATATTTTATTCGGTTGCATAGTTACGGTTTTCATCAGTGTTTCAGTAATTGTCATGTGTCTAAGATGTCAGGTGAATTTTTATTTCTCAAATTTCTTTTGATCCGTTCATCCGGTGTATTTTTATTTTAATCCTTTTAAGTGTCGAATCTTCAAATTGTTTAATTGTTATCGGTTTTCAATAAGTGTGCGAATTTCCAATTTAATCTGATGTCTTAAAGTGGGTGAAAATATATTCCGTTACATACTTACAGGTGAAGCTAATAAAAGCTAGTAAAAATGATTTCACCTAATTACGACATTTTCTTGATTTATAAAGTTAAGTTGAATAATTAACAAAAAAATGGCGGAATGCGAAACAAAATCGTGTAAAAGAAGCTGCTTCTAAACGTATTAAAAACAAAATTTGTATACAAAATACTAGATGTTAATAAAGTTGTAACATTTTTCACTGTGCAGTTTTCAGATTGTATATTAATTGTTATCTTCAGAATATTTTAATCAATCATAATTATGATACAGATAGTTAATTCCGAAAATGAATTCTCCAACTAAAGAATAGAAAGTAATTTTCCTTCACTATTGATTTTTTTATCGACGTATGTTTAGTGTAAGAACTGTATTTAATAAACCGGTTTTCAGAATTCTGTCATAAAAACAAAACGTGATTATATGTTAATTATGACGAATATACTTTTAAAAAGTAGGATATTATAATGCGTGGCAGTTTTCAGATATTTTTAACAATGATTTATGTTTTTGCATTACGGCTGTTGAAAAATAAAATAAATCGAACCCCTCATATATTTTATCGCAAAATAGCAGGAAAAACTAAAATTGACATTGGACAGGATTTTATGTATTTTAGAAAAGTATATTAACCCTCTTAGCGTTTGGAACATAATATTCCGTCCACTAAGCTGTAGGTTTCACTGTAATATAAGCAACATATAAGATAATATAATTCTATAGATTTAATGAATTTTGGCTGCATTTTAGAATGATTAATATTCTTAAGGACTAGAGTCATATTTTTAATTATGTATTTTTCATAATGTTGAAAGAATCATACTTTATGAAGATATAAATTAACTGAGGAGAAAACAACATTACAATTTTACCCTTTTGAAAGACGCTCATAGAAACTTATGGTGTCCATCATTCTCAATATTGAAATCATATCATGCATTAGATATTACAATACGAACACGTAAATTTGCATCATAATCGGCTTTTAGTTAAATTTTGGAAATGTAAATTTTTTATTTTTTATTCTTAAGTGCATTTTTCTTTTCTTTTTTTATTCTACAAATCAAGGGGCCATTCTAATAGATAATTTCTGAATATAACTCTAACGCACGTATGTCAAACGCATTTACCACCGCGCTCCAAATTAAGTACCATAAACAAAGCCTCTGGCAACACTAAAAATGGTTGATAATATTATTACCATGTATGTTAAAATCTAGGCACCAGCAAGCAGTTTCTCACCGCTAAATTCTGTTAATTTTCTTCCCGTCAATTTTATTAACATTCTTACTAAGAAAGTTAGGCAAAACATAAGATGAAAATTAATAAATGCAATTTAGTACTGAGAGACTATTCACTGCTTCTAGATTTTTACACCCTGATTAATATTATTGCACATAATGAAATTCGTTCATACAAAAAAACTGACACGTTAAATACATTTCAGTACAAAGTTCCAAAGTTATTATTATATATAGTGTCCTCTACTGAACGCACCAACACTGCTAACTCCATGGTGCAGCAGAACGAACATTTTAACTGTGGACTTAACTCTAACGGCAGGCGTCACTGCCTGAACTGAACTGAATTCCTTCCTATTTACTTCCGTTCATGAGCTCGTGCTAGTTTGACGCACGTTATCTCGATCATTTTTCTTGCATATATTTTAACATGTAATTCGTAATTTTTGTGTATTAAATAAGATAATTGGTAGAAATTTCTCGTTGTTTATCTGGCTCCAAGTTAGACAGCTATAACTCAATGCTATTTTATTTATACAGTTTCATTAAGTAAATTCTAAAAGTAAGCGGCATGCAACGATCGATCAAAGCTGTAAAAGTTATATTTTATCTTATTTCTCGAAAGAAAGAAACACTGAAAATCTATAGATTTTAGTTGAAATTTCTACTTTTCACTTTTTTTAAAAATTAATTGTGAAAACTAATCTTGGTCTAACATTGGGCCTGAAATACTCCAAACCCTGGAATGTAACTTGCTGTTGTGGGATTCTCCATCAAACTTCCCAAATGTACTTTTTCGTATTCTAAAATTCTTGCATGTCTTGTAATATTATTTTATGTCCCTGATTCATTTTCGATAAGAGTTAGACGTTCCATTGGCTTGCAATAATGCATGACATAGTTAAAATGAAATGCATTTTCTTTTTGAAAACCATTTGGTATTATAATTTAATGTCTATTTGAAATCGCTACTATTATTAAATAACAAGATACCATTATGAAATTTGCTTTGAATTTGAATAAATTCAAATTTGATTTGGATAAAAAACACCATTCTTAAAAAGCAAACTTTAAATGTTGTTGTTCCATGTACAGGCAAAAGGGAGTAAAAACCTAACCTTTCAAGTACAGTTGTTACAAGTAATTTGTATATTTACACTTTTTTTTACAGAATAACCTTTAAATATATTATATTGATATATTTATTTTAAATATTTTTTCTATTACGGACGAAATTCCTATAAATAAGAAATGAAACGCATATATTTTTAGAAGAAAAAATAAATCATACAGTTGGTAATTATAGATAGAATCATGATTAATTAAATAAAGAAAAATTTTTGCATCAAATGTCTTTTACGCATTTAAGAAAAATCCTATTACGACTTTTTTTTTCTTTATGTAAAGTGGCAACAAAAAACTATAAACAAATAAATTAATATTTTGTAATATTTTTCTATTTATAACAGTCTTATATCATAAATAAAAAATTCTTAATTATTTCGCTGAATTTACATTTCTAAAATTAAAATGCGCCAAAACATAAAATAACGTTTTTGCCTTATAGAGATGCAAAAGTAATACAAAAAGTTTTTCTTACTTTCAAATATTTATCTGAGAAATAATGCTTCGCGAATCCAAAAAAAGCATGGCTTTTGCTAGTAGTACATTTTTGTTACACTTGCCGTCCTTGGCAACAAGTTTGGTCTTATAGAGGTGCAAAAGTTTGGTCTTATAGAGATGCACAAGTTTGGTCTTATAGAGAACGTTTTTGCCTTATACAGATGCAAAAGTAATATAAAAAGTTTTTGTTATTTTCAAATATTTATCTGAGAAATAATGCTTCACAAATCCAAAAAAGCATGGCTTTTGCTAGTAGTACATTTTTGTTACACTTGCCGTCCTTGGCAACAAGTTTGGTCTCCCTTGAATGTATACTAAGCATTAAATCGCATAGTATTAAAACTTTTATTCATAATTTATTTTAATTACTCAATTTTTTGCCAAATTAGAAAATTTTACTAGAGAAATAGACACAGATGTCCTATACCCACCACACTGGCGCGATGGCAACAGAATGCAATTATATGTGCCTCACATGGTAACCCGGCTATTGTTATTTATTTATTAATCAACTGTTTGTTTACTTTTATTTTCTTTTTTAAATGATATAAATTGTTTTATTCTATAATTATTAACTAACCTTCTTTAATTATTATTTCTTATTTAAAATAATAGAAATTAGTTTAAAAATATCTATGTAACTGGTATTTGAAAACAAAGTTTTTGTGGAAAGCCAATGTGGTGCATATACAACATCTGGGCAAAAAAAAAAAAAAAAAAAAAAAAAAAAAAAAAAAAAAATCAAGAATTTAGTATTTTTATGCTAGCCCAGATAATAAAACACCAAATATTTTACCCATGGCATTTTTTCGTTTTTCATTAAATATTTAAAATATAATAACTTGCGCCTTTCACTCATTTCATTTATAATACATAACTTAATTTGAAACTGAAAAGTTTAAAAGTCATGACTTTTATTCATTTATTTCTTTTAAGTAAAAAGAACAGAAAAAATATAAACAATGGTATTTTGAAGCTCCATAATTGCAGCTAAGAAACAGAACATAAATAAATCCAATTTACCACAGCCTAAATCTTACCAAAGGACTTTTGCACAGTAACCCATAAGATATGTTTCATTTAGACGTTATCACTAAACAGTTCACGAATAACCGTGATTTTTGTGCCGCATACTTTAGCGTAACACATATGTAGATGTTGCCATTAAACAATTAACAAATAATCTGATTTTTGTGCCACATACGTTAACGTAACATGTATGATGCCTTCTTGCACTCTCCGCCGCAATGGAAGGAAAAGAGTGGTGTGGAGAGGGAGGGAGGTTTGCAGAACTTCTTATCAACAAAACATATTTACAACATTTTTCCTCTTTCCTCTAATTGTAAACATAAATATAAACTTTTTAAACATTCTTTGCTACTGGTTTCTCGAAAAGCGAATACACATATGCATACACATATAAAAAAAATTTAGTGAGATGCATTGAGGTATTCAGTTTTTTGGAATTAAATAACTTTAGACTAATTTAAAAGTTTTTATAATAGTGTCATATTTTCTTACAAATAGATAACAAAATAAAAATTATTTCAGACTTTTCTGGTGTACATAACAAGTAACATTTAAAAAGAGAAAACCTTGATGTATAGAACAAATTACAAAGAAAAATTTAAATTTTTCGCTAGATCAAAAAATACTAACGATATCAAAAGACAAACTACCACACATAGAGAAATTTAACGATATCATGTGCCAGACCAAACATCCCCCCTAAAACCATTACATTATATGTGCACAGTTTTGATATAAAATATTTAAATACTCAAAATTTTATTCTTTTCAAAAAATAAATATGTTGTTTTCATTCAAATTCTGTTATTTTTTATTTATCTAACAAAGCATAAGACAGTCGTTTGTTATTTTAAAAGTTCCGTTTACTATTTGCCAATGCATTATACTCCAAAAACGAATACTTCAAATGTTATTTGCATCAATGACCTTGAATAAAATTTACTAGGAAATGTGCAGTAATATGTATAGATCTAGTTGAAATAGGGGAAAATATTATTCTTGGGCATAGTTTCTTTCCCTTTTCGCAAGAATGATTTTCTGACAATGTTGGTTTATTTTCATTGTGAAAGATTTTAAATGAATATTTACTTATGCAGTTCACCATAGAAACAAGAATACTTAGGAGCACATTAACCTTTTATCTACGAAATTATTTATCAAATATTTGCTTCACTTCATGATTTATCTTCTTAAATATTCAAATATATATTTTTTAATTTTTTAATTTATTAAAATTAATTTAATAATATTATTTTAATAATAATTATTTTAAAATATTATTTTAATAATTTTAATTTATTTTTGAATTTTTAAATAATAACAATGTGTAATTTAGGTTTTTTTTTCCATTAAAATTAATTTTAAAATATGGTTATGTATATTGATATATACAGGGTGGCAAATGATTAAGGAAAAAAATAAAAAAAAGAGGAATCAACCAGTATTAAAATAAAGAGATTAAAAAAGATAAATTTCTCTTTAACAAAATATTGGTATGTAGCATATTTTTGGCTGTATTTTTTCTATGTTTTGGTCATATGTTTTGGCTATGTGTTGCATGTTAAAATATTTACAAAAATAATCTTATTAATTTTCCAAAATAACTATTATGAAAATATTACAATTCTTAAAAAAAGTAATTAATTTAAATCGATCATGATCCTTACTGTAAAAGGGAAGATTTTTAACTCTAAAAAAGTTTCATGTAACTATTTTAAGGAGGAAAGTTATACCTGTGTAAATAGTTAAAGAAATTATTACTTCTACAAAACATTTAGTTTCGATTGTTTCTCTACACTGTAAAACATTTGTGTGACATTACTCCATAAATCTGGTGCAAACTTCACTGCCACCAGTGTTATGGTGTGATATTTTTCACTTATATAATGGTGTAATTTAAATATATGTTACTGGTGTAGCATTATATGTTAGTGTAATGTTACACTGGTTATCTTGGTTAAACCGGCACCCATCGTAAACTTGGTGGAAACTTGGCTGCCACCAACTTTATGGAGTAACGTTGCGTAAATGTATTACAATGGATGTTTCCTAAATTTTATCGAGCATGGGATTTTGTGTAGACGGAAAAATAGACTTTTTATTTATAGACAGAGTAAATAAATTTCATATTAAATTTTCATCAATAGTATATAAAAGTACCGTCTGTGCATAAAAAGCTATTGTTTAAGTAAAGTTTTATATACTGGATATCCTGAAATTTATTGGCCAAACTGTAATGAAAGGTTAAATATAACGTAAAGAATAATTTTGGCATACAAATGTGATGTCGGAAACTAAACGTTTTGGCGAAAAATCATCAAAACTAAGGAAATGAAAATGAGCATTTTATAAACAATTCACAAAAATTCAGAAAAATTAATTTAACAGTTAGAAAAAGCATAAATGTTACTTTAAAAACAAAGTATTAAAAATTTCAAATTTTTTCAAAGCTTCTCATCAGTAATATGAATAATACAAAATCACGAAATATAACATAATTCAGCTTATAGTTGAATCCATGTGTCATAAACAATTAAACATGGAGATAAGTTATTGCGTTAGATTAAGACGGTAAATTCTGGTGGTAAAGAACCACCTACATTGAGTGTCTTTTTGGGTATCTGGTATACCATGCCTTCAAGAAAAGACGGCTTTTAGATACATTGCATTTTCATTTCATGACCTCGGCCAACAAAAGATTTGAAAAATTATCAGTTTCTATTGCGTAGGCTGCATTTTTTAGAGTTTACATTTCTTTATTTAAAGACAATCTTGTGTTTTTCTTAATCGTATCGTTAGGGCACGGCTAGTCTCTGCAATATATATTTAGTCATATTGTTATCATGGGATTCCTTGCATTATCACTTTCCTTTAAGAACTGTGATATTGTATTTAATATTTGAGAGGGAGTTTTGAAACGATTTTATTGACACAAAAATTGCAGAAAGTAAATATATAAGCTAAGAAAAAGCTTTTTTTTTTCTCGCGTTGAGCAAGGGGATTCAAGAATCCCTGAAACGTTCATATTTGACGTTTTGTGTCGTGGTGTTGCTTACACATTTGTGCGATTGAACGTTGTAAAAAGTTTAAACCTATATATTTAAAACTCGTAAAAAGTAATTGATTTATGGATTACAATTAATGCTGAAATGTGCGATTGGCAATGTCTAGCAAGTAAATGATGTACATTTTCGCAAGTTCCAAGTCTTTCATGTTGAACATTCTGCATCCACAACTAAATGTCTAGCCATATGTCCTCATCAGATTGAACTGTTATGTCATAGATGTATTATCTGGAACTTTCGAAAGGTTACATTTGTTATTTGCTAGATGCTGTCAGATATGCATCGTTACTGCTGATAGTACATTTGAACACTTAATGTAATTGATAAGTTAAACTTCTGTGGAAGAGATACCTATCCTGTTCTGGTTTGCGCGATTGGCAATAAAGTCGAAATTGGCAACAAAAAGCCATTTTAGTAATTCTTTAATAATATCTTTTTTGTTGTACTTTTCAATTTATTTATTGAAATTTATACTGAATAGCATTTAATAAGATTTAATTCATAAAAGTGTCTAGAATATGAAAAAATATCATGATTTAAGTGTTGTTTAATGTAAGTGAATAACCTTTAAATTTAAACTTAAATTTCATTTCAAATTTAAGTTTAAAACAATTTTCAATTGGTTGGGAACACTTTTCAGTTGGTTATCTTTTTAAATATTATACAACGTGGTTGAGGAAAAAAATGAAGCAAGTATCATTTTGTATTTTATACATTAAAAAGCGGCATTTTTTTACAATTTACAAAAACAAAATTTCAATCATGTTTGAAATACAAATACTCCCATTCCTCCTAATTCTTGTTAGTCTTTATTTAAATAACGTATGTGTAAACAATCGTTTGTTATTTCCAAAGTTCAGTTTAAAATTTGCATAAGCTTTATGTTTTAAAAATAGATACTCTACCTTTTATTAGCATCAGCGACCTTGAACCAAAGTTTATCAAGAAATGTGCAGTAATATATCTAGAGATGAATGACCTCAAAGACAATTTTGTGGTTTATATATTTCTCATCACGCGAGAGTTGTTTTTCTGACAATCTTCATTATTATGGTTTGTGAAGGTTTTTGAATTTTTTAATGTAATTCACCCTACTCGCGGAACAGAAAGCAAAGAAGACTCCTTTAGCACAGGAACGTTAATTTCTTAATTTATTGAAGAATATAAATATATAAAATTATACAATACAATGTATCTATTTCATATGATAAATAATAGTTAGTCGATTTTTTCAAGTTGATTATAACAGACATTCAAATAACGAAAAGGATGCTTTTGTGTCTTAATAATGTATTTACCATCAAGATTGATTTATCGACAATCGTCATTTTGATTCTTTATAAAATGTTTTCTGATGCAATTTAGAATGTAGACAGAACATCATAAACCAGAAAAAGTGAATTAATTGTCTGAACTATTTAATCTTTTTAAAAGTTTTAAATGCACCTCTTTTTATACCTTTCAATATATTTATTGAAATTTATGCCGAATCACATTTAATAAGATTTAATACTATAAAACATTCCAGAATATGAAAAATATTTCATAATTTAAGAGTGGTTTAATATAAGAGGGTATCTTTAAATTTTTAATTTTGATCATTATTCTTTTTTTTCGATCCATTAGTGATTTTGGTTTTTTTTTTAACAACTTTCAGTTTTTTACTTTCTTAAATATTATACCACGCAGTTGCAGAAAATGAAAAAAATCATTTTACATTTTAAATATTAAATAAATAACAGCATTTTATACAACAATAAAAAAACATTAAAAAAATGTTTTTGAAATACATACATTTCCGTTCTTCCAAATTTTTTCCATTCTTTATTTAAATAACGTAAGCATAGACTAACAATTGCTATTTATAAGGTACAGTTTATTATTTTCATAACCTTTATGCTTTAAAATACACTGCATATTTTATTTGCATTAGTGATCTGGAATCAAAGTTTACCAAGAAATGTGAAGTAATATGTCTAGCGATGAAGAACCTCAAAAATAATTTAGAGGTTCATATATTTCCTGTCACGCGATAGTGTGTTTTCTGACAATCTTCATTATTATGGCTTGTGAAGAATTTTTGAAATTTTGAATGCAATTTGTCCTATTCGTGGAAAATCATAAAGTAAAAAAAGACTGCGAAACGCAATAACGTTAATCTATTACTTTCTTGGAAAATTTTAAATATATTAAATTATTCAATACAATGCATCTATTTAATTTGATAAATAATAATTATTTTTTTTTTCGAGTTGAATAAAACCGGCATTGGAATAACGGAAAATATATTTTTTTGTCTTAATAATATATTTATTTACTGGCAAATTTGATTTTTTACTACTTTCATTATGATACTTCGTGCAATGGTTTCTTGTTCAATTTACAATGTAGACTGAACATCATAAAACGGAGAAGCTGCAGAAATAAATAAAAAATATTCTGAACTATTTAATTTTTTAATAGGTTTTTAAATATATGTTTTTATACATTTTAATTTATTTATTGAAATTTATGCTAAATCACATTTAATAAGATTTATTTTATAACATAGTCGAGAATATGAAAAAAAAATATATCATGATTTAAGAGTAGTATGATTTAAGTGAATATCTTTTAAATTTAAATTTTTAATTTAATCATTAGCTTTTTTTACGATCCATTGAAAAAACAAATTTTAAAAAACTTTCAGTTGTTTAGCTTTAATAATATTATAGCACGCGGCTGCAGAATATACGAAGAAAATATCATTTTATATTTTATATATTAAATAGTGACATTTTTACAGAGGTTTATAAAAACAAAATTTCGGTCATTTTTAAAATACAAATTTTTACATTCTTCTAAATTTTTGTTATTCTATATTTAAGTAACTTAAGTATAAACTGTAGATTGCTATTTCTAAAGTTCAGTTTACTATTATCATAAGCTTTATGTTTTAAAAATAGATACTCTATCCTTTATTTGCATCAGTGATCTTGAATCAAAGTTTAGCAAGAAAAGTGCAATAATATGTCTAGAGATAAAGGCTCTCAAAGATAGTTTTGTGGTTTATATATTTCTCATCACGCGAGAGTGGGTTTTCTGACAATCTTCATTATTATGGTTTGCAAAAGATTTTTGAATTTTTGAATGCAATTTACCTTACTCACGGAACAGAAAGCAAAGAAGACTCCTTAACACAGGAACGTTGATCTATTACTTCCTTCGAAGAATATAAACAGATTAAATTATATATTACAATGTATCGATTTAATTTGATAAATAATAAGTTAATTTTTTCAAGTTGATTATAACAAACTTTGAAATAACAAAAAAGATGTTTTTGTGTCTTAAAATATATTTACCATTAAGATAGATATTTTGAGTATCTCCATTGTGATACTTTATAAAAAAAAAAAATCAGTCAAGTTAGAATGGAGACAGAACATCATAAAACAGAAAAGTTGCATAAAAAAAAGTCTGAACTATTTCATATTTTTAAAAGTTTTAAATGTATTTCATTTTATACTTTTCAGTTTATTTATCGAAATTTATGCTGAATAACATTTAATGAAATTTAATTTATAAAATAGTCCTGTATATGAAAAATATGTTATGATTTAAGAATGGTTTAATTTAAGTGGGTATCTTTTAAAGTTATAATTTTTAATTTAATCATTAGCATTTTTTATGATCCATTAAGGAATTAATTTTTTAACAACTTTCAATTGGTTAGTTTTTAAATATTACACAACGCATTTTCAGAAAATGCTAAGCAAATATCATTTTATATTTTATATATTAAGTAGCGGTATTTTCTACAAGGCATTATATAAACAAAATCACAATCTTTCTTGAAACAGAAATATTTCCATTCTTTCAAATTTCTGTTATTCTTTATTTAAATAACTTAAGCATAAACTAGCAAATTGTTATTTCTAAAGTTCAGATTACTATTTACCTTAAGCTTTATGTTTTAAAAATAAATTTTCTATCTTTTATTTGCATCAGTGATCTTGAATGAAAGTTTTTCAAAAAATGTGTTGTAATAGATCTAGAGATGAAGGCCCTCAAAGATAATTTTTTGGTTTATATATTTCTCATCACGCGAGAGGGAATTTTCTTTAAAATCATCCTTATTATGGTTTGCGAAGGATTTTTTAATGCAATTTCCCCTTCTCATGGAACATCATAAGAGAAAATAAGACTCGGAAATAGAGGAATGTTAATCTAATACAATCTTTGAAGAATATAAATATATAAAAATATACAATATAGAGTATCTATATAATTCGATAAATAACAATTATTGATTTAGTTTTAGTTATTAGAGTAGATTGAGCAAAGAAGTCGTAGTTTTTGAATTAACTGTTTTAAAAAACGCCAGTTGTTTTTATTTGTTATTTATTGATTTCTTGTTGAAGTTTGTACCTTTAAGTATGATTTAAAAGATTATTTCATTTAAGGGGGTCCTGGATATATTTAAAAATAATTTTTATTTACTAAGTTTAAATTCGGATTTTTTTTTTTTTTTTTTTTTTTTTTGCCATGGTCAACCATATTATTTTTAAACAGATTCACATGATAAAATTTATCATTTATATATCTTTTAATTTAAACTTTAAAATTTATTAAAAGTGGGCTTATCTAAAATTGTTTTAATTCAAAATATTATTTATAGTTTATTTTTTCTTACATTTAAATAAACATAAATATCTAAAATTTAATTTTGATTCAGAATTTTTTAAAAATATTAATTAATAAACAAAAATATTTAAATTAAAAATTTGAAAAAAAACTAACTTATATTAAAAAAATCATAATTTCTAAAGTAAACATTTTTTTTTTTAATTTGCTGATTCAAAATTAAATTTAAAAAATAAAAAAAGGCATGTTCAATGTTTGAAACGTTTATCTTTATCGGTTCTTGACTTATAATAATTTAAAAAGTAAAAATTGTGAAAAAATTCTTTATGAAGATAAACGCATTTTCGCAATTCATTTTCATAACAACTATCTTCTACAACTACACATTTGCATAGTCACTTTGAGGTAGCCAACAATTTCACTGATTACACACGATTCAAACATATATTTCCAAAGATTTATTGCATTTTCTGTTAGAAAATCCAAACACTCATTCCCTTTCACGTTTATAAAATACACAACTTCTTCAACTCCCATAGATAAAAAAAGAAAAGAAAAAGATCGATTAAAAACTGATTTAAACAATCTGATTGAAATCGTTGTTATCACAGTTAATAACTAAGAATATTTTAAAATAATGAAAAAACTGTACACTTGAATGATAAAGAAATTACGCGCCATCTAACCCCAACGGGAAATAATCGGCATCTCAAGCCAAATTTCCAGTCACCTCCAATGACGTGAAGACGCGGGAACCTACCGCAATTTATGTTTTAATGCGTTCTCTGCCAAAGTTGAGATAGTGCAAATGTTCACAGATGCCTAAGTTATATCTCAGATATTACGCTTTTAAATTGTTTTAAATTATTAAATTGAAATAAATGATCCATTTCAGTACTCCACGTATATTATTTAGTCTCTTTCTGTGTGCTAAACACCTCTAAACAATGCATATTTTTATACGACAATCTATATTATAAAGGCCAAACGTATCTGTGCGTAACGCAAACGTCATTTTGTGCATGGCAACACCTTAAGATTTTCAACGAATTTTGGTATTGCAATTTCTGCCACTAGAAATATTTTAACTTCTAAATGTCGTACATTTTCAATTTTTACACCATCGTGTAGGGAACAAAATGTACTTTCAAATGAAATTTGTTTGAAATCTATATCTTAATTTGTTTTTGAAATATTAATTTTTTGGAGCTTTTAATACTTTTTTTCTAATCGTGGCAACACAAGTACTCAATTTCTATTAAAAGCAAAGGAAAAATAGGAAAAAATTATTGCTGTTTTTTTATGTTGCCATTTTCTCATTAAAAGGAAAAACATTGAAATTTAAATATCTTCTGTTATAAAACACGTCGAATTTTGATTTCATTTACAAAATTTGATTTTCACGTAAAAAAAATATCAACAGTTTAATATCTGTTTCAGCTAATAGCATTAAGACTTCAAGTTTTGAATCAAAATTATCAAATTAAAATGCCAATTTTTTAGAAAAAGTGAATACAGATGTGAAATGTGCATTTTAAAATTTTGATATGGTGAAAACAATGCCGGATTTAGATTTCACGAAAAAAAAGTTCTATGATTGAGTCAAAGTTGAATAAATTTTGCTTTTTTTCATTTTGGAATACTAGCATAAGAACCTTAATTGATAACTTTATCATAATAACACATCTTTATTTTTTTTTACTACTTACATATACGATTAAAGTTTCATTTTAACAATTTCTACAACTGTGTTTTATAGAAATAGTATTTTGTTAATTTGGCGATAAATATCGTTTGTTTTTGAGTTAGGCGTACCAATATAAAATTCATTTTTTACTATAAGTAATTTTATAGGTTTATTATAAGTCAATGAAACAGTTCGTTCTTAAACATTTTCTTTCGTAAAAATTTGACGGGATCTACCTTGTACTCTTAATAGCCGATTTAGATAAAGACATCAACAACGAGTTATCTCGTAGCTGGCAAGAAAACCCAGTTTACCAACTACGAGTATTTTCGTAGTTGACAGGGAATGTGTTAAATAAAGGCCACGTATAAGTTGTGTCCAAATTCAGCAGATTTATTTCTATAACGTATACAGTGGATTACACAGGCAAATAAAAAATACACATAAAAGGTTTTGACACTTACCTGAAGTGTTAAAGCAAAAAAGCAATTAAAAAGGCCACTTAGCCCTTTCGGGTCCGATATTTTCGTAATTTTTTATGTAAATTTATTTTTACATTAATAGCATTTATACTAGCTATCCAAATAGATTAATTGGAGTTTAACGAATATTTCATTGCCTGAAACATAACGAATATTGCTGTTTTGCATACTATTAAATTCACATTGATATTACTGCCATAGAAATAAATCAGCAGATTTATTTCTATAATGTTTACAATGACACAGGCAAATACTAAATACACATAAAAGGTCTTGACACTTATCTGAAGTGTTAAGGCAAAAAAGCAATTAAAAAGGTTACTTAAACCTTTCGCGTCCGATATTTTCGTAATTTTTTATGTACATTTATTTTTACATTAATAACATTTATATTGGCTATCCAAATAGATTAATTGGAGTTTAACGAATATTTCATTGCCTGAAACATAACGAATATTGCTGTTTTGCGTACTATTAAATTCACATTGATATTACTGCCGTACAAATAAATCAGCAGATTTATTTCTATGATGTTTACAGTGACACAGGCAAATAAAAAATACACATAAAAGGTTTTGACACTTACCTGAAGAGTTAAGGCAAAAAGTCAATTAAAAAGGCCACTTAACCCTTTTGGGTCCGATATTTTCGTATTTTTTTATGTAAATCTATTTTTACATTAATAACTTTTATACTAGCTATCCAAATAGATTAATTGGAGTAACGAATATTTCATTGCCTGCAACATAACGAATATTACTGTTTTGCATACTATTAAATTCACATTGATATTACTGTAGGAAAAGTTTTTGGAGATGTTTAGAAAATATTATATTACAACAAGATTTAACTGATATTTTAGAAAAGTACGATTTAATTTAAATTTAATGTACGAGATATAGGCTAAAAATAAAAGAATCGAAAATAAGGCAAAGAGAATTCAGCAAGTATATATGTTTTTAATATTTATTTATTATTTTATGTATATTTATTTGATAAATACACAAATAAAAAAATTTCTTTGAAAATAAATTCCGTTAAGAAATCGAAATTTTTAAATTTATCCAAATGCAGATTCATGTATGTCCTGTGTTTACAAATATACCAATTTTACGTTTTTTTTTCTAATCCAGTCTAATTTTTTTCGGAATAACAATTTTATAAGAATTTCAAAATGAATAAGACGGACTCAGAAACAAAGGAAAAAGTGATTTTGATATTTAATATGCAAAAATTCGAGGAATGCGGCCATTCTTCACAACGAAAGTAAGTGTCTGAAGTAAAACCGCCTGAAATGTATTCTCCACACCCTTCCCACTTGCTCATGTTGTTTTAGTCCGTATCATGTGACCGAACCACACGCGCAGCTATTATATTCAGAAGTTTGTTATCTTTGGTCTGCGACGTAAAAAGATGGCTTTTCTTGAACAACGCTGTAGCATTACATTCTGTCAACGATTAGGTAAAACAACAATGGAGACCTTGGAAAATGCTAAGAAAGGTGTACGATGAATCTACCATGTGTGATACAAGGTTTATGAATTGCAAAGACGTTTTAAAGAGAACTGAGAATTCATAGAAGACGATAAACGCGTTGGACAACCTTCGTTGATGTCAAACACTGCTACTTTCTGCTTGAGAACCCACCAGCACATGGATACCAGCTGTTAAAACAATTCATCGCTAAAATATGCAATAATGTGTTTCCACATTTTTCCTATCAACTGGACATACCCCTGTGTGACTTTTAGATGATCCCATCAACGAAATAACATTTTTAGGGACGCCGTTTTTAGTCATCAGATGTGGTGTAAACAACATCGCATGACGCCTTGTGGGATGTTGCAAAAAATTTCTTCCAGAGATGCTTCCATATGTTTTACAAATGCTGGCAAAAGTGTATCGTCACCCCAGGTGACTACTTTGAAGGTGGATATACTTCGGTGTGGTGAACTATTAAAGGGAATGTTTTTTACAAAATTTTACGCAATTTTTGAATCATACTACATATGTATTTTTTTCCAGCTAGATTGATTTCTTCGTAGTTCGTGATGCTTATTGGCTTCGTTTCCAGTGAAATGTAATGTGTACATAGAACATCAAGAAAAGAGAAGAACTTCAGAAATAAACGAAAGTTTAAAATTTTCGCTATTAAATAATTATAAATGTAGAAAAATATATATTTATAGATATTTTTTAGTGAATTTTAAAAATAGTTACATTTAATTAGATTTATAATATCGCCCAGAACTTCTAAAAAATATAATATGACAACTTTATAGCCAAACTTTCAAAGTTTCTATAGATGTTCAGTTTTTATAGTTTAATTTTATCATTTCCTTATTCGTATATCTAATCCGGATTTCGATTTGACAATTGCTAATACATTTACAGCATACAACTTATGTCTCCATAAAAGGCAAAACACTATATAGAGATCATATAATAAAAATCAGCATTTTAGTTAAAAATTTACATAAACAAAATTTATGAAATTTTCTAAGAATAACCTTCATTATTACGAATTTTGCTATACATTTTTTTTCTTTTTCTTTCTTTTTAATTTTTTTTTTTCCTTTTTTAAAAATTTTAGCTTCAAAAATTCCCGATTTATTATATTCCAAAAGTATATATTTTTTCCCTTTTCTTGCATCAGTGATCTTGAATCAAAGTTGTAATATGACGAGAGATAAAGGATCAAAAAATGATTTCCTGGCTTAAGTCTTTTAGTCAGTCAATTTACCGAATTCTATTATCATACTAAGCATTCGTATATTTGACATTCCTCTTCTTGAAATTAATATTTATACTATTCCCAAAATAAGTTTAATTTTTTCTTAATTCTCCAGATATTTCTAAAGTCTATGCGTATTTTACTATTTTATGTTTTAAAATTTGACGAAGTACGAGTAAAGTATTGAAATTTAAATATAATTTATAATTATAACATTACTGTTAAAGTTAAAAATAACAAGGAAATAACTAGGCATCTATATTACGTATCTTGAAAAATAAAGATAAAAAAGAGGCATCTTTTAGAAGACTGCAGAGAAAAACGAAATTAAAATTGTAGATTTTCTGAGGAGATATTTAAAATACACGAATGCATCATATGTCCATAGGTTTAACATTATAGAGGGGAATCCACAAAATGACTGTTTAACATCCTTAATATGTATTGCACAAGGGAGAATGAGCAATTGGTAGTTTTCTTTATTAAGGTTTGTTAAAATATTAAATTTGGTAATAAATATTATGTTATGCATAGAGCTTGATACAGGAAGAAAGTTCAGAAAAATTGTAAATTTGAAATATTATTTTATCAATAGTTTGTAATATAAAATATTAGACTTCAATGCATATAACTACTTTGATATTAGAAATTTGTGATTTAGTTTTAGTTTTGTAATTTTTTCTTCTTTCTAACTGAAAAACATTAACCTCAATATGAGCTCAAAGTGGAAAGTCACATTCAATTTTTGTTAAAATAACTAAACCTAAAAATATATATACTAAAAACGTGCATAAAAATTTATTAAATATTCTGTTACAAAATGAACTGGTGTTTATAACTTAAGAAACTTTGATATTGAAAATCATACTATGTGAAAAAAAAAAACATAAGTTTTTAAGTTTTAAAGACCAGTTCATTTTGTAACGGAATATTTAATAAATTTTTATGCACCTTTTTAGTAAAAAGATTTTTATGAGAAATTATATATTTTTACTTGCATTGGATTTATTTAAAAAAAATCGCCAACTATATAGATATTTTCAAGGGTATAACTTTCTTTCTTTCTAACCGATGACCAGGCCCCTACCTGCCGAGTTACCTCAGCTTAACGGTTTAGATACCTGGTATCGGGGCGGATGATCGCCTAATCGCCGCGAGCGGCAATTAACCTGTTATTTTCGCTGCACACGTCCTCTTATCTGCAAAACTTATTTTTTATTTCAAAGTGTTTATACCTTGCAAGGGTATAACTTATGGTTCTACAAGATGCAAAACGTTTTATATATTTATTTATTTATTTTATATTAATTTTGTCAAGAACACAAAAATCTTTAAATTTTCTGAAAAAAAAAATCATTAGTATTTTTTTTTGCATTTTCTTGCTTAAGATGACATTTAAATCATTTTTATGTCTTAATTGACACAGAAAATATTAATTTGTATGTTTTGGTTTGTTATCAAAATCTAACTTTCAAGCAATGGTTGTCATGGAAACGACTTCATGTGAAAATGCTATTTTTTTCATGATGGGTTTTTCAATATTTCATCTATTTAAAATGGGTTGAAACTTTAATTGTGCAATTGTGCAGCAATGTGTCTATAGCCGTTACAACGGAAAAGATGCATATGCGGCTAAAAATATTTCTTTTCATACAAGATATGTTTTTAGCCAATTTCACTAAGATTATTAATGCAATATAAGATGTGCACAGACAACAGACATAAAAGGGAGAAGTTACAGAAATAAAGGAAAGTAGAACATTAAAAAATATATAACTATGCAGATTTATTCTTTGAACTTATAAATAGAATTTTATGCTAAGTAACAAATAATTAGATTTATAAAATTGCATAAAACCGTAAAAAAATACATATAATGATATTAGAAAAGAAATATTCAACTATGCATTATTTTATTTTTTTTTTACATTTGCTTTTTAATATGTCCGATCAGGAATTCTTTTTAACAAGTACCAGGTGAATACATATTTAAATAATGATAGACAAAAATATAAAACTTTTTTATATTTTTACAAATTATGTACTAAATAGCAGCAGTTTTGTCAAAAAATCATAAACATAAAATTTCAAGCATTTTCCAAAAATAATACTCATTATTCCAAACTTTATATATATATATAAAGCTTATGTTAAAGTATATATATATATATATATATATATATATATATATATATACTTTAACATAAGACTTTTATTTGTTACTTCAAATTTTCCGGTTTCTGTTTTCAGAATTCATTTTATTCCAATAAATAGATACTTCATCTTTTATTTGCATCAAAGAACTTGAATTAGACTGGTAATATGTCTAGAGCTAAAAGATCAAAAAATGATTTTGTGACTTAATTTAATCCTCACACGCAAGAGTGACTTTTTGACAATCTTCATTATTATGCTTTGTGAAAGATTTTCCAATGCAGATTACGCTATGCACGAAACATCATGCAGTAGAGAATATTCTGAAATAAAGGAAATTTGAACTATAATTTATTTTATTAAAACTTTATTGTATAAATAATTAACTATTTCAATGTATATAATTAGTTTTATACATAATTTTTTTATTCAGTTTTAGCTTGGATAATTCTTTTTTTTGCATGGATTACATAATTGAAATAATATTTTATTTTGTTGTTGAAATGAGCGCTTAACTTTGAAGTCTATCAAACCTATAATCCAAGCCAACAGGGATATTTAAAATATAATTTTCTCCGTTTGCTTTTCTAAAATATCTAATGAGGATTTCATTTTAACAAGTTTCAGTTGAATAATATTTAAATAATGATTGAACGAAATGTTATATATATATACATATATATATATATTAACCATTAATACTACAGTCAAAGATCTATAATCCGCACACCCATAATCCACTGTTTTCTATAATTCACATTATTTTACGAATGTAAACAATGAAATAAATAGTTAAAAAAATTACAAATTAGTGATCCCAAAACGATTTTTTTCAAAAAATTTAAAAACAATGAGAAAACAATGAGAAAACTGTGGATTATGGGTGTGCGGATTATAGATCTTTGACTGTATTACAAAATATGAACCATTAAATTAAAAAAAAATTATAGCACATTAAACGTGGAAGGAAAAAATAAACATCTAATATTAGCTTTTATATATTAAGTTCCAGTATTCATGATTAGACGATATATTGATGCTATTAATGGAAATTCCTAAAAAGTGGTATCAGATCACTACATAGTAGAAATCATGATGAAAATACGCTAAGGTGACGCCATGCAAACAAAACTATGAAATAAGATGAAATAATTGCGTGTAGATAGCCCAATTCTAAAAATACAAACTCTACAAACTTAGAAATTGACAAAATGCATTCTAAGCTATTGAAAATGTTCAATTTTTTGTGAAAGTGTAAGACAAATAAAGGTGTGGTGTGGGAGGGGGGGTGAGGCAAAAGAATATCAGACCGTGAGCTTCTTTTTGCTTAAAAAAAACCGCTTAAATAGAAATATGAGAAACATTGCACAGTTTTAACTGTGTTTATTTGAATCAGTATTTAGGATGTAGCTCGGCCACTGTAGGGAATCAACCGGGGTATTAATAAAAAGGATTGGCGTTATTACCCCGGTATAGTTATTGCGCAGTGCATTTTAAATTACAAATTATCTCGAGAAGATATCCAAAATCTTCAACAACATTTTAAAAGTACATGAAATGCACTACAAATTTATGTAATTAACAAAGTATTTCCGGATAAAAAGATAGTCTTCACATCACAACACGTATCTCGCAATTTTAGATCAAGCATTAATTTTAGTTGTTTGTAAAAACAATAAAACCTAAAAATGAAACAAATTAACTTGAAGCTGTTTTTTGCGATCTATATGACTCAAAACCCTTCTGCGCAGAGCACATGGGTGTCATTTACCTGATTATTTCATAATTATGCAAAATATAAGCACTTGGCGTTATTACCCCAGGGTACCTTACTTCATCTTTTATTTGCATCAACGAACTTGAATTAGACTAGCAATATGTTTAGAGCTGAAAGATCAAAAAATGGCTTTGTGACTTAATATATTCCTCACACGTAAGAATGACTTTTTGACAATCTTCATTATTATGCTTTGTGAAAGATTTTTGAATGCCATTTCAGCTATGCACGAAACATCATGCAGTAGAGAATATTCTGAAATAAAGGAAACTTAAACTATTATTTACTCTATTAAAACTTTGTTACATCAATTATCATATATTTTAATGTATATAGTTAGTTTTATAATTAATAATTTTTCATTTAGTTCAGCTTGAGTATCGTTTCTTTCTTTTTTCTTACTTTTTTCTTTTTTTTTACATACATGGTTCTTGAAATTAAACATATGTAGAGTTAAAATGTGATATAATTTCTAAAATTATTTCTTTTCACACAGTAGAAATTTTTAAATAGTTTCCTTGTGATTTTACACTAAGTAACTCATATACAGATTTATGAATCACCCAACCACTAAAAATATATAATGATATTAGTAATGAAAAATTAAACTAAGTCTTCATCTTTAAAATTTTTATTTTGGCTATTTGCTTTTCCATATATCTGATCAGGAATTCATTTTAACATGTGTCAGTTGAATACATATTTAAATAATGATTTAACGAAATGTAAGAAAATTTATAGGTTTATAAATTATATACTAAATAGCAGTAGTTTTGTCAAAAAATGACAAACATATAATTTCAAGCATTTTCAAAAAGAAAACTCATTTTTCCAAACTTAAAAATTTTTTTATTCATTTTAACATAATACTTTTATTTGTTACTTCAAAATTTCCGGCTTCTGTTTTCCGAATCCATTTTATTCCAATAAATATATATCTTATCTTTTCTTTGCATCAATGAACTTGAATTGGACTAGTAATATGTTTAGAGCTGAAAGATCAAAAAATGATTTTGTGACTTAATATATTTTTCATACGCAACAGTGATTTTTTGACAATCTTTATTATTATGCTTTGTGAAAGATTTTTTAATGCAAACTAATCTATGCACGACACATCATGCAGTAAAGAGTATTCTGAAATAAAGGAAACTTGATATATTATTTACATTATTAAAAACTTTAATGTATAAAGAATTATATATATCAATGAGTATAATTAGTTTTACAATTAACAATTTTTGATTGAATTTTAGCTTAGATAAAAATTTTTCTTTTTTTTTACTCACATGGATTTTGAAAATAAACAAATTTAGAGTGAAAAGGTGATATTATTTCTCTAGATTTTCTATTATTCATTTTACTTATTTCATAATTTAGTCAATAAAAAACTTATATAATGTAAAATACCAAAAGTAAGCTCCCTCCGAATACTACCCCCTCCCTCCCGTATTAGACGCCCGATTTTCCTTTTTTAATAATGCTACTTAAGGAGTCTTCCCATTCAAAATACCCTCCCAATTCGGCTATCCTTTTAAAAAAAGACCTAATTTTCAAAAAAAAAAAAAATCCCTTTTTAAAATCATTAAAATTTCCTAAGGCGGACATGTTTTTAAATCAGGGCATACATTCGGTACTGTACAGAATATTTGTATTTTACATTTGCATATTTAATGATTATACCTAACAGTTCCACAAATATTAAAAACATTTTATCTTATACATGTACTAAGCATTTCATTTTTTTGCACTCTATATTCCTATAAATTATCTATCTTTAGATTCCTTATTAACAGAGCTTTTAGAATTTGTTCCACTGAATATTTAAATGATGAATTAGATAAAATTAAAACAATAGCTATTAACAACGGATATCAAGTTAAAATAGTTAATAAATTAATTAAAAAGTTTATTAACAAAATGAACAATGCAGTTTTTGAAAATAAAACCGACAATGAAAATAACATGAAAAGGGTTGTTATAAATTATTATCCAAATTTCTTCGAGTCTTTAAAAAAGTTTGATTTAATTTTAATTGCTAGACCCCTTCCAAAATTAAAATCAATTTTAACAACTAGAATTGGCCCCATTGATAAATTTGACCGATCAGGTGTTTATATTATTCCATTTCTTACAGAAGGTGGTTATAAGAATTATTATATTGGCATGACTCAAAGAAAATTCAAAGATGTAAAGAACACATTGGAGACATAAAATTTAATAGAGGTAAAACCGCATTTTTAAGGCTAAATCAAATAGAAAACATAGATATTTTGTTTAATGAAAGTAGATTAATTTATAAGTCAGATTTTTATTTGCAAATTTTTATTATAGAGAGTATTGAAATTTACGTCAGAAGCTCAATGGTCTGCAATGATTCCTTGTTATTTCAAATCCGAAATATTTGGATTGAATTGTTAAATAATTTAAAAATTAAGCAACGTGATACATAATTAAAATATAACGCGCGTGATGTTTATTTTTAAAATTTTTAAATTTCATTCGTAATAATTAATTTTCATTTTCCATCTTTGTGTTTATTTGTATTTTGTTTTTTCTGACGATGATTGAGAAAATTCAATCGAAACATGTAAATATTATTAAGATCTTTTAATGTTTTTATTAGTATTTGACGTCCTTTATAGCAATTAAATATTTTAATGCATATCTTTGAAACTAAGCATTTCTGCCAAATATTTATTCAAAAATACATTTTAAAAATCTAAATATATTTTTAATACCTTAAACATAGGACCGCCGTTGATTATTTCGGAAGTTCAGACTGTTATTTTCCGAAATATTATGTCTTTAGAATACCTACTATTTTTTATCCATCAATCTTTTTGAAACAGAGTCCATAAGGAAATGTGCTGGAATATGTCTGAAATTACATACCAGACTATATGATTGTAACACGAATCATTTTAAAACAGAATTTACAGAGAAATGTGTAGTAATATATCTAGATGTGAAAAGTGTACAGATGAGTTTTGCATCAATCATTTTAAATCATAGTCTAACGGAAATTGGGCAGTAATATGTCTAGAAATGAGGTATCTAAAAAATTATTTTGAGATTTATATATTTCTCATCATTCGCGATAAATTTTTTCTCAAAATCTCAATCACTGTTAAAAAAAAGAGAAGAAAAAACCCTGTTAAATCACTAACGGTTTTCTAGAAAACTGAGATTCGTAGAACTTTTCATGTAATGGCAAAATATTCATGTAACAGATATACATTTTCACAATAAATATAAAAATCCGCTAGGATAATATGAATGTTTTAGGAAACTGGGATGCCTGGAACTTTTTATGTAACTCCATCACTGGTTACAGGAAAAAAATTAGTAAGATTACTGTGAATTTAGCAGGTTTTTTTTAAAAACTATAGATTTATGTAATTTAGAAACAATTATTTTGTGCATTTTCATATTTTTTTCTACTATGAACAGATAAAATCTTAGTAAGCATACAGACTTCTGTGACTTTATATTTGTAGAATTACAGATTATTTTTACAGTGATTATAATAGTTTTCGCAGGATTTTTGAGTGCAAATTAACCTACACATAGAGCAACATAAAGCATTTAGCAAAAGAATATTGTTTGTTATATGCACCAAGTAGTTTGATTACGAATTTATCGAGAAATGTGCAGAAATATGGGCGCTGCTGAAAAATTCCTGTTTTTAACTAGAAAGACATAGCTAGATTTTAGAAATTATTCATTTATTCAACATATTATTCCATGATACTGATGCCCTTGTTACATCGTTCTTGCTGCTTTTCTATTCCTGTCAAATAAAAATGCTTTGATTGGTCCTGAAACCAGTTCTCAGTAGCCTCTTTGACACCTTCAGTATCCTCAAAATGATTACTTTTAAGGCGTTTCTTCAAGTTTGGAGACAGAAAATAGTCTGAGAGAGCTAGTTCTGGGAGTTTATTGAAGGTTCATTGAATTGGGAGAAGGTTTATTGAACAAGTGGAAGCCCGTGATATCCAATTTAGTAGTCACAAAATTGGACGTGTGAAAAGATGCCTTTCAAACAAAAAAAATCGTTTTAGTTGATTTTTTTTGGCGGTTATCCTTGATGAATCCCTTCAAGTGTTTTATTAGTTTCGCATAATATTTCCTAGTTATATGGCATCCCTAACATACCCGCTAAAAAAATTCTGAAGGTAATTGGCCCAGAAATCTGTAGAAAATCTGTAGGTATTTGGCCCATTCTTCAGATATTTTTAAGAATATCTTAGAAAATTCTACAAATATTTTAAAGATAAAACTAAATCTGCATTTTTTTACTTCTGTAAAATATTTAAAGAAAGTTGGGATTTTTTCAGATAATCTTAAGATTATTTTTAGTGGGGTAGGCAGTCTACTTACAGAATGCCGCCTTTGTCCCAAAAAACGGTCACCATGACCATTTCGGCCAATTTCTTAAGCGAAATTTCTTTTGCTTTGGAGTTCGATTCTGATTCCATTCGTTTCATTGATAATTGTTTTCCAGATCATAGATGTAAATGTAGGTTTCTTATTCGGTAACTTATTTAAACAAAAAAAGTCCTGTTCAGTTTAGAAATTTCCAAAAATGGCGTTGCTGACTTTACCTGCGAGAAAAAAACCCTATGACGCCTAACAACTCTAAAAGCATTAAATCCTGTTATGCCTGTGCCATTGCAGCTAGCTGCAATGGTGAAGAAAAGTATTCTAATAATGAGAAATATCTAGAATTATAATTACATAAAAAAAAAACTTTAAACTTTCAATTGAGTCTAATTTTGTTTTCCTATTTCAACTATACGGAATCAAATCCTCGTCAGTTTCAATAAATATGCAGTAATGTGTCTAGAGGTGAACTTCCGAAAAGATTATATGTGCATCTACCATTTTTTAACAGGCTTTATCGGAAGATGTGCAGAAATCTACCGAAAAAGATTCAAAAAGATGATTCTTGCATCAATCATTCTGATTGACAGTTTATAGGAAAAAATGCCGTACAGTAATATGTCTAAGGCCGAAAGATGGAAACATAATGTTGATGTGTAATGTATTTGCATTCACGCTTTTGTAGTTCTCTCCTGTAATTTTAAAATCGTGAGTATAGCATGCCCTGTATTTGTAAAATGTATCCTCGGAAAATGAAAAATCTTACTTTCTTTTTTAGGCTCTTCTTGACGATAATTTATTCCAGTTTTCTTTGTATAAACGTTTCTAAAATATTGATTTAGTTTTGTATTTTGTGTAATAAAATCGAAGTTACAGCATGACTTGTAAAATGTTATCAACACTGAGGTCATATACGAATCCAGTAGGCAAATTGACTTCAGAGCTTTTGTTTTCATCATTCTGCCCCCCCCCCCCCCAAACAAAAAATGTGACATACATCAACAAAATTAAATTTCTCAGGAGAAGCAAAAGGAAAAATTACAAGATTTTAGTGTAACATGAAATTAAATTTCTTAGCTCTGCATGCAGGAATAAAAATGTGTATATAAAAGAATAAACCTTTGAGAATGAAGACAAGAATGATATTTGGAGGGTTGGATAATTTTACCTCCCACAATCCACGCATTTTCTGTGGTCACAAATGGATACAAATCGTAATAAACTGTTTTACCGTGTAGTTACAAGTATGAAAAGTTTTGTATAGCAATACGCACCTTTTGTAATACCTATTAGTGGAATGAATTTCAAAATTGAGTTTTGCAACATGTGTTACTATTTTTGCGGATGAGCGATTTGTTAAAGGTCGAAAATCGCGTTTCTTTTCCCACATACTTACATAACCTTTTAACAGTATTGACGTTTAAGTTTCTCCTTGCATTTTTATACCCCATTTAAATAACAAATCAAATAATTGAAGTGCAAAAAAATCAAAAATAATTTTACTGTTAATGTAACTTTTAAAACTCAAGTCAAAAGTGTTAAATCTTTGCAGAACAATCCAGATATTAGGACGATATGAAGCGATTGTGATTATGAGTAAACATATGTTTTTATTAAATAAGATAAAAAATATACTGTTAATCCTTATTTTAAAAAATTTTGCTAGCATGCTAAAAAATAATCAAAGCGTAATAGAAAACAAAAGAAATATATTGCTGCAGCCGTATTTTTTTTTTCTCGAATTTATATTTGTGTGTTTTTTCTTTTTTTTTCTTGTTGTGGGGTAGGGAGGAAAGAGCTTGTAATTAATCTTGTGCATCCTCATAAAATAGACTGCGATTAGCATGCAAATGATGTATCATTAATTATACAACATACCGTATTTTCTCGTCTATAGGGGGCACGCGTGTATAAGGCGTATACCCTACTTTACAAGTAAAAATGGCGAGTTCTTAAAATCTCGTATATAAGGCGCACCATAAGTTTGATACGCTAATGAAGAATGACTAAATGAATTTCAGTAAAAAAAAGTCGAAACAAACATTACACCAGACCAGAAAACAAGACGAAAATGCATTTTTAGACTCTGGGTTGTAAGAGAATGACTATAAATAGGAATGAGTGACGGTAAAGAAAATTGCTAATTAGCGTTTAGATAATAACGAACTGCAAATAACGGATAAACTTAGAAGAATGAAATAAATATGCAGCAATACTTCAATTAAGTAACATTTTCCGAGTTTTAATATCTTCTTAGAATAATTTCTTATTTCATATGTATATCGTTCGACTGCATCCAACAGTAAAAAATATTCCATGTATAAGGCGCACCTAGGAGTTTTGCCCTAATTTTTTGAAAAAAAGTGCGCCTTATTCACGAGTAAATACGGTAATAGCGATATAACATGAATTAAATTTCTTCTCTGATAATGGACACAATCATGTTTAAACACAATGCAGTTTTAATTCTAATTTTACCGGCGCATATATAGTGATAAACTAACAACAGAGAAATATTTATTATATAATCCTTTTCTATCTTTGGCTGTTGCTAAACTGGATTTGTGTTGAGTCAGTAATTCTGTAAACAAGTGTAAATGGCACAGTTCAATTGAAGATGAAAAGCAAGATCAATTGTACACAGTATATGTACACACAGTAATGTGGAAAAAGAATCTCAGTAACCACACACAAAAAAAGAGCGTAAACTAAGCACTCGCATTTTGGCGAGTCTGAATGTCCATTTACTCGCCAAATGAAGCATTTCTCGTGATTTGGCACAATGGCGAGCGGCAGAGAGAACCCTGCTTATATATTTCAGTCAAAATGTATTAAGTATTATATTTACAGTTGTCTTTTGCCTGAACAATCTGAGCGTCTTGCAAATGGGTAAAATTGTAATGTTGCTTTCGCTATTTTGATTTAAATCCTCAGAAAATATTATTTTTTCAATATTTTCTTAAAAAAACTTAATTACAAATATGAATGCAGAGTATTAATCATTCTAAAATGTACTGAAAATTCATTAAATCTGTAGAATTATATTATATTAAATATTTTTATATTGTAGTGAAATCGGAACTTATGGAGCGATGTATTACGTTCCAAACACAACCTATAGAATCATATTATATTAAATATTGCTTATATTGCAAGAAACCTGGAACTTAGGAAACGGAATATTATATTCCAAACACTTAGAAATTTAATATCTTTTGAATTTTATCTATTATTTTTTTAATAAAAAAACTCTTCTTATATATCCTGATATAAATTATTTAATAAAAACATTTTGGAATCCTTTTAAAAATAAAAAACATGTTTCTAATAGTAGAATTAAAGTACTATAAGAAATTTTACAATTTTCTTCTCAGCCGAATATTTTCTCCTTTATTGATTATAAAATTTATGAAACAGAGTTTATGTTGCATGTTACTTTATATAGTTGCGTTGTAAAAGGAAAAGAGGAAAAAAGGAAAAAAATCTTGAAAAAAATTTTTTTGCGAAAACTTTTTAATAAAATGTCATTTGATATGCAGGTATTAGTGGATTATGCTATACATGTTATGTATGTAGAAACACAGCAATGAATACTGAATAAATCCCCTTTTATAAATAAATAAAACATATATAAAATTATTTAAAAAAACATGCAACATTTGCAAACATTCCTTTATCTCCTTTTTTCACTTTGTAAGCAGTTTCCGATTTTTTTTCTTTCTAACGCGTTTTTCTTTTATAGTTTGGTTTTGTTTTTACTAGCGTAGATTTTAAAGATTTATTTTTCATGAGATATTTTTTTTTCTTTGCTACCTTTGCATTTTCTTTTAAGGCAAAATTGTGTTCTTTTTTTTTTCTTTTCGTTTTCGATTTTTCTAAGTTCACATCTTTAGTATTTTTTCCCTATTCGTTTCTTTTAATCTAGAAGTTCTTTTAATATACTTTCTATTTTATCATTAATTTAATTATGATATTAAAGAGCCGGAATAATATTAGCTAATGATAAAAATTTTAAACACGTAAAAACTAAATTCAGATATTTTATATGAACTTTTAGTAACGTTAAAATACGTGTTTTCAATAAGTTTTTAATTTATTAATAAAATAATAAATAATAAATCATGCGTCAAGGATAGATTATGAAGCCCTTTCCAAAACATTCACAATACTGTAACAAAACTTCACCATTAAAAAATTAAAATATCTCATAATTAAATATCATAATGAAATATCTCATTTCACCTTATGGAAATGTATAACTCATTTGAAAACCAAATTTTTACTTTTCCCATCTACAATCGAAAAATTATCTGATTTTTTTTTTTTTTTTAGCAGCCATATATATGATATAGAAATTTGTCACTATTAACAACATGCATTCCAAAATTTAAGTCATTTAAGATATACATATATTTCAGTTGAAATTCCTTTGCAGAAATTTCCTCTAATAAGGAGAATAGTATGCGAATACTTTTGTGCAGTCCTGTATATGTGATGTAGAATTTATATATAAAGAATAATATGCACAAAAACTAATTCAATTTAAAAGCGCATACCGAATTTTAAAACATATTCTCCAACAATTACTACGCAAAACTGATTTATTTTATCTATCCTTCTAAATTTGTAAAAAAAAAATGCTATAAATGCTCTGTTTTAATATGAGAAATTCATTAATTTATATCTGTTTCGATAAATTTGAAATAGCATAATGTTATTAAAATTTCCTCGTGTATCATATTAATGTAATCGAGCTCTTTTGAGTGTAAATGAACTATTAATCTTACTTACTTCATTTTCAACATGAAACATGCTTTGCTGACCGTAAATAAGCTTTATCAATTCCATGAAAATCCAATTACATTTACAGTAGTTAGAATGTGGACAGACGGACAGACAAACAGAATGCATAAGCACTTTTCAAATTTGTTGAAAATTCCTAAAAAGTGGATGCGTTAATTTGTAAAATATTTATTATAAAACGAAAATTTTTTCGTATGTAATAGTGACGTCATATTTTGGGTAGCAATGATTTAACGAGCAAATTTCTTTTTATTGCTTTTAATTTCACTTCTAAACATTGAACAGCGATAATTTTTACACTGACAAATAGATTGAAAAATCTTTTCAAGTACATGTTGTTTAAAAACTTTAACTTAATTTTGTGATTATTAATGTGCTTTTTAGCTTTCTTAAACGGAATAATAACGGCCCTGGAATAATAACGTCAGGCTAGGTAATAATGTCAATTGGTAATTTTACGCGTAATTACGAAGAACGCCGAAAGATGGTGCCTGCAAAGTCTGATCAGAATACCTATAAATCTTTTGAACTACAAACAACCGATAAAGTTAATTTGTTCCATTTGTACACTTTACCGCTGAAAGAAGCATGAAAGAATCAACGACCGCTCTAAAATTTGCGAGGTGAGTTCTGTTATTTGAAAACTGTTTATTTATTAAGTATAAATTTGTTTATTACATAAAATTGTAGCGTATTCCATGTACTGTCTCATTGTTGTGGGGGATTCGTTGGTGTATTCGCCAGGTAGATAGTAGCTTAAAATGTACTGCGCATGCGCAATAAGTATATCGGAGTAATAACAAAATCCATTGGCGTCATAGCTGCGGTTGATTATTTTCAGGGCTTGAACTATATCCAAAGAAGATTTATTTATTTTTTAAATTTATGTACTACAGAGCATTATTGTCATTGATGAAAACAAAGAAAAGGATAAAAAATGCATCTCCTAAATGCTGCTTTTTTATGTTAGAAGAATAAAATATCAAATAAATATTACTGCATCCTTAAATCGCAATTAATATTAAAAAAAGAAACTTGTCGGTTATTAGAGCTGTAGAGTTTCTATCCTTAGAAACAGACAATTTACATGTCTTTTTTTCTTCTTAATTTTATTGTTTTATTTGCATGATGATATTACCCATATGGTGGGGGGGGGGGAATAATAACACTGAAACGCATTGGTAAAGAAAACCTTTTATAACTTCATTTCATGAATGATCATTTTATAAATGGCACTTACTTGAAATCATAGTCAATAATTTTCCTTATCAAATTCTTTGCTTGTTTGAAACAAAAAAAGTGAAACAAAGCCCTTAAAATTGTTAGAAGCTTAATATGGCGTTATTATCCCAATGCTTCTGCGCTACACCCAATTATCGAATTTTAATCTATTTGTGCATCTAAAGCAGAGTAATGAATTCAGATTTTTTTAAAAATTTCGTGTTAGTATAATATTTATTATATATTTTATAATCTAAAATTAAAATTTGTGAATAAATGATTAAAACACGGATATGACAGACATTTAGTGAAACTATAGCCTTCAATTCCGAAATATATTAGATTCACAAAGATTGTTATAAATAATAAAAGGATTTGCTTGACTGCAGGTAGCGGATAATACAAAATAATGTAAATTGCTTTGAGGTTTGGCAAAATAAAAGATTATGCAAAACTTTAAAAAAATATTTCATAAAAAAATTAAATAAAAAAATGCATCAACATTTTGTATGTCTAAATAAATTTAGATATTAATTCTGAAAGTTACTTTTTATATCACGACTTAATTTTATTTCATGTATCGTCAGTTCTTATGAAATAATTGGAATCAATATTAATTTTTAAAATTCTTCTTTTGAAGTTATTGTTTTAAATTCTTTTTTTCATATTTTTAAATAAAATAAATCCCTAAAAGTTCAATCGGGAAATGTGCAATATCAATATAATTTCTCAAAAAATTAAGGAATAAAATAAGGGAAAATCCTGCCCAAAGTAGGTTAAATCTGCAGAAGAAATAGAATAGAATGTCCAGTCAGGTTTAATGAAAGAAAGGACTGTGCTACATTCACTTTACTGTCCCGTTTCAAGATCAAGAAAATATTTAAGATCTGTCAATGACGCAAATATCAAACTTTCCCAAAATCGTCAAAGTAGAAAGTGGATAACAGAAATATTAAATCATGTTCGATCATCTATTATTGACAAAGAAATAATACTGAAAGATTGTTACCGGAATAATGATGAATTAAAAAATTACGTATAAAATAATTGAATTTAAAGTGCAATAATTTCCTTACCCTGTTTAAAAAAATCTAGATGTAATTATCCTTATTGGACAATTGGAAAACATTACATTAGTCCTTTAATTAAAACTTTAAATTACTGTTCCTAATTAAAAGCAACGAATTGAATAATTTATAATTTAAATATCATCATTATTTGCTTGACAAAAACAGAATCTATAACACCATTTGACGCATTTTTTCCTGTGTAATCAATATTACTTTTTAATTCGTTATATCATAAAAACACGGAAAAACTTTAGTTGGATGCAAAAAAACTTTGCTTTTGTGTTTAGGACAACAAAAAGTTCAAACTTCCGTATTGTCACTAAGGAAACCAATTTGAAGAAGAATTTTTATTTTGAGAAACCAAAAAGAGTGATATATACCTGGAGATAGCGGAACCTGGGCCGCTGCGTTGATCACCCTAATTTTCATATATATTAAATATATTTTATTTACGTAGAAGTTTATTTTTTTCTTTTTTTACTTTTAGGTAGCTTTCATTACAAAAAGTAAAAAGCTACCTATTGCAGCCGTCCGGAGGAAAGCACTTCCGGAAAATTTTGGTATATTTTCACCAATCATGACCCCCAGACTCCAAAACCACCCTCCGTTCAAATGTTGACATATATATATATATATATACACACTATGTTGCCATTGATTATGGGACACTTGCGATTTTAGACATTTTACTAAATATCTAGAAAAATACATGAGGAATCATCTCGAAACTCTACGTGTATAAATATAATCAGTACAAAAAACCCTGAACGGGTTAAAAGCTTGTGACGCAGCACTTTATCTTATATATCTAAGAATTTTAAATTTGGGACTTAAAACTAATGATATCAAAATTTATGTGACGCTATGCTATTAATTAATATATACATA
Organism: Maratus speculifer; assembly: GCA_964019185.1. Lineage (NCBI taxonomy): Eukaryota > Metazoa > Arthropoda > Arachnida > Araneae > Salticidae > Maratus > Maratus speculifer. The sequence goes on from OZ025300.1 coordinate 107,145,266, forward strand.
TATTAAAATTTAATTCATTAAGGTTTTATCAATTACATCTTTCATAAATTCAAAATATGAATCTTAAAAGATATGATATCAAAATTTAAGTGGCGCCTTGACGAGGCTTTAAACAATGTTTTAAAATTCCACTTATTTATTTATTGTCTAAATACATTTTCATATCTAAACAATACTTTTCATTTTCCAATACACTGTTAAATACATCACTTTCACTGAATATATATAATGCACTGAAATGTATTTATTTGAATAAATAGATTTATCTTTTGGGCTACGCTATCCAAAATCAAAAATAACGTTTGAATACATATTTTTTGCGTCATTGTATCTATTTGCATCTATTTAACTTACTTTGGATACAATGACGCAAAAAATATTTATTCAAACGTTATTTTTGATTTTGGATAGCGTAGCCCAAAAGATAAATCTATTTATTCAAATAAATACATTTCAGTGCATTATATATATTCAGTGAAAGTGATGTATTTAACAGTGTATTGGAAAATGAAAAGTATTGTTTAGATATGAAAATGTATTTAGACAATAAATAAATAAGTGGAATTTTAAAACATTGTTTAAAGCCTCGTCAAGGCGCCACTTAAATTTTGATATCATATCTTTTAAGATTCATATTTTGAATTTATGAAAGATGTAATTGATAAAACCTTAATGAATTAAATTTTAATATATGTATATATTAATTAATAGCATAGCGTCACATAAATTTTGATATCATTAGTTTTAAGTCCCAAATTTAAAATTCTTAGATATATAAGATAAAGTGCTGCGTCACAAGCTTTTAACCCGTTCAGGGTTTTTTGTACTGATATCAGTGCTTTTTTTAGGTTAATAATAAAAAGATAAAAACAAAAAATTAAAGACTAATGCAAAGAATTCATATTCATGATTTCTGATCACCTTTAATTACCCCTCCCCCACCCACTTAAAAAAAGATATTTCATATTTTATTATTAATATATGCTGTGCTACTTGATTTCGTTAAAAACAACTCTGTAGTAAAGTACGTTAGTATAAGATAAGAAAGTAATGTACATTCAGCACTGTATTTCTAAGAAAGGATTTCATAATCTATGCTGTATGTATCATTTCTCATTCTAGTTAACTATGTTTATTCTTTACACATGATGATACATATACTGCAGATGGATAATGATCAGGAATACAATATTCAGAATGTGCTGGAAAGTATTTCATAATCTATGCTGCGTGCATGATTCTTGTTAATTATGTTTCAACCTTTGTATAGGTTGGTAATATTGCAGATTGATTAAGACTATATCCGTTACAATATTCAGAATATGCTGGAAAGTGTTTCATAATCTATGTTGCACACAGGTTTTTCTTTCTTGTTAATTATGATTTGTTCTTTATATAGAGTGGTAAAATTACTGCAAATGGATTAAAATGATAGGCTTACAATAATGAAAATGTGTTGGAAAGTGTTTCATAATCTATACTGTATGTGTAACTTTTCATTCTTGTTAGTTTATTTATGTTTTGCTGTTTGCACAAAACATATATAAACTAACAGGGGGGGGGAGATTTGGATGGGAAGATTACTGTACAAAGATGAAACTGATAGGTTTAAAGCATTCAGAATAAAATGGAAAGTACATAAACATGTTTAATGGAAAATTTTTTACTCTCGTTAATTATGCTTTGTTTTTTTGCACAGAATGGTAAAATTATTGTACATGAATGACAATAAGTTTACAATATTCAGAATGAGTCAGAAAATGCATCATAATCGATGCAGTATGCATGACTCTTCGTTCCTGTTAGTTATGTTTTGTGGGGTCATCAAGGCTTCTTGTTAGTTATGTAAGGGGGGGGGGAGAGTTTGTATCGGGTTTAAGATTTTATTAAAATTTCCATGCTCTAGTCTGTACCTATTTACATATTTTTTTTTTTTTTAAATCTTGATTTGGTTAATTTTTTTTTTTTTTTTTTTTTTTTCGGGTTTGAATTTTGATTCAGTTTGACTTGAATTGGAATTTTCAGGTTCTTGCCGAGTTGCATTTCAAGTACTAGTTTTCAATTCTGGTCAGTGGATGGGGACGGAAATTATTTTGTCTTTCTTGAACAGATTTTTATTTCCTAATTTTTTTATTTTACTTTTTTTTTTGGGGGGGGGGGAGGGATTGGATTGAGTTTCAGGTTATTCGGATCGGGTTTGAGATAGACTTCTATTGGAATTTCCATGATCTGGTCAATACATATCGACATAAATTGTTCCTTTTTTTTCTAAAATCTTGATTTGATTAATTTTTTTTTTTTGGGGGGGGGGGGATTGAATCTGGTTTCAGATTGACTTCAAATGGAATTTTCAGGTTCTTGTTGAGTTGCATTTCAAGTATATTATTTTGTCGCAGATAAATTGGGTTACAATTGTTTTTTTTTTTTTTTTTTTTTTTTTTTTTTTTTGGGGGGGGGGGGTAGTGTTTGAACTGGGTTTAGGATAGATTTCAATTGAAATTCTTGTCGGTGTATGTGGACAGAAATTATTTGGTCTTTCTTGGACAGACTTGTGTTTCCATTGTTTTTTCCTTTTCGGGTTTGGATTAGGTTTCATGTTAACTTTCAGACTCTTGTCAGTGTGTATCGGCAGAAATAATTTTCTCTTTTTCGGATTAGGTTAAGGTTCGATGGAAATTTTTTTCAGGTTTCAATCAGGTTCAATTCAAATGGAATTTTCAAGTTCTGGTCAGGTTGCGCTTTAATGGAAAATATTTTGTCCTGTATAGATACTGGGCTCCGGTTATATGGAATTTCCTTTTTCAGGTTCAGATTAGGTTTAAGATAGACTAATTGTAATTTCCAGATTTCTGATCACGCATATCTATGGAAATTAAGTTTTCTTTCCCAAATCGAGATATGGTCGGATAATTTTTTTTTTTTTTGGGGGGGGGGGGGGGTTGAATCTGGTTTTGGTTTGACTTCAAATGTAATTTTCAGGTTCTTGTTCAGTCGCATTTCAATGTATTTTATTTTGCAGCAGATAGATTGAGTTACTCTTGGAGGGATTTTTTTCTTTCTGGTTTTGGATTGTATAGGAACGATTTCAATAGGAATTTTTTGATTCTGGTCAGTGCATGTCAATGGAAATTATTTTGTCTTTCTTGGACAAATTTATCTTTCCATTAAATTTTTGTTGGTTTAGAATGGGTTTCAGGAAAACTTGTAGGTTCTTGTTGGCACACTTGTATAAAACCAAAAACTTTCTGCAAATTAATTTAATGTTGGGTGTAATTCGCATTTTTTGCGCAATTCATGGTCATCATTCGTGTTTTTTATGCGATTTATGAATGTAATTTGCATTTTTAAGCAATTTATGGACATAATTCGCAATTTTTATGCGATTAATGAATGTAATTTACATTTTACATGATTTATGGACGTAATTTGCTATTTTTATGCAATTCATAGACATAATTTGCGTTTTTTCAGCTTTCTGTTGATGAAATTTGTGTTTTTTTAATCGATTTATTGACGTTATTTATGTTTTTATAGGATTTATGAATGTAATTTGCTTTTTTTACCAATTCTTGGACGTAATTTGCATTTTTTGTAATTTATGAACGTTATTAGTGTTTTTTTGCATGATTCATGGAAGTGATTTGCATTTTTTGAGTGATTTATGAATGTAATTCACGTTTTTATGCGTTTCATGGACGTAATTTGTGTTTTTTGAGCGATTCATGAATGTAATTTGCGTTTTTTATGCAATTCATGAATGCAAAACATTATTTGCTATTTTTATGCGATTTACAGACGTAATTTGCGTTTCAGCTTTCTGCTGCCAAAATTAGTGTTTTTTGAGCGATTTATGAACATAATTTCCGTTTTACTACACGATTCATAGACATAATTTGTGTTTCTCATACAATTTCTGAACGTAATTCTCACTTTTTAAAACAATTCATGGACGTAATTCACGTTTTGACGATTTGTGGACCCAATTTGCGTTTTCTATGCGATTCATGGACATAATTCACGATTTTTATGCGATTAATGAATGTAATTTACATTTTACATGATTCATAGATGTAATTTGCTATATTTATGCAATTCGTAGACATAATTTGCATTTTTTGAGCTTTCTGTCAACGAAATTTATGTTTTTGATCGATTTATTGATGTTATTTGTGTTTTTATAGGATTTATGAATGTAATTCGCTTTTTTTACCAACTGTTGGACTTAATTCGCATTTTTTGTAATTTATGAATGTCATTAGTATTTTTTTGCATGATTCATGGAAGTGATTTGCATTTTATGAGTGATTTATGAACGTAATTTGCGTTTCAGCTTTCTGCTGCCAAAATTCGTGTTTTTTGAGCGATTTATGAACATAATTCCCGATTTACTACACGATTCATAGACATAATTTGTGTTTTTCATACAATTTCTGAACGTAATTCTCACTTTTTTAAACAATTCACGGACGTAATTCCCGTTTTGAGCAATTTGTGGACCCAATTTACGTTTTTTATGCAATTCGCCTTTTTTGAGTGATTCATGGACATAATTCGAGATTTTTATGCGATTAATGAATGTAATTTACATTTTACATGATTTATGGACGTAATTTGCTATACTTATGCGATTCATAGACCTAATTTGCATCTTTTGAGCTTTCTATTTGTGTTTTTTGATCGATTTATTGACATTATTTTTGTTTTTATAGGATTTATGAATGTAATTCGCTTTTTTTTACCAATTCTGGGACGTAATTTGCATTTTTTGCAATTTATGAACATTATTCGTGTTTTTTGCACAATTCATGGAAGTGATTCGCATTTTTTGAGTGATTTATGAACGTAATTCACATTTTTATGCAATTCATGGATGTAATTTGCGTTTTTTGAGCGATTCATGAACGTAATTCACATTTTTTATGCAATTCGGTATTTTTATGCATTTTATAGAGGTAATTTCCGTTTCAGATTTCTGCTGCCAAAATTCGTGTTTTTTGAGCAATTTATGAACATAATTCATGTTTTACTACATGATTCATAGACGTAATTTGCGTTTTTCATACAATTTATGAATATAATGCTTGCTTTTTTACATGATTCATGGACGTAATTCACATTTTAAACAATTTGTGGGCGTAATTCCCATTTTTTATGCAATTTGCTTTTTTTTTAGCGATTCATGGATGTAGTTCACATTTTTTATGCGATTCATGCATTTAATTCACATTTTTTATGCGATTCATGCATGGAATTTGTATTTTTTTATGCGATTCATGGATTTAATTAATGTTTTTATTGTGGTCTTTGGACGAAATTCACGTTTTTCACGTGGTATTTTGACGAAATGTTGGGTTTTTTTACATGATTCTTTGTTGAGATACTTTTTTTTTTACGCAATTTGTCGAAATAAATAAATAAAAATTGTTTCTTCATAAAATTTTCTGCACATGGCGTGCGTCTATATTATACAACTCTGCTTGTCAGATTTTTTTTTTTTTTTTTTTTTTTTTTTTCAGATTGAATTAAGGTTTGCTAACCCATAGACTAATTGGAATTTCCAGATTTCTGACCACGCGTATCTATGGAAATTAAGTTTTCTTTCCCAAATCGAGATATGGTTGGATTTTTTTTTTTTTTTGGGGGGGGGGGTTGAATCTGGTTTCGGTTTGATTTCAAATGTAATTTTCAGGTTCTTGTTTAGTTGCATTTCAATGTTTTTTATTTTGCAGCAGATAGATTGAGTTACTCTTGGAGGGATTTTTTTCTTTCTGGTTTTGGAGTGTATAGGATAGATTTCAATAGGAATTTTTCGATTCTGGTCAATGTATGTCAATGGAAATTATTTTGTCTATCTTGGACAAATTTATCTTTCCATTAAATTTTTGTTGGTTTAGAATGGGTTTCAGGATAACTTGTAGGTTCTTGTTGGCAGACTTGTATAAAACCAAAAACTTTCCGCAAATTAATTTAATGTTGGGTGTAATTCGCATTTTTTGCGCAATTCATGGTCATCATTAGTGTTTTTTATGCGATTTATGAATGTAACTTGCATTTTTGAGGAATTTATGGACATAATTCGCAATTTTTATGTGATTAATGAATGTAATTTACATTTTACATGATTTATGGACGTAATTTGCTATTTTTATGCAATTCATAGACATAATTTATGTTTTTTCAGCTTTCTGTCGACGAAATTTGTGTTTTTTGATCAATTTATTGACGTTATTTGTGTTTTTATAGGATTTATGAATGTAATTCGCTTTTTTCACACAACTCTTGGACGTAACACTTTTACACAACTTTTTGCAATTTATGAATGTTATTCATGTTTTTTTGCACGATGCATGGAAGTGATTCACATTTTTTGAGTGATTTATGAACATAATTCACATTTTTATGCAATTCATGGATGTAATTTGTATTTTTTGAGCGATTCATAGATGTAATTCGCGTTTTTTATGCAAATCATGAATGCAAAATGCTATTCCCTATTTTTATGCGATTTATAGACGTGATTTGCATTTTAGCTTTCTGCTGCTAAAATTCGTATTTTTTGAGCGATTTATGAACATAATTCCCATTTTACTACACAAATAATAGACGTAATTTGCATTTTTCATACAATTTATGAACATAATTCTCACTTTTTTAGACAATTCATGGATGTAATTCACGTTTTGTGGATATAATTCACATTTTTTATGCAATTCGCTTTTTTTGAGCGATTCATGGACATATTTCATGATTTTTATGCGATTAATGAATGTAATTTACAATTTACATGATTTATGGACATAATTTGCATCTTTTGAGCTTTCTATCGATGAAATTTGCGTTTTTTGATCGATTTATTGACGTTATTTGTGTTTTTATTGGATTTATGAATGTAATTTGCTTTTTTTACCAATTCTTGGATGTAATTCGCATTTTTTGTAATTTATGAACGTTCTTAGTGTTTTTTTGCATGATTCATGGAAGTGATTAGCATTTTTTGAGTGATTTATGAATGTAATTCACGTTTTTATGCGTTTCATGGACGTAATTTGTGTTTTTTGAGCGATTCATGAATGCAAAACACTCTTCGCTATTTTTATGCGATTTATAGACGTAATTTGGGTTTCAGCTTTCTGCTGCCAAAATTCGTGTTTTTTGAGTGATTTATGAACACAATTCCCATTTTACTACACAATTCATAGGCATAATTTGTGTTTTTCATACAATTTCTGAACGTAATTCTCAGTTTTTTAAACAATTCATGGACGTAATTCACGTTTTGAGCGATTTGTGGACCCAATTCGCGTTTTTTATGAGATTCATGGACATAATTTGCGATTTTTATGCGATTAATGAATGTAATTTACATTTTACATGATTTATGGGTGTAATTTGCTATATTTATGCGATTTGTAGACATAATTTTCATTTAAGCTTTCTCTCGACGAAATTTGCGTTTTTTGATCGATTTATTGACGTTATTTGTGTTTTTATAGGATTTATGAATGTAATTCGCTTTTTTTACCAATTGCTGGACCTAATTCGCATTTTTTGTAATTTATGAATGTTATTAGTATTTTTTTGCACGATTCATGGAAGCGAGTTGCATTTTTGAGTGATTTATGAATGTAATTTGCGTTTCAGCTTTCTGCTGCCAAAATTTGTGTTTTTTGAGCGATTTATGAACATAATTCCCGTTTTACTACACGATTCATAGACATAATTTGTGTTTTTCATACAATTTCTGAACGTAATTCTCACTTTTTTAAACAATTCATGGACGTAATTCACGTTTTGAGCGATTTGTGAACCCAATTCATGTTTTTTATGCAATTCGCCTTTTTTGAGTGATTCATGGACATAATTCGAGATTTTTATGCGATTAATGAATGTAATTTACATTTTACATGATTTATGGACGTAATTTGCTATACTTATGCGATTCATAGATCTAATTTGCATCTTTTGAGCTTTCTATTTGTGTTTTTTGATCGATTTTTTGACATTATTTGTGTTTTTATAGGATTTATGAATGTAATTCGCTTTTTTTAACCAATTCTTGGACGTAATTCGCATTTTTTGCAATTTCTGAACGTTATTCGTGTTTTTTTGCACAATTCATGGAAGTGATTCGCATTTTTTGAGTGATTTATGAATGTAATTCACGTTTTTATGCAATTCATGGATGTAATTTGCATTTTTTATGCAATTCATGAATGCAAGTCGCTATTTTTATGCGTTTTATAGAGGTAATTTCCGTTTCAGATTTCTGCCACCAAAATTAGTGTTTTTTGAGCGATTTATGAACATAATTCATGTTTTACTACACGATTCATAGACGTAATTTGCGTTTTTCATACAATTTATGAATATAATTCTCGCTTTTTTACATGATTCATGGACGTAATTCACATTTTAAGCAATTTGCGGACATAATTCCCATTTTTTATGCAATTTGCTTTCTTTTTTTAGCGATTCATGGAATTTGTATTTTTTATGCGATTCATGGATTGAATTTTTTTTTTTTTTTTTTTTTTTTTTTTTTTTTTGCGGTCTTTGGACGAAATTCATGTTTTTCGTGTGGTATTTTCTCGAAATGTTGGGGTTTTTTACATGATTCCTTGTTGAGATACACTTTTTTTTTTAAATGCAATTCTTTGTCGAAATAAATAAATAAAAATTGTTTCTTCATAAAATTTTCTGCACATGGTGTGCGTCTATATTATACAACTATGCTTGTCAATGTGTATTGTCAGATTTTTTTTTTTTTTTTTTTTTTTTTTTTTTTTCAGATTGAATTAATGTTTGATAGAATATTTCTTAGGGTTTGGATGAGGTTCAACTCAAATAGAATTTAAACAATTACATTTTAGAAATGACAAAACTAAAAAATGTAATTATTTATCGCCCATTATTAGCTGTTAGTATTTTAAAATATTTATTTGTTAGTGTGTTAGTAACTTTACATTATTTGAATTAAAAATTTTTAATTTCTTGTATTAAATTTAATCTTGTTTTCTTCTTAGGTATGTTATGCAATTTATTTAAATAATGGATTCAAAGTTATTTGAGGATTTTGTGTTCATTAGTAGAAACAAGGCCTTTTTTTTTTTTTTTTTATAAAAAAAGCGTTAATTATCAAACATTTTTGTAAAAGAATGTTAGAAAGAAATACTTCAATTTCGAGACAATGAATATGAAATTAAAACATCTATAGAAAAAAAAGGGGGTAAATTTATATTTTATGAAACTCATTATTAAAGCATAGAAGTATAAGTTATTTCTTTTTAAACCAATGTTATCATTAATATTTGGTTAAGAATTATTTGCTTACCCAACTTTTATTGCTTGTAAATTCTAACATTATAAAAATATATTAAGATTTTCCATTTTAGATGTCCAATTTATAAATGCAGTTTATTAATAACGCTATGTTCTAAGCTGTAAAGCTAATGCTTTTATATTTTGATTATTGATTTCTATAACGTAATATTAACTATTACAATACTTTTGTATTTGGTTTGTGATCTGAGAAAAAATTTTTCACGCTTGGATTTAAATCATCAGACTCTTAGGAAGAAAAAAAGAAAAAAAAATTCTATTTTGAACAGCGTCTAATGCAGACTACAATGATGCGCTGTAGTACCTCCGTGGCAACTGCTAAATAACATTTTAAAATATAAACATGGAATTTCGAAATTATTAATGAAATAATAGGATGCATGAAACATGTTAAAGCTACAGTCACTAATGGATAATGAGAGCTGGGTGCATGTCAAATTACTGGATGCAGCAAACTTATGCAATGGTCTCTAAAACACATGAAATTTCTCAAAGCCGCAGTCAATAACAAATGTATGAGCACTATGCCCATATGAAAACAAACAACAAAAATTAACAGATGCAGCAAACTATGCGGTAACATGCAGATTCCCAATATCTGGAAGAAATGAGTGATACCTGAACTAAAAAAATCCAGTGACAATATTGTGAAACAAATACATTAAAACAATAACGTTTATATTAGAAAAAAAGGGCCTAAAACTCTCAGTCGCTAAAATAAAACTCGTTAAAGCAGTCCAACTACTGCATGTATAGCACTTAGAGCACATGAAAACAAAACAAAAACAAAACACTCAGGCTGCAGCAAAATTGCTGTGCAACAATCCATAAAATACACAAAATTAATTAAAAATGCAATCACTAATGCATGTTGTACAAGCACTGTGTGTACATGAAGAAAAAAAACAATGAGTGCAACTAATTTGTTTTTAAATCTCTGAAATCTTTATAGCCACAGTCACTAATGCATGTAAGAACAAATTAACTTCATTACTTTCTTTTGAATTATCAAAATACTGCTGTAATTTGTACATAAATACTAGTTTGTTCACAATTTCCAATAATAAGTGCACTTACTTATTTTAAAAATTGTTTAAAACCTGGATTTACTGGCCATTAAGCTAAGCTAAAAAGGCACAGTTTCAAAATGAAAATTAATAGCGACAAAAATGCATAAGAAAAAGTAATAAATGCATTTTGAATAACATTTCAAGCAATTTTAATCTAAAAATTAACATCCTGGGTTATTAATCACAGAAATTAATAAATGAAATAAAAAAGCACAATTTTTACAACACTTTAAAACTTAGTATTGTTAATTAATTCATATAATTATTGTTAATTCATATAATAAGGACATCTATAAACTTAAAAACAATCTATTTTGAGAATTTTAGAATTCACAAGCACTTGGTTAAACTGTTGGTCAATTATAAATATTGTTTGTTTACCAAAATTTAGCAATAGTTTACACATTCTGTGATAGTTTATGTTGGTTTGAAATCAAATCAACATGCTAACTAATGTATACATCACTTATACTTTTTAAATAATACTTTAATAATGAGTGCCAAAAAATATTTATTTACCTTTCTTTTTCATTATAGATGTTTTAGCTTCACGTTCGTCTCCTGAAATTGAATATTTCATGCCAACATACAGCACGAATCAATTTGTTTTGATTCGTGTACTTGGATTCACGATATTATTTTATACAAAAAAGGGGGCCTTTCAGTTTCTCCCAATAATACAATACCTATATTACCATAATAACCATTATTTCGCAAATTACACAACATACATGCTAAAAACAACAAGTGCCAAGTACAAAGCTTACCGCCAGCGAATTCTATTACGATTCAAAACAAAACTATCTAAACGGCGTATGAATACATGGAATTCTAAAGCAAATTTATTAAAAATAATTTTTGTTTGTAAACTTTAAAAGAAAATCATAAGTGAAAAGTATATTGAATATGTATAATTAAAAAATACTTTCCTATTTTAAAAAAGGATTCAAAATATTTTTTCCACAAAATGCAAAAATATCCAATGTAAGAAACGTAATATTTTCTTCTTACGAAAAATAAAGGCAAAATAAATAGAAATTTGATTTAGTATATATTTATTGAATGTTTTAAAGCACATGATAAGATGTTTTTGTAGTTTAAAAAACATTTATTGCTTCGATGCGGGTGTTTTAACTATGACCATAACTACATTTGCCTTTTTGCAGTGTCTCCGTCTGCTAACCCATAGAATAACATGTAATCCACGAGCTAATATAGTCCAATTTTCCGAGATCAATATATAACAAACAAGAGTTTTCCTAGAAACAAGGCAAGTCTTATTCCCTCTATCTTAAAGAGATTCATATTATATATAAGTTTTAATAAAATCTCCCAGCCTGTTTCCTAGATCTCATTATCAGGAACAAACACCATCGTTTTCAGTTTAAAAATGGTTATCGAGATCTAAAAATATACGGCACGTAGAAATGTAAAAATTATAGGATAGGATTAGACTGGGAATATAAGACTATATTAAAAAAATTGGACCATTCTGACCAATATTTGCTGAGTTATTAGAAGGCGGCTTTTCCGATTTCCTTTGAAGTTGAGTTAGCTGTATATATGAAGTTCCGCATCTACCCTTATGACGATGGTAGGTTTAAAGCTGCGTCACTTGAAGGCTGCCGCCTTCTATGATAAACATACTTTTCTAGATTAAAATAAAATTTAAAATAAATAAAAATTATATATTGCAGTTGAATACAGGATAAGCATAAGAGAAACTAAAAAAAATCACAATGTAACAGGGATATGCGAAGAGAAAACTGCGCCCGGGGCAAAGTGTCAGTTTGGTGCCCCCCTCCCCCCTCCAACTTTTTCTTGTGACAGGCCAAAAATGACATTTGTAGTATAAATTTGACGCCCCCTAAATTTCCACAGCCAGGGCGACTACCGCTTTCGCACAGCGCTGCAGCGAAACACAAAAACACATTGAACATTAGAACTAACTCAGCAAGCAAACCGATGCACATGAAAACATCAAGTCATTCAAAACCATTTCTTTACTGGTGTCACATCCAAAAGAGAAAAAAATGGACACCAAAGCCTAGGAAACTGAGCAGAGACATCAATGTTTAATCTCCCTGGGTACAAAGTCATGTTTAAAAATTCAGCAATCTATGCCACAGCCTACTTCTCATTTGTACTTTGTGTACTGACTGAAAGTATGAGCAATATGTGCAGGATTGAACTATTGCTGCTGCATGGAGATACCGGAGGAAAAAAAAAAAAAAAAAGAAGCAATTGTAAATGCTAGCAGGTAATGACATTAATACGAAATATATGAAAAAGTAAATAAATATAGGAAATATAGGACAATATAGGACATTTCTGAAGATTATTTTATAAATATAGGATATATAGGAAATATAGGACAACTCTGGCCTCTGTACACGCGAGATTGCAATGTTGATAGGTTTCGTATATTTCAGTGATTAGCGAATTTCATGGATCTAATGATGGCTTTTAGCACATACACGAAGCTCCGTGTGAAATGGGGGGGGGGGGAGGTCGCTCCGGGTGCAGAAATTTTGAGTTTTCCAAATTTTTACTACCAAAATCATTTTTAGCCTGTCACAAGAAAAAGTTTGTGGGGTGGGAGGGGGGGCGCCAAATGACTTTGCGGTGGCCGCAGTTTTCTCTTTGCACATCCCTGCATACACGCATTAATGATTGTGGTGTTGACGAGTTTCTTGCACAGTAATTTTTGTGAATCGAGTGATGTCTCTTTGGCTTCAACGGGCAAACTGTGTTCATAGACGAATTAATGTTTGTGTAATTGACAAAATTTGTGCATTTTAGTGATTCTTGCTCAATATTTTTTGTAAATCCAGCGATTTTTTTTTTTTTTATAATGGTCACACAGCGGTTATACACACGTTAGTGATTGTGCCAAAAAAATCCAAGGAGTCTAAAAAATTTTAAGGACTTGCCACTTTTGTTGTTATGTATGTGGCATGCACTTGCACACCCCAATTTTTAATGCCCCATTTGGAGAGAAAAACTTTTCAAACAAATTTTTCTCTGTTAGAATCTAATTATTGGTGCTGAAACTGCACAGAATTAATAACTTTGGTAAGTTCAAATAAAAAAATTCACAATTTTCCTATGCAGTGACCAATGGTCATATATATACACAGAGATCAGTCAAACTGACATCAAAATCAATTGTAAACATGGGATGAGAAAAAAATTAATAAAGCATCCCCAAAAGTAAGTATGAAATCTAAATATCGAGGTAATATCTGATATAATTATTCCCGACCCAGAGTTGTTTTTATTTACGACAATTTTTTAGCTGTTTACATTATAAATACATGCTTCCTGATGTATATCTATGGAGTGCAATACAAATTAAACATTTTACTATTTTATTTTGAGTTTTCTTAAAAAAAAAAAAAAAAAAAAAAAAAAAAAATTCATTTTTAATGAAAATGCAGGTTAAATTAAAGGTATGACAAAATGAAATTTGTTGGGGGGGGGGGCATAGCTCCCCCCCTCCAAACCAGTGTTGAATTCAGACTTTTTTCTGCAACTTCATCGGAGACATTCTATTGTTCATGAAAAAACGCGAATCTCATTAAAATGTCGCTAAAAAGTGCTAATTTTGTCAAAGTGTCGCGGAAAAAGAGCAAATTTCTACAAAAGATCGCGGAAAAAGCACGAATTTTGTCAAAGGTCGCACAAAAAAAAAAAGAATTTCGACAAAGGATCGTTAAAACATGCGAATTTTGACACAAGATCGCTGAAAGCGCGAGTTTTGTCAAAATGTCGTGGAAAAAGCTTGAATTTCGTCAAAAGGTCGAGGAAAAAGCATGAATTTTGTCTAAAGTTAGCTACTTTTTTCAAAGGGTTGCAAAAAAGTGCTAATTTTGTCAAAGTATAGTGGAAAAGAGCGAATTTCGTCAAAAGGCCGCAGAAAAGTGCTAATTTAGTCAAAGGGTTTTAAGAAAGGTATGTAAAAAATCGCGGAAAAAGTGTGAATTTCGACATAGGATCGCTGAAAAAGCGCCAACTTCAACATAAGATTGCTGAAAAAGCGCTAATTTTATCAAAGCACTGCGAAAAAGTGCGAATTTTGTCAAAAGGTCACGGAAAAAGCGCTTATTTTGACATAGGATCGCTGGAAAAGAGTGAGTTTTGTCAGTGTTGTGGAAAAAACTTCAATTTCGTCAAAAGGTCGAAGAAAAATGAGCTACTTTTCTCAAAGGGTTGCAAAACATTGCTAATTTTGCCAACGTATCGCAGAAAAGAGCCAATTTTGTCAAAGGATTGCGGAAAAACCCCGAATTTTGACAGAGTATTGCGGGCAAAAAACGCGAGATTTGTCAAAAATGCCAAAAAATGCGAATTCCGTCAAAGAGTCACGAAAAGAGTGCAAATTTAGTCAAAAGGTCGCAGAAAAACAGCCTATTTCGTTTGAAAAAAGCATTTCATTTAATCATTCGCTTAATAATAACTGTACAAGTAGGTATATCATGAACAGAAATTATGACTATGTTGATTCTATGCTTCTTGGTATTGCCCCCCCCCAAAATGATCCTCTGGATCCGCCCCTGTAAACAAGTATATCATTTTATAAACATATCCAAATTTCCATAATTTGTCATAACTTTTTATTTAACTTGTGCTGTCTTTAATAATGTGAATTTTTGTTTAATTTCTTTAAAAGATAAACAAAATTGCATTGCTAATTGGTCTCTATTACACAAATGAACTTGAATGGAAAAGGATTATAATCAAGTATTACTGTAAATAAAAACAAGATTGATTGAAAATTTGGTGGACAAAGTTTGAAATTTCAAACCTTTATCACTTAAATTAAAAACATTCTTAACGTTATTTATATGCGTAACAAAAGAATAAGAGTTGAATATAAGGGGGGGAAAAAGTATAGGTTACATTAGAAAGTCCCGAAAATTTTAAAAAGTAAAATTTTGATAAAAATTTAAATACTGAGATGCTTGATTTTTTTTTTAATCTGAAAAGAATGTAAAATCAAAACCAAGCTATAGGTATGCATATTTCGAAAAAGATGTTGTTTTGAGGCAATTTTCGTTAACTTAAATACAAACGATTCACAAATAAACTATTTTACACACGGGATCGGGAACAATTTTCATTTTGTCATACCTTAAATTTAACCTGGATTTTCATTAAAAACGAAAAATTTTGTTTATTTATTTATTTATTTATGAAGAAAACTCAAAATAAAATAGTAAATTGTTTAATTTGTATTTCGCTCCACAGACACGTCAGGAAGCATGTATTTATAATGTAAACAGCTATAATGTAAACAGTAAAAAATTGTCGTAAATAAAAAATACTCTGGGTCGGAAATAATTACATCATATACTACCTCGATATTTAAGATTTCGTACTTACTTTGGGGCATGCTTTATTAATATTTCATATTTCTAATCCCATGTTTACAGTTGAATTTTGACGCCTCGCGTAGCTTTGAGAACCTTCTTACCGTCAGCGAATTCGATTACGATTCAAAACAAAACTATCTAAAGGCGTATGAATACATGGACAAATTATTAAAAATAATTTTTGTTTGTAAACTTTAAAAAAAAATCATAAGTCGAAAGTATATTGAATATGTATAATTAAAAAATATTTTCCTATTTTAAAAAAGGATTCAAAATATTTTTTCCACAAAATGCAAAAATATCTAATATAAGAAACGTAATATTTTCTGCTTTACGAAAAATAAAGGCAATATAAATAGAAATTTTATTTAGTATATATTTAATGAATGTTTTAAAGCACATGATAAGATGTTTTTGTAGTTTAAAAAACATTTATTGCTTCGATTCGGGTGTTTTAACTGTGACTTTTTAACTGTTAACTTTTTCACTCAGGCTCTGTCTGCTAACCCATAGAATAACATGTAATCCGCGAGCTAATATAGTCCAATTTTCCAAGACCAATATATAACAAACAAGAGTTTTCCTAGAAACTAGGCAAGTCTTATTCCCTCTATCTTAAAGAGATTCATATTATATATAAGTTTTAATAAAATCTCCCAGCCCGTTTCCTAGATCTCATTATCAGGAACAAACACCATCGTTTTCAGTTTAAAAATGGTTATCGAGATCTAAAAATATACGGCAAGTAGAAATGTAAAAATTATAGGATAGGATTAGACTGGGAATATAAGACTATATTAAAAAAATTGGACCATTCTGACCAATATTTGCTGAGTTATTAGAAGGCGGCTTTTCCGATTTCCTTTGAAGTTGAGTTAGCTGTATATATGAAGTTCCGCATCTACCCTTATGACGATGGTAGGTTTTGACGATGGTAGATTTAAAGCTGCGTCACTTGAAGGCTGCCGCCTTCTATGATAGTATACGTTATACATCTCCGTGAAGATTTTTTACCGAAACGCCATAGGGGACCGTCAACAAATTAAAAAAGAATGAATATCTTTTGAATAACCCTGTCAAAACTAATGTAGCAAAAGCTCTCAAACACTAGATTATGATTGAATGCCTTATTGTAATACACTGTGTTCATTTTTATGCAAATAGCATGCAGACTCGCCGAGTAATTAAGGTTTTTATAAAAATGGTCCCAAATTTTTCCAAGTTTTTCCATTATAATTTTCAGAGTTCTTAATATAAAATAATATTTTTTTCGGAAAATATGACAAACAACATTGCACACAGTACCCTGTAATCAAAATTAAAAAATAATAAAAATTGTATGAAAAATGAGTAGGTTTACTATATAATTTTTTACTGCGCATGCGTCAAAGATATCAAAATTTCATTTGCATATTATGTTAGCTAAATGTACAGAGCAACTTTTGTAAAAGCTTTATAGCTTGAAAGATTATAGCTTGAAAATTCTGAAAGTAATCGTCTATAGAAAAAGGACAAAATCCGTTGTTTCCAAAATGAAGCAAAAAAATGAGGGATTTTATCCAAATGCAGTAGTACATCCCATATTGTGTATTCTATATTGACACTAATCAATGAATATATGGATACAACCCCTCTTGTTTTTGCTTCATTTTGAGAATAATGGATTTTCGACTTATTCAATTGACGATTATTGTCAGAATTTTCAAGTTATGATTTTGTGACTTTCACAAAAGTTGCTCTATACATTTAGCTAACATAATATGCAAATGAAATTTTGATATTGTTGACGCATGCGCAGTAAAAAAATATTTAGTAAACCAACTCATTTTTTATACAATTTTCATTATTTTTAAATTCTGATTACAGGGTATTGTGTGCAATGTTGTTTGTCACATTTTCTGAAAAAAATAATATTTTATATTAAGAACTCTGAAAATTATAAGAAAAAAACTTGGAAAAATTTGGGATCATTTTTATAAAAACCTTAATTACTCTGCGAGTATGCATGCTATTTGCATAAAAATGAACAAGGTTTATTACAATAAGGCATTCAATCACAATATAGCGTTTGAGCGCTTTTGCTACATTAGTTTTGACAGGGTTATTGAAAAGATATTCATTCTTTTTTAATTTGTTGACGGCCTCCTTTGGAGTTTCGCAAAAAAATCTTCACGGAGGTGTATGACTTATACTATTATATTTATATACTAAGAGTTTCGAGATGATTCCTCATGTATTTTTCTAGATATTTAGTAAAATGTCTAAAATCACAAGTGTCCCATAATCAATGGCAATATAGTGTACATATATATATATATATATATATATATATATATATATATATATATATATATATATATATATATATATATATATATATATATATATATATATCTGATTTTTGTCATGCGATAACTAATGTATTTATGAACCGATTTGAATGAAACTTGGTATGTACATAGTACATACAAATGTCTTTACCGAGTTAGTTGGCCAGCATCATCCGCCATTTTGTTTCAAAATGGCGGCCATTTTATTTTTTTTTAAATATTTAAATTTAAAATTTAAAGCGAAAAAATTAAAAGGTGAAAAATATTTTTCTTTTACTTGTTAGAACTTAAAACAACGATTCCAGAACACTTTTTATTTTGTCTATATCTTAAAAAATGATTGAGTTATAGCACTTTGAATTTTTCTTATGGCTGACATTTTGAAACGATCTGATTTTTGTCAAGTGATAACACGCGTATTTATGAATCGATTTGGATGTAACTTGGTGTGTACATAGTATATACTAAACACCGAATCGAGTTCGATACTCAGTTCCGTCCGCCATTTTATTTCAAAATGTCGGCCATTTAAATTTTTTTTTATAAATTTTAAAATTTCAAATTAGGTACAAGAAAGTGAGAAATTGAAAAAGATTTTTCTTTTATGCATTTGATCTTCATACAAAGATTACAGAGCATATTTTGTTTCGTTTGTATCTTACAAAATGGCTGAGTTATCGCATATATATATTAAACGATTTCAATATGAGTGTGCATGTGCACCTGAATTAATATTTCGACCAAGCTCATAATCAGGTTCTACGAATTTGAGCTTAATATTTTTGAATAATATAACTTAATTTAAAATAAATAAATATATATATAAGTATATGAAAGCGACCTCTTCCTCCCGGCACTGCTGGAAGGACTATTTGAAATCAACTTCCTAAGTTTAACATTTCCCCTATTTTTTTCACTGCTACTAAAGGAAACAAACCTTGTCATCTACCTCACATGCTATGCCACCGGGAATGTAGGACATAGGTCCAAGGCTCCTCGGAAAAAAGTCTTTGTACTATCTAATATTAAACAAATCTGAAAATACTTTTTGTATTTTCTTGCGTGAATCCGAGTTTTTTTTAAAGTAAAAGTGGAAAACAAACTGGCAGCCTTAGACACTGTTATAGAAAAAATGTCATTGACTGTGAATACCTTCAAAATTGAAACAAAATCTTTATTAGTACCAAACTTATAAAAAAACTGTAATTAATATTGCTTTTCGACAATTATATAACATTGAAAAAAAAACCATATTAAAAAAATGATAGCAAAATTAAAAAAAAAAAGTAAATAAAAATTTGGCTGCTATTTAAATAACTCTGTGGCAGCAGCAAAAACAAAGTTTCAGATGTAAAGTTCTCTTTTATACATATTTCCTTCTAAATTAGATTGATTAGATTGGGTCTCAGGAGTCTTCATTTTTACAAGGTAGTGCAATTTAGCAATATGTCACATTATTTTTTTTCTCAGTACCAATAAAACATAGATGCATAGTATTTTTAATATAGAAAACTTAATATATCTTCTATTTAAAAATTTTAAAGTATTCTGCATTGAATTTTTATTTTATTTTTATTAATGTTTAATTTAAAAAAAAAACTTAAATTATTTTTGATTTGAATCCACTGCACGTAAGATTGTATCAAAACTATTAGTTACAGAGTACCCAAAAATATTCCTAATGATGTAAAACGAATGATTCTTGAACTTATACTTCATTTTAAAGCAATTTATTTATTTATTTATTTTAAATTTTTATTTTAATTTTGAGATTTAAAAATAAGAATTCAAATTTTTATTGTAAATTGCCAGTTTTAAATAATCAATGCATGTGTAGTACTAAATATGAAGTATAAGTTATTCTTTATCTTAAAATAAATATATTTACGAAGTTTGATGCAAATTTCTTTATTAAATTTTGAGAAATGTTGTGTGCTGTCAAAGAGCAATTTTAATTTTTTAATCAAAATTAAACATAAAATATAAAGTAAAATTTATATTGGTCAAATGTCAGCGAGAACACTGGAACTGGGAGCAATCAAAATAGAGCTTTCCTACTATTGCTTTTGTTGGTAATGGAGAAGAATTTCGTCCCCTCCTAATGCTCCCCTACCTTCGGAAAAGTCCATTACTTTGGCAGTATGCCAAGACAGGTCTTTTAAAACTGGTCAAGCAGTAGAAAACGTATTTCAGAAAACCATATACTATCTGGTTAAGAGACTGATTTTTTCAATAGGTAAGAATATTTATTGAATTAGTATGGTTTGACATGTTTGATATTTTTAAACCTGTAAGCTACTTTTCAGCAAAAATAGTCATAGGATTGCAAGTTTATACTAACGTAAATACATTTAAAACAATATTTCAAATTCTATCACGTTATTTATACACATTGCATTTATAAGAAGATCTAATTCATAGCAAACTATTTTTAATGTTTCCTTTCCAGAACTTCAAACATGGTGGAACTTCAAACTAACCCACACACATTAAAAATATTAACAAAATATAAATAATAATAGTTAGTATAAATAATAATAAAAACAAATCGCGCAGAAATAGAAATCATATTTCAGAAAACCATCCAATATCTGGTTAAGAGATTGATTTTTTTCTTTTAATATCCAAGGAATTTTATTGAATTAAATATAAGAAGATTTCGAGCAACGCTAAACTTTTTTCATGCATATATTTATTCTCGATTCTAAGAATTCAATATGATGTTTTATCTTTATGAATTATAGGAAAACGATTGTTTTTCATCTTTTATTGTCCTTACAACAACGTACGCATTTTATTTCTCTTTCGAATAAATTATCGACTTTAATTATATTTGTAAATATGAAAAAAAGAGAGAAAAAATGCTATTCTATAAGTCAAATAATATTAAAGGAAAAGTTAAGCAAAAATAGTTCTAAAAATCACTCTAAAAATTATTTTAAAACTTTATATATTTTATTATACGCCACTCGCCATTCATTTTTTTAGGGAAAAAAATGTAAGATCAAAATTTATTTTTTCTATATAAAAAACAGGTTTTGCTTTCGCCACTTACATCAATATAATTCAGGACGTTAGTTATAACTGTTACTAAGACAGAACAAGTATCACCATCAATTGCGCCAAATTTGAAATTTTCTACATTTTATTTTCTTCCTGAAATTTTGAGTGTCTTTTTCTTCCCATTTTCCTCCACATGGTCGCATGAGTGACAGTATTATATAGTTTTAATTTAACTAATTAATTAATATTATTAATATTATTTAAAGTAAACTATAATTATAATGCAATCGGTCAATGAGTTTTCCCTACTCATATCTTGGTGGAAAACACATAGAAACTCCATAGCGGATGATTCTTAGTTTTATCATTGTTTTTTCCTGCTCGATGCCCTCCATCTTTTCATATTTTTGGGTGCAGGAAAACAGAATTTTAAACCTCCGAGTAAACCGCTAAAATCGAGTTGCTACATCTAAAATTGGTATTTCAGGTGTTTTCCATAAAGATATGACTTGGCAGACCGATTGCGTTTTAATATGCGAGTAGAGATTTAACTAATCCCATGATTTCATCCGTGAACTCAATAAGGCGATTGTTCATGCTGCCATCTCGAAGTCTGAGATAAATGTTTAAATTTCTTATTACTAAAATAAAATAGTTTTTAAAATAAAGTTTATTAAAATAAAATATTTCATTAAAACATTATTTAATGAAAAGCAGTTTTTAATAATAATTAGGGTTTTCTAAAAAGGAATACATAAAATCATTTAGTAAATATAAATTTCAGAAATAATAATTTTAATTATATCCCTAGGTCGAATTTCCAAATGCACTTCGTCTATAAAGAAAATGTGGTTTTTTAATTCTTTAAAATAATATCCTAATTGGTACTCAATCTTAAATATTTCTGGGATTATCAGTTTCTTTAAAGATTAAATAAATTTCTCAATATGCTGCGAAATCCTTTTTCCAGACATTATTAGCATTGAAGTCAAAAGTTTAAGTAGAAACTAAATTAAAAATAAAAAATAAGAATGTGGAAACTATTTATTTGAGAATATAAAAAATAATAAAAACATTTAAAATATCATCAATAAAAACAGACTGAATTAATTTGATTTTGCTGTTCGTATTTTGAAAAGTATCAGGAATTTAAAAAAGAAAATGCAATTCGTTTGTCGAAAATACTTATATTTTTTAAACTAAAAAAATCTTTTAATAAAAAGTAATTCGTTGCCAAACAGATTAAATTTTATAATCATTTACCTCATTATAAAAATGGAACAAATTAAATAAAAATAAAAAGATTTTGCTTTATCTTTAAATTGTAAGAGCTTTTCTGACATAATTATTTTAAGATTAAAAATATCCTCTCAAGTATCCTCCTAATTAGTGTCCAATGTAATGTATTTTCTGTATTATCAGTGACTCTTTAGATAAAATAAATATGCTGAATACGCTTCTCAATTACTTATCAGAAATTATTAGCACGGTATTGAGGTCAGGATGAAAACTTCATGGAAAAAAATCTTTAGCAGGATACAGAGAATTTGAAAAAAAAAAAATGTAGTAGAAGCAATGGATAAAAAAAACTTTATTTGAAACACGTGAATATTAAAACATAGAAGAAAAGGGGATTTTATTCCTTATAAATTTATTTCTCTATTTAATTTAGAATATACATATATATGTGTGTATGAATAAGCTATTACATATATAGTTTATTTATTTACATGTCTCTTATTTATATTTGTATATATGCATGGTAAAAATTTGAAGAGAATCGATATTGAACTTAAGATCTTCTTCGCTTTGGTCAGCAATATTAGTCTGTTTATTTACTGTTAAAAAAAAAACAGATATTTATTTTTATGATTTATTTTATTTCCATTTTAATTATTTTATTTGGATTTTAATCTTTTAGTGTTACAGATAACAGTGCATTTGGAAAGTTAGCCTGTAAAGCTAAACTTGTCCTAAATCAGAAATAAGTTGTGTCTTAGTTTTTTGAAATAATACCCCTGAGGAGAATTTCGCAATATAAGCTTTAATTCTTTAAAATTTTTATTCATGTTCTTTGCATTGCTTTTGTAATTTTTGTTATTACTTTTTTAATTATTACATTTTAATGTACAGCTTTTTCGATAATCAGTTTAATAGTATCGTAAATGATTTCATATTTATGGTCCATTTTTCATTTCTAAAAAAGGTGATCAAAAAGTTTGACTGCTTTATTATTTTTTTCTGGAGAATAAGTTTCTAGAAGTCTTGAGGTTTGAAACCGAGACCTCTTGATATTTTGTAAACACCTTACTCACTGAGCAATTGGACCTTATTTTGTTTTGTTCAAAATATGTCTTTTATGATTTAGCGTGGAAAAATCGATAAAAACTCTCCACTAACACCGAGCAGATGATTTTTCCCTTTCTAAATTATTCTAACTTTTTTAAAAAATCTATTTTTTAACTAAAATTTCTTTTTTTAACATACCTAAAAAAATTACAAAATAATTTTATGTTTATTTCGATATATAAGTTTTAATAAACGTAAAAATCTTTTAAAATAAAGAAGAAATCTCTACAGGGAATGAAGTATGATATAAGAGAAATGACATAAAAAAGACGCCCAAGATATTTGATCGAATGCAATCAGCAGAGAACTAGTGTAAGTTTACGTAGAGTCTCTCTTTCTTTGTGTATTTTTACTGAATATTTTAACAGAGTGAGAAAACACCTGCTTTTTTCGAATTTCAGAGAATGGTAAGGAATAATTAGGAAAATAATCTCTTTAAGTTATGATCCACAGTGCGCCAAACTGTTCACTGAATTTTCGTCTGGCGATAATACAGTTATGGTTCCCCTCCTCTACCCAAGAACGAAAACACATAGTCTCCAAAAAAGCAATGTCATAAAGAAAGGCGGATTTTTTTGTAATCATGTTGACGTCACTTTCCCTTTCATTACCATGGAATCCATTTTTTTACAGTTAAATATTTCTCCTGTCGGGCTGTACTACTGTATGCCCCTCATATCTTACTATATATTATTAGCTGGGATGCTCGACTCGCAAACATCGCCAATAGTAATAGTTCATCGCTATAGGACCTTTTTAGTTCGTAATTATTTAAATAAGTAACACATATAGTCTTCGTTTAGTCCGCCCGTCTAGCCGCCATATAACAATGTAAAAAATATCCAACAGAATCATTTTAAGTTTAAAATATATAATTATTAGATATTTTTGTATAGTCTATTCAAATTTTATGATAATCGAATCTATAGTTCAATTACAGGGACAATCAAAAGTATTCCGTTATATTACTGTCTATAAGAAAAAATAGTTTCTAGTGCATTTTAATGATATCACACACTTTCTAACATAATAAAATTCATATGCCTCAACGGAATATGTACTGAAATATACATTACATACAATATGTGGTGCAATTTTTTTTATATTTATTGGACTACACAGAAGTATTTTATTTCATATTGGTGCAGAGGAAAACATCGTTTAGGGTACGATTTAATTATATTAAACTATATCACATTTTATGAAATTGATATAAATTGCTGAGATATTCTACAAGTTAATTATTGCATAATAGAAAGCATATAGATGTATAGGGATACGCAAATGGTTTCGGATACTGTACAGTATACGAAGTACTGTATTTTTAAAAAACTCCGTTATAGTATGAACTCCGCACCGCCTTTGATACGTTTGATGCGCAATTTCCAACTTGTTTAGCCATGATTTGAAAGATACTTTGATAAGCAAGTTATAAAAGAATGGTTAGGAATATTTTTGTAAAAAATTAATTTTTAATAGCAGTTTAAAAGAAAACAAAATGTATTTCCATATCCTTTAAATTAAAATTAACGTAGGTAAAATATTTGTGTTTACATATACTTAATTCACTGATATAAATTAAATAAGTAAATTTATAAGTAAAATATCCGAACTTGTAAATATTTATACTTATTACTTTAAATAAATATTTAGTATTCTTTGTTAATGAAATTTGTGATAAAAGTTATTTGAATACTTAATATAATTATTGCTATTTCTCCAGATATTTTCACTTTCATTGCAATCCGACTTTGCAAATACAAATGCCTTGCAATTTATTCAAATTAGGGGATATTGTTTGCTTAATGTTTAATTTTCTACCATTTTTTTTAAATCTTATTTTCTATTATCGCCATTTGCTTTAGTAGAATAAAGCAACATGTATGGTACAAAAAATGTAATAAAAAAAATTATAATTTAATAATAGCCTAACATAAAGAATTTTTTTAAATGAGTAATCATACCTAAAAGCTAAGAATGATTTTCGCTTGAAAAATGCCATATAATTTTTTTATATGTAAATAATAAGCTATGTTTCTGACAAAAGTATACTTAAATACGATATAAAAACAACAGTGATATGTTTTAAACCATGCGAAACATTAAATAAATAAATTAAAAAACTTTCATTTATTTCAGTAAAATATTTAAATTAAAAAAAATTATTTGTAATTTTGCTTTATTTATTCAACAAAGTTTTTTTTTTTCTTTTAAGTACAAATTTTTTATACTGTGAAAATAAGGATAAATACGAAATGAAAGGTATAAATTTAAAATTTAAAAATATTTTACTTTTCAATTGTTATTGGAAATTTCAAAATTATTGCGTATAATATATATATTGTTTGCAAGTGTAAACATGTTTGGTTAATCAAAGTCATATGTTGTTAAAAAAATAATAATTAGAATAATTACATCATAAAATTAAATTAAATGATAGATTAAGTTATTTTAAGGTACCTGCGATTTCGAAAAAAGTTCTTTCTCATTAGAAATATTAAAAGTAAACATATTTTACAGACTTAAATAAGCATTTATGAAAACAAAGACATGTGGTCCGGATTTTTCAGCCTCGAGACCGACCCGGACATGCAGAAACATTGAGGATATGAATGGGGTGCGTCCCGATCTGTTTGTATTTTTGAGGTTTACGTCTTGTCCTGTGCAACAATCTGTGAAAACAACCTGGCCCCGTTCAATGAGACCCGTCTCATTTTCCACAAATTTTTTTGATTTTTCATAGCAAGCAATTAACATTATTTTCTAGAATACTGAATATATATTTATTTAAATATTTAATAGCGTATTTTAAATTATTATATGTTTGAAAGCAAGAGCATACAGAATAGAAACATTGATAATCACTTTGACTTATCAGACTCTGTAATTTATGTAAACATTTATAAAAACATTAATCCGCTCAGAATGAAAGAAAAAGGATGATTCAAAATGCCAAACCTTTTGAAGCTGTATAGTAAAAAAAGGATACATAAAAGGATAATATATATATATATATATGTACATATATATACATATATGTGTGTGTATTTAATTATTTTTAATTTATTAAAAAAATAACTATAATGGTATATTATTTACATAATTTAATATTAATTTCTAAGTATCATGTTTGGACCGGAATTTTTCTATAAAAATGTACACTTATTACATAAAGAGAAAAAATGTAAATATTTTCTAAAATAAATTATCTTATAATTTCTTGTGTCATTCAGTGATTTCAACATTTTTTATTTTGCAAATTATGGAGATTGTTGTCTAACTATCGATATTCGCAGTCACTGTGTGAAGATATATTTTCAAATATTCCGACACCAAAAGGATATTATTACTTCTAGATTTCTTTACACAATAAACTCTTTGACCAATGTGGCTATTTGAGTCAAATGAAAAGACCCGCTCGGTAATGTTAATGGAAAGGGAGAGAATTTTTAAGATATCTCGTTTGCATTTCAATATTTTAATATGTATATATATACAGGGTGTTTCGCTACCAGACCGACAAACTCTGAGGGGTGATAGTATACATAGAGACAAACATTATTAAATAGGAAACCATGGGGCGCAAACGTCTTCTGTAGGAGCTAGGGGCCATTAAAGTTTGAGGTCCAAAACTTCAAACGATAATAAAAAACGGAGAAAAAGGTCGATTTGTTTGCAGTTTTCACTAAAATCATTCTTTATATCACGATTTTTTTAGAAAAAAATTTTAAAGGTTACTTTCAAAAATTGCCGATAGAGGGCGCTTTAGACTTTAGAGTAATGAACAACTACTTTTTACCGTTATTTTGTGCATGGAGTTCAAGTTATACTAAAGTTTAGTCTTTAACTTAAATTTTAAGCCCAAAATCGGAAACATTGAGATGGGGTAACTAGTGAAAATTGAACTGTGAACAGAGCGGAGAATTTTAAACACTCATAAACATTGGAAAAACTAATCGATTTTGTTGCGGTTTGCCTGTAAGTCATTCGCTTGGTAATTATTTTATTCAAAATGACGTACAAGTTTGGTATCCTCATTTTTTGATAGCGGGCGCTTCCGACACATCTCTGACATTTCAATGGCATTACTCCTAGGTGTTTTACTACCATAACGACATACTTCCAGGATGTGTTAGGGATGCAAAGACTACTCGGAATCACATAGGAATGTAACTTTGAAAATGCATTTTTTTGGAGTTACGGTTAAAGGAAGCAGAGAAAAAAGCAACAGAAACAACAGAGAAAGAGCAACATGTTAATGTGAAAGCAAATAGTTTAATTAGATGTTTTACTAGAAAAGGTGTTCGAAATTACGACCAGAAGTAGTCCGGCATGCTTGATAGCGGCGTCACATGGAATTCCTCCCATTTTGAAAGATTCCTGATATCTCAGAAAGCTTTCTGGCAGCTACAGAAATATCAGCTGCGAGGTCTTCAACTGATGGTACGGAAGTCTCATACACCCAACTTTTTACTTGACTCCAGCAGAAGAACATGATCGGTCTGGCGATCTGGCAGTCCAATGAAACAGGCCACCACGACCTATCCACCGCTATCCATATGTTACTTTGAAGTGTCAGCAAACGTCATCGGTAAAATGTCGATGAATCCCATCGTGCTGTTCGTCGTTCAAATACTTCCTTCTACTACCTTTGAAACCGGTTCGCGAATGATAGCTTCAAAATGATCACTGTTCACGCGCCGTTTAGCGCCATCTACCGTCACTGTCAAACTTGCCGGAGTATTTCTGGTCGTAATTTTGAACACCTTTTCTAGTAAAACCTTTAAATTTACTGTTTTCTTTCACATTAATGGGTTGCTCTTTCTCTGCTGTTTCTGTTGCTTTTTTCTCTGTTTCCTTTAACCATAACTCCCAAAAAATGCATTTCCAAAGTTACATTTCTATGTGATTCCGAGTAGTATTTGTATCCCTAACACATCCTGGAAGTATATTGTTCTGGTAGCAAAATACCTAGGAGTAAAGCCAATGAAATGTCGGAGATGTGTCGGAAGCGCCCTCTATCAAAAAATGAGGTCATCAAAGCTGTACGTCATTTTGAATAAAATAATTACCAAGGGAATGACTTACACGCAAACCGCAACAAAATCGATTATTTCGTCCAATGTTTATGAGCGTTTAAAATTCTCCCCTTTGTTCACAGCTCAATTTTCACTAGTTATCCGATCCCAATGTTTCCGATTTTGGGCTTAAAATTTAAGTTAAAGACTAAACTTTAGTATAACTTGAACTCCATGCACAAAATAACGGTAAAAAGTAGTTGTTCGTTACTCTAAAGTCTAAAGCGCCCTCTATCGACAATTTTTGAACGTAACCTTTAAAAATTTTTTCTAAAAAAGTCGTGATATAAAGAATGATTTTAGTGAAAACTGCAAACAAATCGACCCTTTTCTCCGTTTTTTATCATCGTTTGAAGTTTTGGACCTCAAACTCTAATGGCCCCTAGCTCCTACAGAAGACGTTTGCGCCCCATGGTTTCCTATTTAATAATGTTTGTCTCTATGTCTACTATCACCCCTTAGAGTTTGTCGGTCTGGTAGCGAAACACCCTGTACATGGTGTCCCCTCTCAACGGTGGCCAATGGCTAATTTCTAAACCGTTGGTCATAGACATATAGTTCCAATTGCAAAAATGCTTTAAAAAAGGCAAAGAATTGTTTTTTAAAGCAATTTTGGTCAAAAAAATGTTTTACTAAAAAATTACGAAAATTAAATTTTTCTACGGTCCCCCAGTCCTATAAATGATATTTAGTAAAAATTTTTCAACACTCTAGCAAGTAATTCAGAAAAGGTCCCATTCATGTAACATTAAAATTGACCGAGTTATGAAACTTTAAATTTCATGACTTAAACCACTTTTCTATAGCTGAAAACGGATGAGTTCGACTGAGTTTTAAGGGAACGTACACTAAGTGCTTAAAGTATTATAAAGGGAGTCGATTTCCAACGCTGTTCAAAGGCTACTTCCTAAACTATTTGTCACAGACATATAGTTCCAATTACAAAATGTTTTAAATGAGCGATTTAACTGATGACGCTGTCACCGTATAAGTTTTATGGTAGTGTTAATTATAATTAATTAACTTCTAGATTGGTTATTAAAATAACTGAAGACATGAATTTCAAAATTCTCTTTATCGAAAAAATCAAATTTGGGTAATAGCGAAAAAACTTTAAATGTATCTATTGGTTTTCATTATAAATTTTGATATTGCATTGTTACAATAGTGGAGGTTTGTATAGACTGATAGAGAAATCAAAAAGCGTTAAGTCGAGTTTTGAAATTCATATCCCCATTTGTATTTTTACGTATGTTTTATTTTGTAAGCAAATGAAGCTGATTCTTTTCGTGATTTTATTTTGAAAAGGTATGTTATTTTGATAAGCTTTTATTTTATTCATAGTTTTCGTATGTGAATTTTCCTAGTTCAAAACTTATATTCAAATTATAACTCACTTCCAAATATCTGATTGAGGTTCAATTCCCATACTTATTTAAATCCGATGACAATGTAATATTAATACGATTTTAGGTGTGTTCCATTTATTTATTTTATAGGACTACATCAAATTCTATTAGGTTGAGTAATCTAATAGAGCTTTAAATATGTATCACTTTGTAACGATTTGTGACTGTTGCTTTTCATAGTTTAATTTAAAAAAATTTCTGTTATTTTTTTACTTATATTTTTAGCACAAATTGCATATTTTACTTTAACATGTAAATGTCAACATAAATTCAGAAACAACAGTGTATTTTTTTTTTTACTCTCAATGTTTAATGTTAAATTTTCTATTTGATGTTTATTTTTATTTCCAGTAAATTTGTGACTGACCCCTAATTTGCAGCAAAAAATATGCTTCAACTTTGAACAGCTATAACTCGGTCAATTTTGATCGCAGAGGAATGGGACTTTTTTTGTCTTACTTGTTAGAGTAGTGGTAAAAATTTTCTAAATATCACTTATAGGACCGGGGGACCATATAAAAAGTTAATTTTCGTAATTTTTTAGTAAAACATTTTTTTGACCTAAATCGCTTAAAAAATAATTCTTTACCTTTTTTAAAGCATTTTTGCAATTGGAACCATATGTCTATGACCAACGGTTTAGAAATTAGCCATTGGCCACCGTTGAGAGGGGACACCCTGTATACTTTTTTACGTTTCATAGCTGCGGTCGATCTCTATAAAGATTGTTTTTAATTTTTAGATTTTGTTTGTAGATTTTTGGATTGGTTTAAATCGGTTCCGAGAGTTATTTTATCCTGATTAATAATAACTACAAATAAAATTGAAAATGTACAGCACAGACTTTGTTAAAATCAAATTCAGCTGTCCAATAAGAAATTTGTATAATTTCTCATTTTAAAATACTGAAACGCAAGCGAAATATCTTTAAAAAAAATCTCCAATAGGATTAATATTAACCAATGGATGTTTTTACTTCTCGTAACTTAAGCAATGTACTACCGAACACCATGTAGACCACGCAGAAAATGTAAGACAATTCTCGCCCGACACGATTCTACTGAAAAATCTAAGGCTTGTTTAAGTCACAATACAAGTGCTAGATGACTATATCTACGCTACGCAAGTTTTCTCCATTGGTGTTTTCAAACTAGCTTCGGCTCGTGTAACTCATGTATAGTCTTTCCGATCACGCTCATTTTTTATCTATGCCTAAATGGAGCAAGCTCAAGAGATCTCAAGTATACGATGTAGACTTTATTCGCTCCATCAGGTAAGTTCCTCGTCATGCAGGTACTCTTTACAAAAACTTCTAGTTCTCAAACAGAAAAGGCACATAACCTCCCCCCATAAAATACATAATAAGCAAGCCACTGGAGTACAAAATCCTCTCGCGGCAGACAGCAGTCGATTACGCCCATTGTTTTACCGACCCAGACCGGGTCCATAGAAAAAAATAACAATCTGGGCCTGTAATTTTTGACTTGTCCCGACCCGTTAAAAAATTTTCTTTTATCTGCTGTCACGGCGCATCACAAATTTTCATTACATTCTGTTGGGCCGGGCAGGGTAAGGACTTCGGGCCAAATCAGGATAGCTTTGCAGATAGCTTCTTCAAAATCAAATTTATGTTTCGAATTTTAAGATATATTTTTAAAAACTAAGAACTCTTTTCTGTCGCTGATTTTGGAAAAAAAAATGTTCGTGTAATTTTATAGCGAAATAATTCTTTTCGCAACCACTAATGTACGTTTTTCTGGTGCTTAGAAATATTTTGTAAATAATTTCTTGTTCAAAATCATCTTTTGCAGGCAAACATGATAAACTAACTGCAATAACACTTATATTCACAGTACTTCTTAGTCTTACAAGAACCAATTTAACTATGCAGATGAAAACTTTTAATCCAAAGAACTGAAATTCCAATTTCAGTAAACTGATTCACACGCTATGAAAAATACTTTTGCACATATCCAAAAGTCCTGTGGCCGAAAAGGAAACAGTTTCTATAAATACAGCTTTAAACATAAAAAATATAGTGGTTTGTGAAAATTTTTAAGTGTAAACAAGGCTTCTCGTAAACATGTCAGATCTCGGAAGATGTTATTGGGTATTTTTTATGGTTTTATAATGTTTTAGGCGATTATGAAATATTTGTAATTTTTACTGTATACTGTGTGCAATAATATTTAGCTTTTCAGAATAAGATAAATATAATTGTAACTGTTTAATAAACGAAATTACTATCATGAATTAAATCAAAAAATGATAAACGGATTTCAGTATTACACAGCTAACATATTTTGCTTTTTAATTTGTTATGAGAATTATTAAGCTCCAAGGTACGAGACGCTTTTCTTTATAAACTGCACGATTCATTGCATGAATTCTAATTATGTGGAATGTGGTTTTGTACAATAACAGTTTCTCGATATAGTTTTGAATACAGTAATCTTAAAAAAATACATATCTATATTAATACAAAAACATAATAAGTAATAATTGAACGCAAAAAATATTAGTAAATAAATATAAATAAAAACAGAAGGTGAAATAAAAAGTTGAAAAATTAATTTTTATAAGCTAGAAATATGTTTAATAAAGAACAAACACAGGTAGAATTTATGACAACTAAAACAGAAAATTAATTATTTGAGGGATATATATATATAAATATATATGTATATATAATTATATAATTATTTATTTATATATATATATATATATATAAGGTACCCTGGGGTAATAACGCCACGTTAAGGTTCTGCCAATTTTCACGGCTTAGTTTTAGATTGTATTTTTCAAACAAATATAGGATCTGATACAGCAACTCATTGACTATCTATATAAAATAAAATAATTTAACAGATATGTATTCATAAAATGTAATGGCTTTTTTTCTTGACCAATGCTATTTGGCGTTATTACCCACCTATATGGGTAATAACGCCATGCAAACAAAACTATGAAATAAGATGGAATAATTGCATGTAGATTGCCCAATTCTAAAAATATAAACTCTACAAACTTAGAAATTGACAAATTGCATTCTAAGTTATTGAAAATGTTCATTTTTTTGTGAAAGTGTAAGAAAAATAAAGGTGCGGTGTGTGTGTGGGGGGGGGAGGATGAGGCAAAAGAATATGAGACCGTGAGCTTCTTTTTGCTTAAAAAGGAGCGCTTAAATAGAATTATTAGAAACATTGCACAGTTTTAACTGTGTTTATTTGAATCAGTATTTAGGATGTAGCTAGGTCACTGTAGGGAATCAACCAGGGTATTAATGCCAAGGATTGGCGTTATTACCCCGGGATACTTATTGCGCAGTAAATCCTAAACTACAAATTATCTCGAGAAGATATCCAAAATCTTCTACAACAATTTGAAAGTACATGAAATACACTACAAATTTATGTAATAAACAAAGTATTTCTGGATAAAAAATATAGTCTTCAGATCAAAAACCTTATCTCGCAAATGTTAGATCAAGCGTTAATTTTAGTTGCTTTTAAAAACAATAAGATCTAAAAATGAAACAAATTAACTTGAAGCTGTTTTTTGCGATTTATATGACTCAAAACCCTTCTGCGAAGAGCACAATGGTGTCATTTACCTGATTATTTCATAATTATGCAAAATATAAGCACTTGGCGTTATTACCCCGCCTGGCGTTATTACCCCAGGGTACCTTATATATCACACATATATATAGATACACATATATCACAGTATTTCAATTGAAAGAAACTAACCTAATCATCTAAACCACAAATTGCTGAATATTGCATAAAACTTTCATAATTCATAAGAATTCGGAAATGAGATTTTCATTAAATGAATAAAACTGATACTGAAAAATGAGGATTCTAGCAATTGCTAAAGGCGAATTGGCGTAAGTGATACAAGTAGTTTATGAAACTGTTGCATCGAATAACACTGCTTCCAATTCTTTTAGTTCCGGAATAATTTTATAGATTTTAGAGTCATGGAGAACTCAGTTCATTATCAATATAATAAATGTGTAAGTTTCAGTGAGTGCGCAATGGATGCCTACGAAATTTCATTATTGAATAAAACAGGTTTGAATGCATTAACAGAATCTCTACTATTTTTGAGAAATATTATCTAGATTTGTTATGTATTGCTATGAATATTTGAAACGGTAAATTGTTTAGTGTCCATTAGAAAAGGAACGCATGGAACCATAAAACTAAAACCAAAATAATCACAAAATTCAAAATTTTATTCAGATATAATTTTTAATTATTTTTATGAAATTTAAATAAAATCTGTCTCTATCGGCGTTTCCGTGCCTTTGGTAATAACTTTAAATATACTTAAAAGAAATGTTTTCTAATCTAGTTAGTTTTATCTGAACTGGTGCCTAGGGTATTATTATATAATAAATCACAGTTTATTAAATAGACAAAAATTGTAAATAACAGTTACAGTCGAGGTAAAAACAAATAATCACTCTTTATTAACTGTGCAAAATATTTCGCAGAAAAAGTTACTGTTTCCAAACGATTGGAAATAAAATCTACTTTTAAATGATCTATATAAAATTTGTTTATAAAGTCATACTGTAACGCGCCCAAACTTTGATTTTCAGTAGCAATACCCTATTCGGACAGCATAAATGAACTCTAAACCCTTAGATTAGCCAAAAAATAAATATTCATGCATTTTCTATGATATGTTTCCGAGAAAATATTTATATTTTAAAACGAGCATATTTTAGGTGATGTATCCAAATAGAAGTTCGGTACTCGATTTTTTGACCGAAAGAGAACTCTTCTACATCAAGGCATGTTAAGGGGACAAGGGACCTTTAAAATCATTTTTTTTTTATTTTTAAAATTTCACTTTAAATATTATTTAAGGGTACATTATATGCATTATAACATATATTTAACACAAAAGAATGCAATTTTTTTTTTCTAAAGGGAAATTTGTGTCACATTTTAGATTTAACGAGAACTTTTCAAAATGTCTCATGCGCATTCCATATCAATGAAAATCTCCAATATTATTTATACCAGTTCGGTTTACTTATATAAATAAAACTGTGCATTGAATTTCACATTTTTGAATATAAAGGTAAGAAAAAAAATATTTTCTAAATTTTTCTGAAATTTTCAGCATTTTTGAACGTATTTTTACAAATAACTACCTGTAACTTTTACAATTATTTTTATTTTCAAAAAAACATGTACAGTTTTATGACATATATTGTGATAAATATCTATAAAAAATTTCAAAGCATTCAGGGAAAAAATAATGCGCATGGAGCATTTTGAAAAATTCTTGTTAAATCTAAAATATTACAAAATTTTCAATGTTTCTCTCTCTCTCTTTTTTTTTGTGTGTGTGTGTGTGTGTGTGTTAAATATGTGCTATAATACATATAATGTAGCCTTCAATAATATTTAAAGTGCAATTTAAAAAAAATATAAAAAAAAATATTTTAAAGGTCCCTCGTCCCGTTAAGCGCCACTCAAGCAGTCATTGAAGACTGATAGCTTATAGTATAGTATAAGATGTTTCAAAACATCTAAACACTTCTATCGTACACGGCCTACTAAACGATCCTTTTGCTGTCATTTAAGCATAATTTTAAATCTACTTGGAAGTGAAATTTGAAATTTTGGATTTTCATAAAACAGGATAAAATAAATCTAAATCTATTAAAAATTTTTGGGTTTCAATTCATAATATATACTTAAATGAACAACTCGCTTACATATAAAATATCATTATTTTAAAATAGTACATAGATATCCTTCTATAGTAAAAAAAAAAAAAAAAAAAAAAAAAACTAGCCTTAAAAGGAATGACTCCTGGAATGATGCTGATGTGGAAGATTTCCGAAACTAACGAATCCGGGTTGTCCACTCCTTCCATGAGTCGAATAGACCAATCAGGAAAGGACTCCGTCTATGCATCGCCGTATGGGTTACCATAAAGAGAGGAAAGGTTACCATCGCCAACAATCGCCAAGTTTGTCGCCAACTTGGCGATATATCGCCAAATTTGGCGATCAAAAGTAGTTGTCAAAAATGACGCCAACTTGGCGATAACTGTAATATTTCGCCAAATTTTTAATTTCTTTACAACACCAGTCGTTTGATACATCATTTGAGAGGTTTGCAACTGCTTGTTCATATAATGGATGTCTTGTGTGTTATCCCCCATTCTGCTCCCCAGGGGGAACACATTTTTAATTTCTTTACAACACCAGTCGTGTTACACAAGATTTGAAATTTCTGCAACTGCTTATTCATATTATGGATGTCTTGTGTGTCACCCCCACACTCTGCTCTCCCCGGGGGGGCACATTTTTAATTTCTTTACAACACCCGTTGTGTGACACGTCATTTGAAAGGTCTGCAACTGCTTATTCATATTATGGATGTGTTGTGTGTCATCCCCCCTCTTCCCCCCGGGGGGGCGAATTTTTAATTTCTTTACAACACCAATTGTGTGACACATCATTTGAGAGGTCTGCAACTGCTTATTCATATTATGGATATCTTGTGTGTAACCCCCCACCTCTGCCCTCAGAGGGGGCGCATTTTGTAATTTCTTTACAACACAAATTGTGTGACACATCATTTGAAGGGTCTGCAACTGTTTATTCATTTTATGGATGTCTTGTGTGTCACCCCCACTCTGCCCCCCAGGGGGCACATTTTTAATTTCTTTACAACACCAGTCGTGTGACACATCATTTGAGAGGTCTGCAGCTGCTTATTCATATTATGGATGTCTTTTGTGTCGCCTCCCACTCTGCCCCCAAGGTTGGCACATTTTTAATTTCTTTACAACACCAGTTGTGTGACACATCATTTGAAAGGTCTGCAACTGCTTATTTATACCATGGGGTATTGTCGAGCGCAGCAAGCAGGGGTAGCCAATAATTTGAAATCGCGAAGCGATTAGGCGGGGGGTTGG
Organism: Maratus speculifer; assembly: GCA_964019185.1. Lineage (NCBI taxonomy): Eukaryota > Metazoa > Arthropoda > Arachnida > Araneae > Salticidae > Maratus > Maratus speculifer. The sequence goes on from OZ025300.1 coordinate 107,182,173, forward strand.
CGAGCATTGCGAGCAGGGGGGCGGGGCCCCCCTAGTATTAATACAATAATATAGTAAGTAATAACTAAACGCAAAAATATAATAACAAATAAATATAAATACAAATTTAAGGTGAAATACAATGTTAAATATTCATTTTTATAAGCAAGAAATATATTTTAGCAAAGAACACACACATGTAGAATTTATGACAACTAAAACAGAAAATCAACTGTTTTAGAAATATCTATACCTCTCTCACACACAGGTATATATACATATATACACATATTTCACAATATGTAGTCCAAGAGAAATCAAACCGATCATCTAAAACACAAATTGCTGAATACTGCATAAAATTTTCATGATTCATAAGAATTTCGAAATGAGATTTTCATTTAATGAATAAAACTGATAATGAAAGATAAGTATTCCAATCGCTGCTAAAGGCGAATTCGCGTAAGTGATACAAGTAGTTTATGAGTAGTTTAGATATGTTGCAGCGACTAAAACAGATTTCAATTCTTTTAGTTTCGAGATAATTTCATTGATTCTAGAGGCATCGAAAAATCAGTTTATTATCAATATCCTAAAAGCTTAAGTTTCAGTTAGCGCGAAATGGATGCCTCCGAAATTTTATTATTGAATAATACAGGTTTGAATGCATTAACAGAAAATCTAATCTTTTTGAGAAATATTATCTAGATTTGTTATATACTGTGATGACTATTAATACGGCATATTGTTTAGTGTCCATTACAAAAAGAACGCATGGAACCATAAATCTGAAAGAAAAGTAATGCCAAAATTGAAAATATTATTATTTATGATACTTAATCATTTTATTAAATTTCGCATTTTACTTACCCATCATACGTAGTATAGGGTAAGTCTTGCAATCGTTTTGAAAATCGAAAAAAAATTTTTGATGGATTTACATGTTTTAGATAGTGGAGATTCCGAAAAACATATTTTTAGAAAAAAAAATTTTGCCGTCCGTCTGTCTGTCTGTCTGTCTATCTGTAAACGCACTATCTCCCAAACAAAATGAGATAGAGACTTGAAATTTTGTATGTAGTTAGTATGTAAGAATGGGACGAACCCTATTTAATATCAGCAACCTCGATTATCTGGAACTATTTTTTCCGGACTCTCGAAAAATTCGTTCTGAAAATAATAAAAAAAATAAATAATAATAAAAATTTTCGAATTTTTTTGTTCTAAGGAATGGACGTAAAAGGCAATAAAATAACACACATTTTGCATATAGAACGAAGTTGATCGGATCATAAGTTGCTGAGATATTTGTAATCTTGTTTTCCACCTTCTTCGATTTTTCATGACCCTGTATTTCATTCAAATTTCAATTCAAAAGTATATTTTAATTGGAAATGAGACGCTTAATCCGACGCAATTGATTGTTAGTTAATAGAATTATTATTTTTGGAGTTATAAGGATGTTTCTTTTATGGAGTTCGGTACTACTTGAGTAGTTTGGCGTTTTATATAATTTGTCGAAATTGGTACATCAGCAGTTCTTTAATATAGCATTACTATGTATATTAACAATATTTAAATTTTGTTTATGAATTGCAATGCATTGTATAAATAGTTTCACATGTTTTATTTTCATATACATATCCATGATGGGTAAGTATCACGGTGGCCCCCAACGACTAGTTTTAAATTTAAATAAAATCTGTCTCTCTCTCTCGAAGTTTTCCAGACGCTTTAAAGGTCCCTAAAATAAATGTTTTCTAATCTAAATAGTTTTATTTGACCTGGTGCCTAAATAACAAATCACAGTTAATTAAATAGCCAAGTGTAAGTTTTAAAGAGTAGATGTTAAAGAGTAAGTAACATGTATATTGTATAAATTAGTCGTTTTACCTTTGGTTATTATAATTTTATTTTATTTTATTTTATTTTATTTATTTTTTATTTTTTGCTGTCATCTTTTTATTACATGCACATAATCTAGAGAGCAGAAGATACCAGATATGTTGCATTGTGAAGCCTACGCAGCCAATTCTTAATCAGTGGAATATGGTAGAAAAACATTCTCTTCCCTCCTGTAATTTGGATTTTGCTTAGCATTTCGTGCCAAAATTAACTCACGGTTCTATTTGTCCATTTGCGGAGCCTTATTTGTCGCTCAGTGGCGTCATCAATCGCTACAGCTTCTGCCATGCTGGAAGCCCGGGTTCAAATTATCAGGTTATAAATGTATTTGTGATTGTTCATTGTAGTTTTATAAATACGTAATGGGAATACAAATTATAGCCGTTTCTGTACATAATCAGGGTCATTTCAGTTGAAAGCCATAATCGTTATAGGCGTCAGAGCAATCTCTACTAAGGTGAAATTCAAATGACTCTTAAGTCTTGTGAAATCAATCAAAAGAAATTTTATGCACAACATTTTTTTCTTTAAGCAAGTTAAAATAAAATTAAGGGAATTTAAAGCAAACTGTATGGAAGCTATAATTTATTGAAATTTGTGTATCAATCAATATTATGCTAAAATGTTTTCATTATATTAATCACGTTAGAAAGTATGCATTATGTAAAACTCTAAAATTATGTAAATCTCAAATTGTGAACCTAGGTAATAAATAACTTTAGCTACCGTAAATGTTGATATTACACCAGTACCCAAACAATATTGGTCCAATATTGGCTACATCTTGGAGCAATACTGGCATGAAATATTGCTCCAATTTTGGGGGGTTTACATTTTGTCATCATTTAGCCAATATTTGTAGCCAATATTATTCCAATATTGGGGTTTCATTGGAAATATTGTCAATAAAATGCCAATATTGGTTAAATATTAATATTTCATTGGAAATATTTCCAATGTAACGCCAACATTTGTTCAATATTGATGATTCATTGGAAATATTGCCAATGTAACGTCAACATTTGTACAATATTGGGAATTCATTGGAAATATTTCCAATGACATATAAATATATAATCAATATTTGCGTTTTATTAGCAATATTTCCAATAAATGAAATATCGGCGTAACGTTGGACCAATATTGGTTTGCTACTAGAGTAGTCCCAAATATCAGGCTTAGAAAGCCGCGAGTTATTCGTCGCTCTCTATGGCTCGAGTCACCAATGATCAATACAAATACGAAAAATCGAGAAAATTAAACAAATACACAAAAACGTTGTTCATTTCTATGCATAAATGTATAATTTTTTCTTTGGAACAATAACAAAAAAAACACAGAAATTGTTATTACAGAGCCTCCTTCCGGCAGTATTTTTTTTAATTCAAGGTGGACAGTCTTGCCAAAGCCAAAAACATACACACAAAATTTCGTTCTCATACATGCGTAACTTCATATGTTTTTCAATGGCACGATAGGGAAAATAGCACAAAAATCGCTATTACTGTGACCTCTTCTGGCGAAATATTTATAAATTGAATGGGAATGTACTTGCTATGACTAAAACATATACAAAAAAATTGTTTCAATTCTATGCGTAATGTCAAACATTTTTCAATGATAAAATAGCGAAGGAATGACAGGCGTTTTATAAACATCTTTTACTGAATCTCAAACAACTAAAAAGTGTAAATCACTCAAAAAACTTGATATAAAATAAACTTCGATTATAATACATTCTTCTATCAAAGGTAGCTTAAAGTAAAAAAAAAGATTAAAAAATATGCAAAAGACAATGAGAAAGGGTTAAGACAATTTTAGAATTAAAGAAAATTAGAAATTTAGAAGAAAATTACTTATACATATAAACCTTGTATATATATATAACAAAAACAATACTACATTGTTAAGTATAATGATAAATATCTATAGATATTTATCGTTAAACTTAACAATATAGTATTGTTTTTGTTATATATATATAGTATATAGGTCAGTGTGTGCATGTTTGAAACATTTTTGGACATTAATCGGTCTTATTTTCCATTTGTTGTTTCTGACTAAAAATCGTTTTTATATAAAGAAAAGAAAATTAATATTTTAACAACAGCAATGTTAAGAAATGTAAATTTAACGAAAAATCGAATATATTTTAAAAAATTATAACTACATTTTTCTAAATTAAAAATGTTTGACAAAGATGATTTTTTTTTCAAACATTCATTATATTACTTCACAATACACGCTCTATTTTTAATAAAAAGAATATATTATCGATTAAATAGGATTTAAATATCTATAAATCTAATTAATTCTTTCTTTTGGCATTTAAAATTTTCTACTTTATTAATTTCCTAACATACTATTTCTATAATTACATTTGCATAAATAACGATATAGAGTAAATGAAGCATTGATAAATATAAAGGTTTGAAAAATAATTCCTTAGAATGTTCTTCAGAATATGTATTTTCAGTTTTTTAACAATTTGTATTTTAATACTTTTTTCTGAGTACGTAGCATAAAGTTTAATGACTCGTATTAATTTTGGATAAAATAAGACATTTAAGCTTTCTACATTCTAAATTACACTAAGAAATATGGTTATTAGTTTTATTTTGAAAATGTGCCTAAAATGTAATTTATTTCATTCTTTCTAAGAAATTTGCATTTTTGCTAATAAATTATTCCACTGTTAAAAATATGCATCAAACTGTTTTGATTAAAAAACCTTTATATATATAAAAAAGTTAATTACGAATATATATACACATATATATGGTCATTTGGTAAGTCCTTTCTGTTTAGGGAAATTAATTTGTACCGGAAAATTCTAGCACTTAATTTTGTTGAATAATAAATTTTAGTGAATATTTTGCATACCTTTGCACTTTTCGTTTTTCTAATATGTGTCAAATGGTTGAAAAAGGGTATGTTTGTAAAACCTTTTATAACCCTCTATATTTAAGTACAGTAAAACCCCGCTAATTCGGACCCCGTTAACCCTGATCTCCGGACAATTTATATCAGTTTAGTCAATGTTTTTTTCAAGTTTGAGAAGCGACTGGCTGTAAGACTTGCAAAAGGTATAGAAAACTGGCACAGCAGAATATTACAAAGTTTTTTATTAAAAAGACACATTTTTACTGTCTGTAAATATTCAATAAGTTTAACATAAAGATGATTTTCTGCAAGCATGTTTTATTTTATTTAACTTTTTTTCATTTCTCCGGATAATCTGTATTTTCGATTTTCCGGATTGGGTCTGGTCCTAATTCATTCGAATTATCGGGATTTTACTGTAATTTGACTTATAGGTTTCAGATTATATAAGCTATCAGCTAAGCAGTTATAAATTTATTGCATTTTACTTTACATGGAATTGCTACACAGATACGTTTTTTCCCTTTATTACAGCGATAGAACATGCAAAAGAAGCTTAGAAATAGATAACACTCACATATTTTTTTCTTATAAACCTGTGACCAGACATGATGATAAATACAATTAATGTAATGATAACATAGATTATAACTACAATTTTCTAAATTAAAACATTTGACAAAGGTGATGTATTTTTCAAACATCTGTTATATCATTTCGCAATGCATGTACAGTTTATATAAAAAAAATGTCGATAAAATAGGATTTATATATCTTTAAATCTAGTTAATTCTTTCTGTTGCCATATATTTATTTGTTTACTTTTTTAACATAACTTCTTAACATGCTATTTCTATAATAACATTTGCATAAAATATTGATGTAAAATAAATGAAACATTCATGAACATAAATATTTGAAAAATAATTCCTTAGATAATCCTTTACAAACTGTGTTTTCAGTTTGTTAACAATGGGTAATTTAATACTTTTTTCTGAGTACGTAGCTTAAATTTTAATGACTCTTATTCATTTTGGATAAAATAAGGCATTTTAGCGTTTTTCATTCAAAATTACATTAAGAAATATGGTTATTAGTTTTATTTTGAAAATGTGCTCACACAATATTATTTATATCTTCTTCCTAATAAAATTTATTTTTGCTATTAAATTATTTCACAATTAAAGATATGAATCAAACGGTTTTTAGTTAAAGACTTTTTTTATTGAAAGCAGTTAAAAAGAATATTTATATTTGGTGTTTCAGTAAGTCCTTTCCGTTTGGGAAAATTAATTTATACCGGAAAAATCTAGCATTTAATTTTATTCAATAATAAATTTTAGTAGATATTCTGCTTCCCTATATACATTTTGTATTTATTACTAGCTGACCCGCCCGGCGTTGCCCGGGTCCGTATTAATAGTATTAAACGAACTTGAAATTTGTATGATTTTATCATTAACTGGAAACATGCAGAAATGCATTGTCTGAAATACCTCGCAGCTGACTTTGTGAAAAATCGCTTTTAAAAACAATAACTAATATTAAGCTCTAAAAATACTCAAAATGAGCAATGAGAAACACGGGAGGGAACATGTATCCAACGATTGCGTTAGTTTCGTGTTAAAGTGTTGATATTTACCCGTAAAAATCACTTTTAAATCACGGAACTAATTATTTTTTTCGCATAGAAATCCGAAGTGAAATATTTTGAATTTCAAACTAATTATATCACTCTTAAATCCGACTACACCGTGAATGAAATCGATACGCGGTGATAAAAGATTGGTATATAGTATTATAATTTCAGAGCCATTTAACAAAAGTAAGTGCATATTTTTAATCAAAGCATGCATAATGTTCACTCTGTGGACAAATTCCTAACCGTAAACTTTTGTACCATAACCATAATCTGTCTGTAACCTAACTGCGACTTCACAGTACCCTACCGTAACTTAAATATAACATAAATGTAACCTAGCCGTCACTTTGAAATATCAATATAGAAGCATCATTTAAGATTTTGCTTGAAAAGTTAACATTCTTTCGTTAATGTCTTAAAATCGTCTGCACTCTGAAATCTAGATTTTAGACTAATATTTGTTATTTAAGTTTTCGCGCATCATTTTAAAAGAATGTTTTCATAAATATATTTTATACATTGACATAGAGTTATTAATATGTTGTTAAATTATAAACATTTTTTCATCTACGTTATAAAGTATTAAAAAGTTCTGAAAAAAAAAAGAAAACTTTTAGTAATACAATTTTTAGTTCAAATCAAATGCTTTCAATATTTTATTTAATTTTATTTTGACATTTAATTGTTTCGAATTTATCAATTTCAATTATTTTAAAAGCAAACATTTAAAAAAAAAATAATATAATAGAAAAAAGACCATTTTAAAAAATTACTATTTCTTCGTAAAATATGCTTCAGCTGTAATTCATTTCTTTCAATTCGTCTTATTAATACAAAATCCCTTCCACATGCTTTTGTTTGGGACATTAAAATTTGAGCGATAAATGGTTTAATATTGCAACCCTTTTTTCGGTTTACTTCACCACCACCTATCTTTTTCCTCCATGGTTTACAACCGCTGTGATAAAAAATCATCATTTAAACTGACAGTTTTACAGTCTATGAATTTTAAAGGTCTGTTCCAGCTTTTAAAATTATTTATGCGAAAATTTTATGCAACCAACCAACCATAACTAAATGAAAGGAAAAAAAGAAGAAAAAAGGCGATTTTTTATGAGAGTGATCTTTGGAATTTAATTAATTACTCAGTTAATAAATAGAATTTCGAAATTCTGAAGCTCAGGTGCATCAGGAGAGATATTGGGCTACTCTCATAAAAATTTTGAGCTTCGTACGTCCCATAGATTTTGCTAGCCATCGCAGACACACACACACACACACACACACACACACACACACGCAGACAGAGCGATTTGTTATTTTATTAGTATAGATGCATGTCAAAGTGTTGAAAAGGATGTGTTTGTGATTTTTACTTACCCATCATACGTAGTATAGGGTAAGTCTTGCAATCGTTTTGAAAATCGAAAAAAATTTTTTGACGGATTAACACGTTTTAGATAGTGGAGATTCCGAAAAACATATTTTTAGAAAAAAAATTTTGCCGTCCGTCTGTCTGTCTGTCTGTCTGTAAACGCTCTATCTCCCGAACGAATTGAGATAGAGACTTGAAATTTTGTATGTAGTTAGTATGTAAGAATGGGACGAACCCTATTTAATATCAGCAACCTCGATTATCCGGAACTATTTTTTTCGGACTCTCGAAAAATTCGTTCTGATGAAAGGTATATAAAAATTTTCGAATTTTTTTGTTCTAAGGAATGGTCGTAAAAGGCAATAAAATAACACACATTTTGCATATAGAACGAAGTCGATCGGATTATTAGTTGCCGAGATATTTGTAATCGTGTTTTCCACATTCTTCGATTTTTCATGACCCTGTATTTCATTAAAAATTCAATTCAGAGGTATATTTTAATTGAAAATGAGACGCTTAATCCGACGCAGTTAATTGTTAGTTAATAGAGTTATTATTTTTGGAGTTATAAGGATGTTTCTTTTACGCAGTTCGGTACTACTTGAGTAGTTTGGCGTTTTATATAATTTGTCGAAATCGGTAATCAGCAGTTCTTTAATAAAGCATTACTATGTATATTAACAATATTTAAATTTTGTTTATGAATGCATTGTATAAATAGTTTTCACGTGTTTTATTTTCATATACATATCCATGATGGGTAAGTATTACGGTGGCCCCCAACGACTAGTTTTTTTATAATCCTGCATTTTTAAGTAATTTAATTTATAGATTTCGGATTATATAAGCTATCAGCTAAGGAGTTATAATTTTATTGCATTTTTCTTTTACACGCATGTGCCATTCACATTTTTTTTTTTTTTTTTTTTTACAACGATAGAACATACAACAAAAGCGTAGAAATAGATTTCACTCTCATAAATTTTTATTAAAAACCTCCAGGATCGGTTAACTACAACTAATATAACAATAACATGGATTATAACTACAATTTTCTAAATTAAAAATATTTGACAAATTTGATGTATTTTCACACATCTATTATGCCACTTATCAATACACGAGCTATTTATAGTAAAACGATATGTAATATCGATGAAATAGGATTCAAATATCAATAAATATAATTAACTTTTTCATTTGACACTTAATTTATTTTTACTTTATTAAGCTAACTTCTTAGCATGTAACTTCTATAATTAAATTTGCATAAAATAACAATGTAAAAAAAATCAGTACAAAAAACCCTGAACGGGTTAAAAGTTTGTGACGCAGCACTTTATCTTACATATCTAAGAATTTTAAATTTGGGACTTAAAACTAATGATATCAAATTTATGTGACGCTATGCTATTAATTAATATATACATATATTAAAATTTAATTCATTAAGGTTTTATCAATTACATCTTTCATAAATTCAAAATATGAATCTTAAAAGATATGATATCAAAATTTAAGTTACGCCTTGACGAGACTTTAAACAATGTTTTAAAATTCCATTTATTTATTTATTGTCTAAATACATTTTCATATCTAAACAATACTTTTCATTTTCCAATACACTGTTAAATACATCATTTTCACTGAATATATATAATGCACTGAAATGTATTTATTTGAATAAATAGATTTATCTTTTGGGCTACGCTATCCAAAATAAAAAATAACGTTTGAATAAATATTTTTTGCGTCATTGTATCCAAAGTAAGTTAAATAGATGCAAATAGATACAATGACGCAAAAAATATGTATTCAAATGTTATTTTTGATTTTGGATAGCGTAGCCCAAAAGATAAATCTATTTATTCAAATAAATACATTTCAGTGCATTATATATATTCAGTGAAAGTGATTTATTTAACAGTGTATTGGAAAATGAAAAGTATTGTTTAGATATGAAAATGTATATAGACAATAAATAAATAAATGGAATTTTAAAACATTGTTTAAAGCCTCGTCAAGGCGTCACTTAAATTTTGATATCATATCTTTTAAGATTCATATTTTGAATTTATGAAAGATGTAATTGATAAAACCTTAATGAATTAAATTTTAATATATGTATATATTAATTAATAGCATAGCGTCACATAAATTTTGATATCATTAGTTTTAAGTCCCAAATTTAAAATTCTTAGATATATAAGATAAAGTGCTGCGTCACAAGCTTTTAACCCGTTCAGGGTTTTTTGTACTGATATCAGTGCTTTTTTTAGGTTAATAATAAAAAGATAAAAACAAAAAATTAAAGACTAATGCAAAGAATTCATATTCATGATTTCTGATCACCTTTAATTACCCCTCCCCCACCCACTTAAAAAAAGATATTTCATATTTTATTATTAATATATGCTGTGCTACTTGATTTCGTTAAAAACAACTCTGTAGTAAAGTACGTTAGTATAAGATAAGAAAGTAATGTACATTCAGCACTGTATTTCTAAGAAAGGATTTCATAATCTATGCTCTATGTATCATTTCTCATTCTAGTTAACTATGTTTATTCTTTACACATGATGATACATATACTGCAGATGGATTAAAATGATCAGGAATACAATATTCAGAATGTGCTGGAAAGTATTTCATAATCTATGCTGCGTGCATGATTCTTGTTAATTATGTTTCAACCTTTGTATAGGTTGGTAATATTGCAGATTGATTAAGACTATATCCGTTACAATATTCAGAATATGCTGGAAAGTGTTTCATAATCTATGTTGCACACAGGTTTTTCTTTCTTGTTAATTATGATTTGTTCTTTATATAGAGTGGTAAAATTACTGCAAATGGATTAAAATGATAGGCTTACAATAATGAAAATGTGTTGGAAAGTGTTTCATAATCTATACTGTATGTGTAACTTTTCATTCTTGTTAGTTTATTTATGTTTTGCTGTTTGCACAAAACATATATAAACTAACAGGGGGGGGGATTTGGATGGGAAGATTACTGTACAAAGATGAAACTGATAGGTTTAAAGCATTCAGAATAAAATGGAAAGTATATAAACATGTTTAATGGAAAATTTTTTACTCTCGTTAATTATGCTTTGTTTTTTTTGCACAGAATGGTAAAATTATTGTACATGAATTACAATAAGTTTACAATATTCAGAATGAGTCAGAAAATGCATCATAATCGATGCAGTATGCATGACTCGTCGTTCCTGTTAGTTATGTTTTGTGGGGTCATCAAGGCTTCTTGTTAGTTATGTAAGGGGGGGAGAGTTTGTATCGGGTTTAAGATTTTATTAAAATTTCCATGCTCTAGTCTGTACCTATTTACATAATTTTTTTTTTCTAAAAATCTTGATTTGGTTGTTTTTGCTTGAATTTTTTTTTTTTTTTTGTTTTTTTCGGGTTTGAATCTCGATTCAGTTTGACTTGAATTGGAATTTTCAGGTTCTTGCCGAGTTGCATTTCAAGTACTAGTTTTCAATTCTGGTCCGTGGATGGGGACGGAAAAATATTTTTGTCTTTCTTGAACAGATTTTTAGTTCCTAATTTTTTTATTTTACTTTTTTGGGGGGGGAGGGAGGGGATTGGATTCAGTTTCAGGTTATTCGGATCGGGTTTGAGATAGACTTCTATTGGAATTTCCATGATCTGGTCATTACATATCGACATAAATTGTTCTTTTTTTTCTAAAATCTTGATTTGATTAAATACTTTTTTTGGGGGGGGGGGATTGAATCTGGTTTCAGATTGACTTCAAATGGAATTTTCAGGTTCTTGTTGAGTTGCATTTCAAGTATATTATTTTGTCGCAGATAAATTGGATTACAATTGGATTTTTTTTTTTTTTTTTTTTTGGGGGGGGGGGTAGTGTTTGAACTGGGTTTAGGATAGATTTCAATTGAAATTCTTGTCAGTGTATGTGGACAGAAATTATTTGGTCTTTCTTGGACAGACTTGTGTTTCCATTGTTTTTTCCTTTTCGGGTTTGGATTAGGTTTCATGTTAACTTTCAGACTCTTGTCAGTGTGTATCGGCAGAAATAATTTTCTCTTTTTCGGATTAGGTTAAGGTTCGATGGAAATTTTTTTCAGGATTCAATCAGGTTCAATTCAAATGGAATTTTCAAGTTCTGGTCAGGTGCGCTTTAATGGAAAATATTTTGTCCTGTATAGATACTGGGCTCCGGTTATATGGAATTTCCTTTTTCAGGTTCAGATTAGGTTTAAGATAGACTAATTGGAATTTCCAGATTTCTGATCACGCTTATCTATGGAAATTAAGTTTTATTTCCCAAATCGAGATATGGTCGGATATTTTTTTTTTTTGGGGGGGGGGGGGTTGAATCTGGTTTCGGTTTGACTTCAAATGTAATTTTCACGTTCTTGATCAGTCGCATTTCAATGTATTTTATTTTGCAGCAGATAGATTGAGTTACTCTTCGAGGGATTTTTTCTTTCTGGTTTTGGATTGTATAGGATAGATTTCAATAGGAATTTTTCGATTCTGGTCAATGTATGTCAATGGAAATTATTTTGTCTTTCTTGGACAAATTTATCTTTCCATTAAATTTTTGTTGGTTTAGAATAGGTTTCAGGATAACTTGTAGGTTCTTGTTGGCAGACTTGTATAAAACCAAAAACTTTCTGCAAATTAATTTAATGTTGGGTGTAATTCGCATTTTTTGCGCAATTCATGGTCATCATTCGTGTTTTTTATGCGATTTATGAATGTAATTTGCATTTTTGAGCAATTTATGGACGTAATTCGCAATTTTTATGCGATTAATGAATGTAATTTACATTTTACATGATTTATGGACGTAATTTACTATTTTTATGCAATTCATAGACATAATTTGCGTTTTTTCAGCTTTCTGTTGATGAAATTTGTGTTTTTTTAATCGATTTATTGACGTTATTTATGTTTTTATAGGATTTATGAATGTAATTTGCTTTTTTTACCAATTCTTGGACGTAATTTGCATTTTTTGTAATTTATAAACGTTATTAGTGTTTTTTTTGCATGATTCATGCAAGTGATTTGCATTTTTTGAGTGATTTATGAATGTAATTCACGTTTTTATGCGTTTCATGGACGTAATTTGTGTTTTTTGAGCGATTCATGAATGTAATTCGCGTTTTTTATGCAATTCATGAATGCAAAACACTATTCGCTATTTTTATGCGATTTATAGACGTAATTTGCGTTTCAGCTTTCTGCTGCCAAAATTCGTGTTTTTTGAGCGATTTATGAACATAATTTCTGTTTTACTACACGATTCATAGACATAATTTGTGTTTATCATACAATTTCTGAACGTAATTCTCACTTTTTAAAACAATTCATGGACGTAATTCACGTTTTCACGATTTGTGGACCCAAGTCGCGTTTTCTATGCGATTCATGGACATAATTCGCGATTTTTATGCGATTAATGAATGTAATTTACATTTTACATGATTCATGGATGTAATTTGCTATATTTATGCGATTCGTAGACATAATTTGCATTTTTTGAGCTTTCTGTCAACGAAATTTGTGTTTTTGATCGATTTATTGACGTTATTTGTGTTTTTTAGGATTTATGAATGTAATTCGCTTTTTTTTACCAATTGTTGGACTTAATTCGCATTTTTTGTAATGTTTGAATGTTATTAGTATTTTTTTGCATGATTCATGGAAGTGATTTGCATTTTATGAGTGATTTATGAACGTAATTTGCGTTTCAGCTTTCTGCTGCCAAAACTTCTGTTTTTTGAGCGATTTATGAACATAATTCCCGATTTACTACACGATTCATAGACATAATTTGTGTTTTTCATACAATTTCTGAACGTAATTCTCACTTTTTTAAACAATTCATGGACGTAATTCACGTTTTGAGCAATTTGTGGATATAATTCACATTTTTTATGCAATTCGCTTTTTTTGAGCGATTCATGGACATAATTCGCGATTTTTAGGCGATTAATGAATGTAATTTACATTTTACATGATTTATGGATGTAATTTGCTATATTTATGCGATTCGTAGACATAATTTGCATTTTTTGAGCTTTCTGTCGACGAAATTTGCGTTTTTTGATCGATTTATTGACGTTATTTGTGTTTTTATAGGATTTATGAATGTAATTCGCTTTTTTTACCAATTGTTGGACCTAATTTGCATTTTTTGTAATTTATGAATATTATTAGTATTTTTTTGCACGATTCATGGAAGTGATTTGCTTTTTTTGAGTGATTTATGAACGTAATTTGCGTTTTAGCTTTCTGCTGCCAAAATTCGTGTTTTTTGAGCGATTTATGAACATAATTCCCGTTTTACTACACGATTCATAGACATAATTTGTGTTTTTCATACAATTTCTGAACGTAATTCTCACTTTTTTAAACAATTCATGGACGTAATTCACGTTTTGAGCGATTTGTGGACCCAATTCATGTTTTTATGCAATTCGCTTTTTTTTGAGCGATTCATGGACATATTTCGTGATTTTTATGCGATTAATGAATGTAATTTACAATTTACATGATTTATGGACGTAATTTGCTATACTTATGCCATTCATAAACATAATTTGCATCTTTTGAGCTTTCTATCGACGAAATTTGCATTTTTTGATCGATTTATTGACGTTATTTGTGTTTTTATAGGATTTATGAATGTAATTTGCTTTTTTTTTTACCAATTCTTGGACGTAATTTGCATTTTTTGCAATTTATGAACATTATTCGTGTTTTTTTGCACAATTCATGGAAGTGATTCGCATTTTTTAAGTGATTTATGAACGTAATTCACGTTTTTATGCAATTCATGGATGTAATTTGCGTTTTTTGAGCGATTCATGAACGTAATTCACATTTTTTATGCAATTCGGTATTTTTATGCGTTTTATAGAGGTAATTTCCGTTTCAGATTTCTGCCGCCAAAATTCGTATTTTTTGAGCAATTTATGAACATAATTCATGTTTTACTACACAATTCATAGACGTAATTTGCGTTTTTCATACAATTTATGAATATAATGCTCGCTTTTTTACATGATTCATGGACGTAATTCACATTTTAAGCAATTTGCGGACGTAATTCCCATTTTTTATGCAATTTGTTTTTTTTTTAGCGATTCATGGATGTAGTTCACATTTTTTATGCGATTCATGCATGTAATTCACATTTTTTATGCGATTCATGCATGGAATTCGTATTTTTAATGCGATTCATGGATTTAATTAATGTTTTTGTTGTGGTCTTTGGACAAAATTCACGATTTTCACGTGGTATTTTGTCGAAATGTTGGGTTTCTTTACATGATTCTTTGTTGAGATAGTTTTTTTTTACGCAATTTGTCGAAATAAAATAAAAACTGTTTCTTCATAAAATTTTCTGCACATGGCGTGCGTCTATATTATACAACTCTGCTTGTCAGTGTGTATTGTCAGATTTTTTTTTTTTTTTTTTTTTTTTTTTTTTTTTTTTTTTTTTTTTCAGATCGAATTAAGGTTTGGTAACCCATAGATTAATTGGAATTTCCAGATTTCTGACCACGCGTAACTATGGAAATAAAGTTTTCTTTCCCGAATCGAGATATGGTTGGATTTTTTTTTTTTGGGGGGGGGGGTTGAATCTGGTTTCGGTTTGATTTCAAATGTAATTTTCAGGTTCTTGTTCAGTTCATTTCAATGTATTTTATTTTGCAGCAGATAGTTTGAGTTACTCTTGGAGGGATTTTTTTCTTTCTGGTTTTGGAGTGTATAGGATAGATTTCAATAGGAATTTTTCGATTCTGGTCAATGTATGTCAATGGAAATTATTTTGCCTTTTATGGACAAATTTATCTTTCCATTAAATTTTTGTTGGTTTAGAATGGGTTTCAGGATAACTTGTAGGTTCTTGTTGGCAGACATGTATAAAACCAAAAACTTTCCGCAAATTAATTTAATGTTGGGTGCAATTCGCATTTTTTGTGCAATTCATGGTCATCATTCGTGTTTTTTATGCGATTTATGAATGTAATTTGCATTTTTGAGCAATTTATGGACATAATTTGCAATTTTTATGCGATTAATGAATGTAATTTACATTTTACATGATTTATGGACGTAATTTGCTATTTTTATGCAATTCATAGACATAATTTACGTTTTTTTCAGCTTTCTGTCGACGAAATTTGTGTTTTTTGATCAATTTATTGACGTTATTTGTGTTTTTATAGGATTTATGAATGTAATTCGCTTTTTTACACAACTCTTGGACGTAGCACTTTTACACAACTTTTTGCAATTTATGAGTGTTATTCGTGTTTTTTTGCACGATGCATGGAAGTGATTCGCATTTTTTGAGTGATTTATGAACATAATTCACATTTTTATGCAATTCATGGACGTAATTTGCATTTTTTGAGCGATTCATGGATGTAATTCGCGTTTTTTATGCAAATCATGAATCCAAAATGCTATTCCCTATTTTTATGCGATTTATAGACGTAATTTGCATTTTAGCTTTCTGCTGCTAAAATTTATATTTTTTGAGCGATTTATGAACATAATTCCCATTTTACTACACAATTCATAGACATAATTTGCATTTTTCATACAATTTATGAACATAATTCTCACTTTTTTAGACAATTCATGGATGTAATTCACGTTTTGTGCGATTTGTGGACATAATTCATATTTTTTATGCAATTCGCTTTTTTTGAGCGATTCATGGACTTAATTCGCGATTTTTATGCGATTAATGAATGTAATTTACATTTTACATGATTTATGGATGTAATTTGCTATATTTATGCGATTCGTAGACATAATTTGTATTTTTTGAGCTTTCTGTCGACGAAATATGCGTTTTTTGATCGATTTATTGACGTTATTTGTGTTTTTATAGGATTTATGAATGTAATTCGCTTTTTTTACCAATTGTTGGACCTAATTTGCATTTTTTGTAATTTATGAATATTATTAGTATTTTTTTGCACGATTCATGGAAGTGATTTGCTTTTTTTGAGTGATTTATGAACGTAATTTGCGTTTTAGCTTTCTGCTGCCAAAATTTGTGTTTTTTGAGCGATTTATGAGCATAATTCCCGTTTTACTACACGATTCATAGACATAATTTGTGTTTTTCATACAATTTCTGAACGTAATTCTCACTTTTTTAAAGAATTCATGGACGTAATTCACGTTTTGAGCGATTTGTGAACCCAATTCTTGTTTTATGCACATTTTTTATGCAATTCGCTTTTTTTGAGCGATTCATGGACATAATTCGCGATTTTTATGCAATTAATGAATGTAATTTACATTTTACATGAAATAAGGAATAGGATAAACAATAGGAATTTTTCGATTCTGGTCAATGTAT
Organism: Maratus speculifer; assembly: GCA_964019185.1. Taxonomy (NCBI): domain Eukaryota; kingdom Metazoa; phylum Arthropoda; class Arachnida; order Araneae; family Salticidae; genus Maratus; species Maratus speculifer. The sequence goes on from OZ025300.1 coordinate 107,199,347, forward strand.
GTCAATGGAAATTATTTTGCCTTTTATGGACAAATTTATCTTTCCATTAAATTTTTGTTGGTTTAGAATGGGTTTCAGGATAACTTGTAGGTTCTTGTTGGCAGACATGTATAAAACCAAAAACTTTCCGCAAATTAATTTAATGTTGGGTGCAATTCGCATTTTTTGTGCAATTCATGGTCATCATTCGTGTTTTTTATGCGATTTATGAATGTAATTTGCATTTTTGAGCAATTTATGGACATAATTCGCAATTTTTATGCGATTAATGAATGTAATTTACATTTTACATGATTTATGGACGTAATTTGCTATACTTATGCGATTCTTAGACATAATTTGCATCTTTTGAGCTTTCTATCGACGAAATTTGTGTTTTTTGATCGATTTGTTGACGTTATTTGTGTTTTTATAGGATTTATGAATGTAATTCGCTTTTTTTTTACCAATTCTTGGACGTAATTTGCATTTTTTGCAATTTCTGAACGTTATTCGTGTTTTTTTGCACAATTCTTGGAAGTGATTCGCATTTTTTGAGTGATTTATGAACGTAATTCACGTTTTTATGCAATTCATGGATGTAATTTGCATTTTTTATGCTATTCATGAATGCAAGTCGCTTTTTTTATGCGTTTTATAGAGGTAATTTCCGTTTCAGATTTCTGCCACAAAAATTCGTGTTTTTTGAGCGATTTATGAACATAATTCATGTTTTACTACACGATTCATAGACGTAATTTGCGTTTTTCATACAATTTATGAATGTAATTCTCACTTTTTTACATGATTCATGGACGTAATTCAGATTTTAAGCAATTTGTGGGCATAATTCTCATTTTTTATGCAATTTGCTTTTTTTTAGCGATTCATGGATGTAGTTCACATTTTTGATGCAATTTATGCATGTAATTCACATTTTTTATGCGATTCATGCATGGAATTTGTAATTTTTATGCGATTCATGGATTGAATTAACGTTTTTTTTTTGCGGTCTTTGGACGAAATTCATGTTTTTCGCGTGGTATTTTCTCGAAATGTTGGGGTATTTTACATGATTCATTGTTGAGATACACTTTTTTTTACGCAATTCTTTGTCGAAATAAATAAATAAAAATTGTTTCTTCATAAAATTTTCTGCACATGGTGTGCGTCTATATTATACAACTATGCTTGTCAGTGTGTATTGTCATATTTTTTTTTTTTCAGATTGAATTAAGGTTTGATAGAATATTTCTTAGGGTTTGGATGAGGTTCAACTCAAATAGAATTTAAACAATTACATTTTAGAAATGACAAAACTAAAAAATGTAATTATTTATCGCCCATTATTAGCTATTAGTATTTTAAAATATTTATTTGTTAGTGTGTTAGTAACTTTACATTATTTGAATTAAAAATTTTTAATTTCTTGTATTAAATTTAATCTTAAACATGTTTTCTTCTTAGGTATGTTATGCAATTTATTTAAATAATGGATTCAAAGTTATTTGAGGATTTTGTGTTGAGTAGTAGAAACAAGGCCTTTTTTTTAAATAAAAAAAGCGTTAATTATCAAACATTTTTGTAAAAGAATGTTAGAAAGAAATACTTCAATTTCGAGACAATGAATATGAAATTAAAACATCTATAGAAAAAAAAGGGGGTAAATTTATATTTTATGAAACTCATTATTAAAGCATAGAAGTATAAGTTATTTCTTTTTAAACCAATGTTATCGTTAATATTTGGTTAAGAATTATTTGCTTACCCAACTGTTAGTGCTTGTAAATTCTAACATTATAAAAATATATTAAGATTTTCCATTTTAGATGTCCAATTTATAAATGCAGTTTATTAATAACGCTATGTTCTAAGCTGTAAAGCTAATGCTTTTATATTTTGATTATTGATTTCTATAACGTAATATTAACTGTTACAATACTTTTGTATTCGGTTTGTGATCTGAGACAAAATTTTTCACGCTTGGATTTAAATCATCCGATTCTTAGGAAGAAAAAAAGAAAAAAATATATATTTTGAATAGCATCTAATGCAGACTACAATGATGCTCTGTAGTACCTCGTGGCAACTGCTAAATAACATTTTAAAATATAAACATGGAATTTCGAAATTATTAATGAAATAATAGGATGCATGAAACATGTTAAAGCTACAGTCACTAATGGATAATGAGAGCTGGGTGCATGTCAAATTACTGGATGCAGCAAACTTATGCAATGGTCTCTCAAACACATGAAATTTCTCAAAGCCGCAGTCAATAACAAATGTATGAGCACTATGCCCATATGAAAACAAACAACAAAAATTAATAGATGCAGCAAACTATGCGGTAACATGCAGATTCCCAATATCTGGAAGAAATGAGTGATACCTGAATTAAAAAAATCCAGTGACAATATTGTGAAACAAATACATTAAAACAATAACGTTTATATTAGAAAAAAAAGGGCCAAAAACTCTCACTCGCTAAAATAAAACTCGTTAAAGCAGTCCAACTACTGCATGTATAGCACTTAGAGCACATGAAAACAAAACAAAAACAAAACACTCAGGCTGCAGCAAAATTGCTGTGCAACAATCCGTAAAATACACAAAATTAATTAAAAATGCAATCACTAATGCATGTTGTACAAGCACTGTGTGTACATGAAGAAAAAAAACAATGAGTGCAACTAATTTGTTTTTAAATCTCTGAAATCTTTATAGCCACAGTCACTAATGCATGTAAGAACAAATTAACTTCATTACTTTCTTTTGAATTATCAAAATACTGCTGTAATTTGTTGATAAATACTAGTTTGTTCACAATTTCCAATAATAAGTGCACTTACTTATTTCAAAATTGTTTAAAACCTGGATTTACTGGCCATTAAGCTAAGCTAAAAAGGCACAGTTTCAAAATGAAAATTAATAGCGACAAAAATGCATAAGAAAAAGTAATAAATGCATTTTGAATAACATATTCAAGAAATTTTAATTTAAAAATTAACATCCTGGGTTATTAATCACAGAAATTAATAAATGAAATAAAAAAGCACAATTTTTACAACACTTTAAAACTTAGTATTGTTAATTAATTCATATAATTATTGTTAATTAATTCATATAATTATTGTTAATTAATTCATATAATAAGGACATCTATAAACTTAAAAACAATCTATTTTGAGAGTTTTAGAATTCACAAGAACTTGGTTAAACTGTTGGTCAATTATAAATATTGTTTTTTTACCAAAATTTAGCAATAGTTTACACATTCTGTGATAGTTTATGTTGGTTTGAAATCAAATCAACATGCAAACTAAAGTATACATCACTTATACTTTTTAAATAATACTTTAATAATGAGTGCCAAAAAATATTTATTTACTTTTCTTTTTCATTATAGATGGTTTAGCTTCACGTTCGTCTCCTGAAATTGAATATTTCATGCCAACATACAGCACGAATCAATTTGTTTTGATTCGTGTACTTTGATTCACCATATTATTTTATCCAAAAAAGCGGGCCTTGTTTCTCCAAATAACACAATACCTATATTACCATAATAACCATTATTTCGCAAATTACACAACATACATGCTAAAAACAACAAGTGCCAAGTACAAAGCTTACCGCCAGCGAATTCGATTACGATTCAAAACAAAACTATCTAAACGCGTATGAATACATGGAATTCTAAAGCAAATTTATTAAAAATAATTTTTGTTTGTAAACTTTAAAAGAAAATCATAAGTCAAAAGTATATTGAATATGTATAATTAAAAAATATTTTCCTATTTTAAAAAAGGATTCAAAATATTTTTTCCACAAAATGCAAAAATATCCAATGTAAGAAACGTAATATTTTCTTCTTATGAAAAATAAAGGCAATATAAATAAAAATTTGATTTAGTATATATTTATTGAATGTTTTAAAGCACATGATAAGATGTTTTTGTAGTTTAAAAAACATTTATTGCTTCGATGCGGGTGTTTTAACTGTGACCATAAGTACATTTGCCTTTTCGCAGTGTCTTCGTCTGCTAACCCATAGAATAACATGTAATCCGCGAGCTAATATAGTCCAATTTTCCAAGACCAATATATAACAAACAAGAGTTTTCCTAGAAACAAGGCAAGTCTTATTCCCTCTATCTTAAAGAGATTCATATTATATATAAGTTTTAATAAAATCTCCCAGCCCGTTTTCTAGATCTCATTATCAGGAACAAACACCATCGATTTCAGTTTTAAAATGGTTATCGAGATCTAAAAATATACGGCACGTAGAAATGTAAAAATTATATGATAGGATTAGACTGAGAATATAAGACTATATTAAAGAAATTGGACCATTCTGACCAATATTTGCTGAGTTATTAGAAGGCGGCTTTTCCGATTTCCTTTGATGTTGAGTTAGCTGTATATATGAAGTTCCGCATCTACCCTTATGACGATGGTAGGTTTTGACGATGGTACGTTTAAAGCTGCGTCACTTGAAGGCGGCCGCCTTCTATGATGAAGCATTCATGAATGTTTGATATATAATTCCATAGAAAATCCCTTACAAACTGTGTTTTCAATTTTTTTATTATTGAGTAATTTAACACTTTTTTTGAGTGCGTAGCTTAAATTTTAAGGACTGGTATTAATTTTAAATAAAATAAGGCATTTTAGATTTCTTCATTCTAAAACACATTAAGAATAATGGTTATTAGTTTTATTTTGAAAATGCGCTTATACAATATTATTTGTGTCATCTTTCTAAGAAATTTGTGTTTTTGCTAATAAGTTTCTTCACTATTAAAGATTAGAATGAAACGGTTTTTATTTAAAGACCTTTTTTTTAATTGAAAACAGTTAAAAAAGAATATATATATATATATGTATGTTACAGGCCAAACCCGATTTTAGGACAAACTAGATTGGCCTAGGCCAAACTAGTCTATCCTAACGCTCATCGGATAAACTAGTTTTTCCTAGGCCAAACCGGTCTATCCTAACGCCCATCGGATAAACAAGTTTTTCCTAGGCCAAACCGGTTTATCCTAACGGCCGTCGGATAGACTAGTTTTTCCTAGGCCAAACTAGTCTATCTTAAGGCCCATAGGACAAACTAGTTCTTCCTAGGCCAAACTAGTTTGGCCTAACTCTCATAGGATAAACTAGTTCCGCCTGCTGTTTATTGGTCTGAACTAGTTTATCCTAGGCCAATTCAATTTGGCGTGATTTTATTGAATTCAATGACTGCCTCAGCGCCAACATTCTAGTTTCTCCTAGGCTGATCTAGTTTGCCCTAGGCCGATGTAATTATCCGTGTTTTTAGCTCTCGGGCGTCAAAGCCAACGAAATAAAGGGATCACAGGTTCTGTATATATGCACGTACGCTTGTATGTACGTATGTACGTACGAATGTACGTAACGCTATAACTCTTGATATAAATATCCGATTAGCTTCAAATTTTGGATGTAGGTTCCTTCTGATAAGATACTTTTCTGATTAGTTTTGCAAATTCACTGAATAAGAATAAAGGGGGCGAACGGGAGTGTAATCCCCCCCCCCCATTAATTTAGAGAAATGCATTTATCATGCAGAATTATCAGTTTTCATTTAAAATGTTAGATGTAGGATTATTCTGACAAGGCGCGTCCGGGATTAGTTGTGGATGTTTATTGTTTAAGTGTTAAAGAAAGGGCAATGTAGGTACTCCCCATAATTTAGATAAATGGTTTTTAACGCAGAAATTACGGATTTGCTTCAAATTTTGGTTATAGGTTCTTTCTGATAAGGCAATTTCCTGAATAGTTTTGAGGGTTTAATGGTAAAGTATGAAGGGAAAATGACGGATTTCCCTCTTACCTAGTAAAAACTAGTTTTTCCTACGGGCATATAGATAAACAAATTTGGCGTAGGAAATCTAGTTTATATAATCGGTGTTAGGATAAAATAGTTTGGCCTAGGCTAATCTAATTTGGCTCGAAATCGGGTATGGCCGGTAAAAAACATGTCTTTCACTAGAATAAGTATACATGTGTGTCAAGAGTAATTGCTTATAACATCAATACAGGAATTTTACATGTCTACCCTAAAGACATAATGCATTTTACATGGTTTTTTTTTTCCTGCAGACTCGTGCCACCTGAGATCAGGCTTGCATTTACTATTATTATTATTATTGAATATTCGAGCCAGATTGGAGGTGAACATAATTTGGAATCGTGCAGCGTTTTCCATTTTTTTAGAAATGAATTTCTTATCGACATATAAGCTATTCTTGTCACGGCGTCAAGTTTTTCTTTTCCGTGAATTCGTAACCGAAAATTCGATTCAAAACGTAGCTTTAATAGTATTTTCTGAAAGATACATCGCTTTTATGGAAAAATGTTTAACGCCATTCGATTACATATTTTCTGAGTTAGAATGCCTGTTAATCTTATGCCTTTCCGAAAATGAAATTATTCTTAAATGTGTTAGGATGTAGCTCTTTTGGATTTGAGAAAAGTCTTAAGGAATGAGAGAGAAACATATTCATATATTTACTTTTTACTGAACAGTGTAGTTATGATGTTTATAGCTCTCCTTTTTTTTCTTTTGTTCTAAACTACATTAATTATTTAATGAATCCCCATTGTGAAGACGGTTTCAAGGGCCGTCTTCACAAGTTTCGTATAGGAAGTTTGCGTTGTTAAATCATAATTGTATTTTCAATCCCAAGTTCGTAGATAATCCATGAATATTGAGAAAGGCAACACAGGAGGCTATTTACTAGAGACAAGTTTTTATTACTTTCACAGTTCCAAGAATGTTGCCGTGCGAGAGAGGGACCCTCACAGAGATAGGTCCGATCGCTGGTAGGTACAGAGAAGGAGTGGCCACAAATACATTTTTCAGATCGTCAAGTGTTGGCGCGATACATGTACATAAAAATAGCCAAAAACGACTGATACGCACAAATTGCGATGAGAGAAGGCACGTGGAGAGTTTCCGTTACATAGAAATTCAATGATAGAAACCAAAGTGCATAATTTGAAATAATTAACGCCAAATGATAAAAGATAGCATATGGCCCGGAAAACCACAAGGATTGAATTCTTTACATAGGGTTAACAAGAGTCTCACGGGTTCAGAAAGGAAATGAATTCAAATGAAATAAAATAAAAGACAAACATAGCGCATCTGTTTCTTAAGCGAATAGCGTTTAACTATGAATAAATACAGGCTAGAAATAACTCATTAAATGGTTTTTGCTATGGGAAAATACTTACAGTTACATGAACAAACGGATATATGTTGTGGCTCTAAAGAAAGAATTAGAGATAAGCGAAGTCATATTTTAAAGGAAAAATGGCCGTTAGTAACTGAAAAGAATTAAAGGGATTAAAAATCTAGCTTATTAAATAAAGTTACAAATTAAGGGAATATTGTAATTTTAACTAAGGGGGGAAAACAATTATTAAGTAATATGTAAAGGAAAACGCCTTTACACCCATTTCAATATTGAAAAATATAAGAAACTAAATAATCAATAATATATTATGTATTTTTTATTCTGTGAACACCTCGTAATTTAAAAATACATTGTAAATTTATCCAATATGTATGTATGCAGTATTTTTTAAAGGAATCCTAATTGTATGTTAAGTAAAATCTGAATTTTTCGCAGAAATTGAGTAAGGCCAGATTGAGCGGGACTGAGTCTTTTTTTACATATTTTTGTAGAGGTAGGGCTTGGCCTGAACTTTTAATTTTTACACAGTGTCACGGTAAAATAACTTTCCTTCGGGAAAGGCTGGGTCCGGAACTCGAAATTCTGGCCCTTGCAAACCTCTAACAGTATTCTACAACACATCGAATAAAATACATTGTAATGGTGATGACAAAACCATTTTGCACAAGGTTAGCAATGGAGCAGTAGTCGGGATCAATATTAAAAAGAATATTGCCCAATTAAACTGATGGCTTTGCATTCACAGACTGTTTACAGTCATTGTGTATTTCAACCTTATTTTTTTATAGAATAGCACCCTCGAAAAATAAAGTAAGTTGGATTACTTTTTCCCATTTCCCCCACTTATATTTAACCATTGAACCTTCAAAACTAATCACAGATACGCTTTATAAAATTAAACAATTATCCAAAATTTGAACCAAATCAGATAATTCTGCTCAAAAAACCATTCATCTAATTTAGAGAGGGTAATCTCACATTCCTCCCTTTATACTTAATCACTAAACCCTCAAAACAATTCAGGGATTCGCCTTTTAAAGAAAAACTATAAGCTATATTCAAAATTTACGGCAAATCGGATAAAACTGCATAAAAACCCATTTATCTAATTTAAGGAAGACGATAAATCGTCCACTAGCCCATTATACATAACCATAAGAAAAGACCCAAATAAATTAAAGAAGCACCTGATCAAATGAATTCATGTCCAAAATTTTAAGCAAATTGGATAATTCTGTATTATAACAAATTCATATATTTTAAGGAAGGAAATAAATTGCTGGTTCAGACCAAAAACCAAAGAACCACCAAAATTAATCTGTGAAACGCTTTATCAGAATGAACAAATCTAAGATTTGCATGAAATCGGTTAATTCTGCATGAAAAACCCATTTAACAAAATTAGGCGGGATTCCCCCCCCCCATTCTTCCCTTTGTTCTTATTCAATTAATCCCCAAAACCAATTAGGCAGACGCCTTACCAGAATGAATCTATTTCTAAAATTTGAAGTAAATCAGTAAATCCTGCGTGAAAAAAGCATTTACATAAATTATGGGGCGTTACCCCTATGCTCCCCTCCCTTAATACTTAAACTATTGACACCCACAACTAATGAAGGCGCCTCAACAGAATTCTCCTATATATAAAATTTGAATAAAATATGCTAATAATCCATAGAAATCCATTTATTTGAATTAAGAGAAGGGGCGAATCAGCCTCTCGTCCCCTCCCCCTTATTCTTTTCCAATGACCTCCCAAAATTAATCAGAAAAGCTCCTAATAAGAATAAACCTATAGTGACAGTTTGATGCAAATCGAGTATTTTTATCAAAAATTATTGCGTTACGTACTTACCTACATACATAGATACAGAACCCACGGGCACATTAGTTCTCAGTCTTTGGTAGCTGATGAGAGAAAAACATGTCAAATTACATTATTTCTATCAAAAGTTATCGCGTTACGTACATACGTACGTACATACGTACATACATGCGTACATACATACATACAGAACCTGTGAGCCCATTTTTTCTTTGGCTTTGACGCCCATGAGCTAAAAACACGTAAAATTAAATTGGCCTAGGATAAACTAGATCAGCTTAGGACAAACTTGAATTTTGGCGCTGAGGCGGTTATTGAATAAAATAAAATCACGCCAAATTGAATTGGCCTAGGATAAACTAGTTCAGACCAATAAACAGCAGGCTAAACTAATTTATCCTATAAGAGTTAGGCCAAACTAGTTTGACCTAGGAAGAACTAGTTTGTCCTATGGGCCTTAGGATAGACTAGTTTGGCCTAGGAAAAACTAGTTTATCCGATGGGCGTTAGGATAGACCGGTTTGGCCTAGAAAAAACTAGTTTATCCGATGGGCGTTAGGATAGACCGGTTTGGCCTAGGAAAAACTAGTTTATCCGATGGGCGTTAAGATAGACTAGTTTGGCCTAGGCCAATCTAGTTTGGCCTAAAATCGGGTTTGGCCTGTAACATATACATATGGTCTTTCACTAAGTCCTTTCTGTTTGGGAAAATTAATTTGTACCGAAAAAAAATCCATTTTTTTATTACAGTGATTTACCAATTTTATTGTATTATCTGTTCTTCTATATACATTGAGTGTTTCTTATCCATCTCAAGGCGCTGAAAAAAATGCGCTTGTAAAATATTCTATGACCTTCTAACTTTAATTAATTGCATTTATATGTTTCGTTTTATAAAAGCTGTGATATAGCCGTTTTATTTATATTGCATTCTTCTTTTTCAAGAATTTGATACAACACACTTACATTTTCTTTTATTACAACGATAGAAAATACACGAAAAGCGTCGAATAATTTTCCTCTCATAAATGTTTATTATAAACTTCCTGGCATCGATGATATACAATTAATATAACGATACCATGGATTATAACTGCAAATTCCTAAATGAAAAATATTTGACAAAGTTGATATATTTTTCAAATATTCACTACACCACTTCACAATGCACGCGCTGTTTTTATTAATATCTATATATTATCGATGAAATAGGATTTAAATATCTATAAATCTAATTAATTTTTCTTTTGACATTTGAAATTTCCTACTTTATTAGCCTAAGTTTTTAACATGCTATTTCTATAATTACATATGCATAAAATAATGACGTAAAGTAAATGAAACATTCATGAATACAAAGGTCTAAAAAATAATTCTTTAGAAAATCCTTTCCAAACTGTGTTTTCAGTTTTTTAACAACGGGTAATTTAATACTTTTTAGTGTAGGTAGCTTAAATTTTAATGACTCGTAATAGTTTTGGATAAAATAAGACATTCAAGCTTTCTATATTCTAAATTATATTAAGAAATATGATTATTAGTTTTATTTTGAAAATTTGCCTCAAAAATGTAATGTTTTTTCATTCTTTCTAAGAAATTTGCATTTTGGCTAATAAATTATTTCACTGTTAAAGGTATGCATCAAACTACTTTTATTGAAAGATCATTTTTTATAAAAAAAAAACCAGTTTATTAAGAATATATACATTTGTTTGTTTCGTAATTCCTTTCTGTTTTGGAAAACTAATTTGTACCGGAAAGTTCCAGCGTTCAATTTTGTTGAATAATAAATTTTAGTGAATACTCTGCTTCTATAATTTAATCTACTAACATTAGCAATTATTTTTGTTAACTTAAAATGTATGGTCTCTGAAAAGAGTCTTCTTTTTTACAGTTGGGGCATTTCCCGGTAGCCTTTTCTCCTGGCCATTGCCATTTTGGATCTAATGGGATTTTCCTTTTATTTTTCTTATTCAATTTGTTAAACTACATGTATTTTACATGTTCTTTATAATCATTTACATTCTTAAGCTTTTTTTATTTATTAATGGATATTTTTTTAATTTCTGGCTACTAGCCGCATTTAAACAATTTTTCTTTTAACGTTTCCCTTCGACTTAGCAACACAAATTACCTCTACACTGGGTGTAAAGTTACCACGCAACTAGGTAGTCCATCAACCTGATCAACCTGGTAGTCCATCAACCATCTTCCATTGTTCCATTTCTCTGCTTCACAACATACATTTCTTGTTTCTTATGTACGTCAAATTATTGACAAAGGGAGTGTTTGTTAAAATTTTTATAAATCTCCACTTTGATGTAATTTGGGTTTCATAGGTTCATAGGTTTCAGATTATATAAGCTATCATCTAAGCAGTTATAATTTTATAGCATTTTTCTTTTACACGCATTTTCCACTCACATACATTTTTTCCCAATTACAACGATAGAACATATAGCAAAAGCGTAGAAATAGATTTCACTCTCATAAATTCGTATTAAAAACCTCAAGGCATGGATGATAACTACAACTATTATAACGATAACATGGATTATAACTATAATTTTCTAAATATAAATATTTGAATAAGTTGATGAATTTTTCAAACATCCATTATGTCACTTATCAATACACGAGCTAACTTTAGTAAAAAAATATACTATCGATGAAATAGGATTTAAATATCAATAAATGTAATTAATTCTTACATTTGACATTTAATATATATATATATATATATATTAATTTATTAAGCTAACTTCTTAGCATGCAATTTCTATAATTAAATTTGTATTAAATAACGAGCACAGAAAAAGACGCATTCATGAAGGTTTGAAAAATAATTCCATAGAAAATCCTTTATAAACTGAGTTTTCAATTTTTTTATTGATGAGTAATTTGATACTTTTTTCTGAGTACATAGCTTAAATTTTAGGACTCATATTAATTTTGGATAAAATAAAACATTTTATATTTCTTCATTCTAAATTACATTAAGAAATACGGTTATTAGTTTATTTTGAAAATGTCCTAGAAAATGTTATTTATTTTATTCTTTGTACAAAATTTTTATATTTGCTATTAGAAATTACTTCACTGTTAAAAATCTGAAACACACGGTTTTTATTAAAAGACCTTTTTTAAAGAAAACACTTAAATAAGAATATATACATTTGGTCGTTTGATGTCTTCTGTGCTTGGGAAAATTATTTTTTACCCGAAAATATTAGCAATCAATTATAAGGATTAATAAATTGTTGTGATTATTTAACTTCTCAATATTCATTGTTTTTTCCTTGTAGATATCAAGTTGTTGAAAAAGAATTTATTAGTAAAAATATTCTATAACCCACCAATTTAAAAAAAAATCATTATCGGATTCATTTTCGGATTATATAAGCAATCAGCAAAGAAGTTATAATGGCATTGCATTATTCTTTTACATGCATTTGTTACTCATACATTTTTTCCCACTATTATAGCGATAGAACATACATCAAAAGCGTAGAAATAGATTCCATTCTTATAAATCTTTAATAAAGACCTTGGGCATGGATGATAACTACAATTTTTTTAAATTAAAAAATATTTGTCAAAGGTGATGTATTTTTCAAACATTCATTATGCTTCTCCATAATACACGGGTTATTTATAGTAAGAAAAAAATAATTGATTAAAAAATATTTAAATATCTAAAAATCTAATTAATTCTTTCATTTGACATTTAAAATTTTCTACTTAATTAACTTAATTTCTTAGCATGCTATTTCTTTAAATATATTTGTATAAAATAACGAGGTAAAGTAAGTGAAGCTTTCATGAATACAAATGTTTTAAAAATATATTTTTAAAAAAATCCTTTAAAAACTATGTTTTCAGTTTTTTTAACAAAGTAATTTAATATTTTTTTCTGAGTACGTAGCTTAAATTTTAATGACTCATATTAATTTTCGTTAAAATAAGACATTTTATTCTCTTCATTCTAAATTGCATTAAGAAATATGGTTATTAGCTTTATTTCGAAAATGTGCTTATACAATATTATTTATGTTTTCTTTATGATAAAATTGTATTTTTGCTATTGAATTAATTCACTTTTAAAGATATGAATCAAACTATTTTTATTTAAAGACCTTTTTTATTTAAAACAGTTAAAAAGGAATATATATACTTGCTCTTTCAGTAAGGTTTCTTGTGTTTGGGAAAATTAGTTTGTACCGAAAAATTCCATCTTTTTATTGCAGTGATTAACAAATTTTATTGTATTTTCTGTTCGTCTATATACAGGGTGGTTAGTTATTAACGTCAGGTGTTCAGAGCCCTCTAGCGAGTAAAGTTTTGGTCAAAACATAACCAAATTTGATCAGCATACATAGTAAACCATGGGATTTCGAATTCTTAAAAAAAAGTTTTAAAAATCGCCACTAGGGGCCATTTTAGCGTTGTTTACCGACTAAAATGCATTAATTTGCATAAAATCAATTCTGTATAGCAATCATGAGTATAAAAGGAAAGGCTGGGAGAGTTCTCATCATTATCAACTTTCACCATAATTTACTAGTCAAGCTGTGTTATCAGCAGAACGAGAATTGCAATGATGCTCGTCCTGAATTTCACCGATTACAGAATTTGCCAAAATAACCGATGAGCATAACAAATTTACAAAAGATGATTCATCGATTTGAAACTATGCGGCAACAAGGCCTAGGACGCAAAGTGACTAGTCAATAACAAGTTGATGAAGTTGTAACAGCTATTGTCGAACAAGAGATGAAAAATGTGCAGGTAACATCAGCGCTCGGGCAGTATTCAGCAGTATAAAATTGATCTGTACTATATTTTGTGCCATTTAATCATTCAACATTTACACTAATACACTTTTGGTGCACCAAAATTACTGATTTTATGCAAATTAAATGCATTTTATTCGCATTTGAGCTAAAATTGCCACTAGTGGCGATTTTTAAAACTTTTTTTCGTTATTTTTTTTAAGAATTCAAAATCCCAGGGTCTACTATGTATGCTGATCAAATTTGGTTATGTTTCACCCAAAACTTTACTCGCTAGAGGGCTCTGAACACCTGACATTAATAACTAACCACCCTGTACATTGAGTGTTTCTTATCCATCTCAAGGTGCTGAAATAATGTGTTTGAAAATATTTTATAATCTTCTAATTTTAAGTAATTTCATTTACACGATTCGTCTTATAAAAGCCGTGGTATATCAGTTATAATTATATTGTATTCTTCTTCTTCAAGCATGTGATACACACTTGCCATTTTTTTCTTATTACAACGATAGAAAATACATCAAAAGTGTAGAAATAGATTTTACTCTCATATATATATATATATTTAAACTTCCAGTCATTGATGATAACTACAACTAATATAAGGATAACATGGATTATAATTACAATTTTTTAAAGTAAAAATATTCGACAAAGGTGATGCATTTTTCAAACAGTGAGTATACCACTTCACAATGCACGCGCTATTTTTAGTAAAAAATATACTACCGATGAAGTAGAATTTAAATATCTATAAATTTAATTAATTCTTTCTTTTGGCATTTAAAATTTTCCACTTTATTAATTTCTTAACATGCTGTTTCTATAATTACATTTGCATAAAACAACGATGTAAAGTAAATGAAGCATTGATAAAAATAAAAGTTTGAAAAATAATTCCTTAGAATGTTCTTTAGAAACTGTATTTTCCGTTTTTTAACAATGGATAATTTAAAGCTTTTTTCTGAGTACGCAGCATAAATTTTAATTACTCGTATTAATTTTGGATAAAATATGACATTTTAGCGTTCTTCATTTAAAATTACATTTAAAATATGGTTATTAGTTTCATTATTACCATTAGTAATTCGTTTTATCTCCTAAAATATGTAATTTACTTTATTCGTCATAAGAGACATGTATTTTCGCTATTAAATTACTCCACTGTTAGAGATATATATCAAATTGTTTTTATTAAAAAAACTTTCTTATTGAAAACAATAAATGAAAAATATATATTTGATCGTTTGGTCTGTCCTTTTTCTTTCGGATAATTAATTTTTACTGGAAAATTCTTGCACTCAATTGCACTGATTAATAAATTTTAGTATGTTCTATCTATACACATCACGTGTTTCTTATGCATCTGATGGAGTTGAAAAATAATGCGTTTTTTAAATTTTCTGCAACCCTCTGATTTTAAGGTCATACATTTTTTTTTCCAATTTCATTTATATGTTTCGGTTTATATAAGCTATAAACTAAGCATTTATGATTTTATTACAATTTTCTTTTACATGCTTTTGCCACACACACACACACATTCCCCCTTTATTACAGCAATATTATACAGCAAAATCTTAGAAATAGATGTCACTCTTGTAAATGTTTATTAAAAACTTCCAGGCAATGATGATAACTAAAATTAATGTAATGATAAAATGGATTATAACTACAATTTTCTAAAAGAAAAATATTTTTAAAAGGTGGTGTCTTTTTCAATCGTTCATTACCCCACTTCACAATGCACGCGCTATTTTTAGTAAAAAAAATATTATCGATGAAATAGGATTTAAATATCAATAAATCTAATTAATTCTTTCTTTAGACATTTTTTTTTACTTTATTAATTAAACTTCTTAACAGTTTTATAATAATATGCATGAAATAACGACGTAACGTGTTACATTATATTACTTCGCAATACACACGCTAATTTTAATAAAAAGTATATATATATATATATATATATATATATATATATATATATATTATCGATGAAATAAGATTTAAATATCTGTAAATCTAATTAAATCTTTTCTTGACATTTAAAATTTTCTACTTTATTAATTTCTTAACATGTTATTTTTATAATTATATTTGCATAAAAGAACGATGTAAAGCAAATGAAGCAGTCATGAATACAATGGCCTGAAAAATAATTCCTTAGAAAATCTTTTACAAATTGGGTTTTCAGTTTTTTAACAATGGGTAATTTAATAATTTTTTCTGAGTACATAGCTTAAAATTTAATAACTTGTAATAATCTTGGATAAAATAAGACATTTTAGCTTTCTTCATTTCTAAATTACTTTATGAAATAGGTTATTAGTTTTCTTGTTATAATGTCCAACAAAATGTAATTTATTTTACTCTTCGTACAAAATTTGTATTTTTGCTATTATATTAATCCACTGCTAAAGATATGTCTCAAACTGATTTTATTGAAAGACCATTTTTATTGAAAAAAATTAAAAAAGAATGTATATTTAGTCGTTCGGCAAATCCATTCAGTTTGGGAAAATTATTTTGTACGGGAAAATTCTAGTATTCATTTATAGTGATTAATAAAGGGTTTTCTGTTTCCCTGTATACGTTGTAAGTTCCTTAAAGATCTCAAAGTACTGAAAAAGAATGGATTTGTAAAATTTTCTTTAACCCTCCAATTTTAAGTATTTTCATTATTTAAATTTCGGATTATGTAAGCATTAAGCTAAGCAGTTTTAATTTTATTGCATTTTTGTTTTACATGCATTTGCTACACATATACATTTTCCCTCGTAATACAGCGATAGAACATACAGAAAAAACGTGAAAACATATTTCACTCTCATAAATTTCTATTAAAAAGTTCTAGGCATAGATGATAAATGCAAGTAATATAACGATAACACCTACACTAAACCACCCACCTAACACCTAACTATTACACCTACAATTTTCTAAATTATAAATATTTGACAATGTTGGTGTATTATTCAAATATTCATTACACCACTTGCAAGCGCTATTTTTAGGGAAAAAATATTACCGACGAAATAGTAT
Source organism: Maratus speculifer (assembly GCA_964019185.1). NCBI lineage: Eukaryota > Metazoa > Arthropoda > Arachnida > Araneae > Salticidae > Maratus > Maratus speculifer. The sequence continues at coordinate 107,216,223 of OZ025300.1, forward strand.
TTAAACATCAATAAATATAATTAATTTTTCTTCTGGCACTTAAAATTTTCAACTTTATTAGCCTAACTTCTTAGCATGCTATTTCTATAATTACATTTGCATAAAATATCGATGTAAAGTAGGTGAAGCATTCATGAATACAAAGGTTTAAAAAGTAATTCCTTAGAAAATCCTTTACAAACTGTTTTTTTTTAAGATTTTTAACAACGGGTAATTAAATATTTTTTAATACGTAGCTTAAATTTTAATGAATCGTATTAATTTTGGATAAAATAAGACATTTTAGCTATCTTCATTTCTTAATTGCATTAAGAATTATGGTTAGTAATTTTATTTTGAAACTGTCTTACAAAATGTAATTTATTTTATTCTTCTTAGGAAATTTGTATTTTTTCTTTTAAATTAATTCACAGTTAGAGATATGAAACAAAGTTTTTTATTGAAATACCTTTTTTTTTTATTAAAAACAAATAAAAATAAATATAAATTTTAGATCGTTCGGTAAGTAAACTTCTGCTTTGGAAAACTTATTTGTATCGTAAATTTATTTCAATTTTTACTGATTAACAAATTTTAGTGTATTTTCTACTCCTCTATATACATCAGGTGTTTTTTATTGATTTCAAGATGATGTATATGAATGTGTTGAAAAAATTTCCTATAACCCTCTAATGTATGTGTACGTATACGGATATAAGCCATTCTATAGCAGCTGTAATTATATTGCATTCTTCTTTTACATGCATTTGATACACACCAATATTTTCATTTGCTTATTGCAGCGATAGAAAATACACCAAGAGTGTAGAAATATATTTCACCCAAATAAATTTTTATTTAAAACCTCCAGGGTTGGATGAAAAGTAACAGAAAGATAATGCCATTTTCTATACGATGGTATGATGTAAGCAGACGAATCATAGAAACGACTGCTGCCTTTGTGACACAAAACATAAAGAATTATTAGCAAAGAGAAATCATAAAATAAAGTATCCAAACTCCAGAAATATTCTATGGCAATTATAAATGGTATGTAAAAAGGTATATTCGTATATAATGCAGGATTGCCATAGGAGCGAGAAGCACATAATGCTACGGTGACTCCAGGCATAATGAACGCAGTGGGCAATGTCTCTACTTTAAATAAAATATATGAAAGATTTCTATGGATACATCTCCCAAGATCTTTTAAAATTAATCTACTATGTGTCTCCTAAATTCATGAAAAAAATCGTAAAAAATGTAATTATTAAGTATAATTCTCTTTCCATAATCGTTATTACAACGAAAGTATAAAATTTAATATGTTAAAAAATCTTTTAAAAAATGAATAAAGGTTGATACATACATTATATCAAAATAATTATATAAACACGGTTTATTTTCAATGCAGTACCCTTACAGATTTTTATGTCTCCAAATGCTAAATGTGTAGAATACTACAAGAAATCACTACAACGAGCTTAAAATAAAGACATTATTAACGATAACTTACATTTAAAGAAATATATGCTGTAAACTTTGTGTAATTCTTTAACCTTTATACACATGCATTAATTATTATTCCAGAAATACTTTTAAATTCATGTACACTAAAAATCCTCCTTTCCGCAAGTCTGGGAATTGAAAGATACCGGATTACAAAAAATTCTGTATTACAGGATGAATGTTGGGAAAAGCCTGTAAAAGTTAAAATTAAACAAAAAATGGCAATTTAGCAATCTTTAAATCTTTATACAGATTAAGTACTATAAAAATATTTCGAATTGTATTTAGTATACAATAAAGTACAACATATGTGCATGAAAATATACACAGTAGTTCACTCGTAGAAGTCATCTTATACAAATCTCGAATATCGGTTTATTTTCAGTCAGCTCTTCTTTTTTTGGAAGTCATTAGTATGATGTAGACTAGACATATGGACTTTCGTAACTTCCAGATAGTTGAACGTACTCCTAGTTCGAAAACCTTGCAAATGCATTGAGGGCATCAGCTGCTTGATACCAACTGATGTTGTTTGACTGTTACACATCATCATCGTGAAATTCAACACTTTGACTGATGACCTTATTCATCAAAATTTTCTCTCGGTTTTTTAAAATCTGATTCAACCCATAAAATGTTTATTAAATCCATTAGATTTTTTTAAATCACAAGATTTTAGGAACTTCACGTTTTATATAAACAATTTAATAAAAATTTTACATTACTTGAGAGAGGTGTTACAAAATTTAAAATGAAATAATATTGACATGTTTCGGATCTGTCTATTTATATCCATAATCATAATAAAAATAAAAATAAAATTCAAATCATTTTACGGTCAATAGAAATGACACGCGACAATGAGATATAAACAACAAAAACCACGCGCTCTATTGTAAAAATTAAATTAAAATAGACTATATGCTCTAAAATATTAATGTTCAACTTGGATAATCCCCTTCAAGCTTTCACGAGTAATTTATTCATTAATTCTAATCATTACTTAGGAATAATAAAAGAAACGGTATCATTGCAAACAAAATTTTTACGCGTGTAAATTTCAATGGACTCTCTTATATTAGACTTACGACAACAATTTGATATGAAACATAATTTGCTTTCACTAAACAGCATTTTAATCCCTTCATAAATATGTTCTAGATAAGGCAGTGTTAGTACGTCCAAATTTAATATCGGATTCATCTTCACCTCATCTAATTCCAAGCTTTCTCCGAGTCATGCCTATGCAATAATTTAAGTCACCTTTTTCTGTAATATAAGGTATTTCATAGACTTCTGCAAGATCACCATGTCCTATAGGGTCCACTTGCTAAACTTTTTATTAAAATACTTTAACCCACTTTCTTTTCCTTCTTGGTTCAGTGGTTTTTTCCAAAAATTGCACCAGATAATCCAGTATGCCGGCTTAGAAAATGTTTTACTGTAAATACAAATTAACCTTATTGTCCAAGCGCATAATAATCTGATTTAAATCCGCACAAAATTAGCAGAATTTTCAAATGGAATTTCCGACAGTTAGAAAAGTTATCTTCATTGTTAGTCAAAGTTTCTCAAATATTCATCAGAAAAAAGTCATATTAGAAATTTATTAAAGAACTTTTAGTACGCACTATAGTTAAATTCTATGTTTTGTCATCCGCATCGAAGCATATAGCACGAAAAAGGTAGTATTTTTTTTCTAAATTCCAATTTCGCACTTCAGTTACTCTGAATAATTAACAAAAGGAAGTACCATCTTTTTCTCGAAAGTAAAAATTAATGAAGAACCTTATAATTCAAGCATCACATGTGCTGCTTGAAGTATTTAATTATGAAAATATTTTTTCAAAGTAATATATTTTATGGTTTTTAAGAAGTGGATTTAAGTATTTCTTGCGTCTAATTAAATCTTTTCGAATGGGTTAGCAAAATCTTGTAACAAAAACTATGTAGTGTTATTGATTAATATTTATAGAAATGTGTTCTAGAAACTGAACTGAGTATCATTAATGCTTTCTTTTTTCTAGTATTATTAGACATGTTACAAGTGTTTCTTTCTTTTAAACTGTGTAAAATATTTATATATCTATTTATTTACAAGCTTACGTTATAAGATATTACGTGTTAAAAAAATTAAATTATATTCATTTAGTATCGATGTTATTATATAGTTAAACTTTAGATGTCGAATCTCAGTTTGATTAAACAGATATTTCAGAATACAGAAATTTTAAATTCATGTGCAATAAGCATACTCTATTCCGGAAAATTCAGGAATTAAAACATGCCGGCTTACAAAATGGATGTTGTGAAATGCGTATAGAAGTGAGAAGCAAACAGGAAATGACAACGAAGCAATTTTTATTCTTTATACAGGTTAAATAATATAAAGAAATATTCACTAATGCGTTTAATATACAATAAAGAACAACATACTTACATGATTACAAAATAAAACGGAACAACTCGTAGAAGTCATCTATAATAAATCTCGGAATCGGTTTATTTTCTATTAGTCTGTCGTTTTTTTTTTTTTTTTTTAGGGAAGTCATTAGTATTATGTGGACATATAGTGTTTCATAACTTCCACATACTTGAACGTACTCCTTGTTCAGAAACCTTGCAAATGCATTGCGGGCAACAGCTGCTTGATACAAATTGGTGTAGTTTGACTGGAACACATCATCATTATCAAATAAAACGCTCTGACTGATGGCCTTATTCATCAAAATTTTCTCTGTCGGTTCTTTAATATCTGCTTCAACCCACTTTTTATTTCTTCTTGATTCAGTGGTTTTTCGAAACATTGTACCGGATTATCCTGTATACCGGATTATGGTGGCAAAATCCCGCCACCTTTTTGTGATTGCTGTTCTACTTTGTATAGTACACCAGGTCCATTTTTAAATTTTCTTCTGGAATAAAATGATAAAGACATTTCATCAAGGAAATCAGTTCTTAAAAATATTCTTGACTATTTTTTTTAAATACGAGAAACTGATCACTTATAAACAACATGAATGCAGCGCGCTAAAATAAACGCTTTCAAACACAATAAAGAAATATTTATCCTTTTTGACAACTGCGAGTGTGCGGGTTCACTTGACCACGACAAATTGTAATCTCAATAATTTTTTACATTACACAAACGCCAAGGTAAAATGTCTTGGCATACACTAGATTTCCAAGCCGGGCTCAAAAACGTACAGGTAAAAAGGACCGTTATATGAAAGGCAATGGTAAAAATTTTAAATAAGTGTTGTCAAAAATGAAACAGTTATCCCCTGCGGCAAAAAGAACACAACGGCCAGTAACCCTAAAACAAAGTTGCATAATCGGTGAAAATTAAGTTCTTTATACAAGACAAATGAGATGATAGGAAATAAATATAGCAGTTATTTTAAACAGGAAAAAAATTTAATTCGTTTGATATTTAATCAATGGAAAAATAAGAAAGAAAAATCTAGAAATTAAATGATATTTAAAAACTATTTATTATTATTTTCTTTATGCAATTTGGAGACGAACACTCAATACAAATCTTTATTAAAAAATGTTTTTCTTTTAAAATTAAATTTTAAACGAGGCGGGGAAATGACATTTGAAATATCAATAGAAATGTATTAAATAGAATATGTGTTACATCACACGGATTAGAAAATGGTTACTGTAAATGCAAATTAACCTTATTGTCCAACCGCATAATTATCTGTTTTAAATCCGCACAAAATTAGCAGAATTTTCAAATGGAATTTTCCGACAGTCTGAAAAGCAAGCTTCATTGTTAGATAAAGTTTCTCAAATATTCACTAGAAAAAAAATCATATTAGAAATTTATTAAAATACTTTTAGTACGCACAATAGTTAAATTCTAGGTTTCGTCTTCCACGTCGAAGCATATAGCACGAAAAAGTTAGTACTTGTTTGTTTTTTTCTAAATTTCAATTTCGCACTTCAGTTACCTTGAATATTTAACAAAAAGAAGTACCTTCTTTTCTTCTGGAAAATAAAAATTAATGAAGAACTTTTTTATTCAAGCATCATATGTGCTGCTTGATGTATTTAATTATGAAATTATTTTTTTCAAAGAAATCTATTTTTATGGTTTTTAAGAAGTGGATTTAAGGATTTTCTGAGTCTAATTAAATCTTTTCGAATGGGTTAACAAAATCTTGTAACAAAGAAATCTAGCATTACTGATTAATATTTCTAGTGTTATTGATTAGTATTTTAGTGTTATTGATTAATATTCATAGAAATGTGTTTTAGAAAACGATCTGAGTTTATCATTAAAGCTTTGTTTTTTCTGGTAATGTTAGATTTGTTAGAAGAATTTTTATATTTTTTAAAGTGTGTAAAATATTCATATATATTTATTTATTCACATGCTTACGTTATAAGAAATTATTTATTGAACAGTAAAATATAACTCATTAAGGATTGGCGTTATATTGTGATTACACCTTACATGCCAAATCTCTATTTTTTCCTACTATTTCCAAATAGAAATATAATGCAGTATCCAATAGAATAATTGACCTGAAGTTTTCAAAAGAAAAAGTTATTATGTGCATCCTTTCTCATATTCTTCTACTTATTTCAGGGCATATCATAATTCCTTTTTGGTTTTAGAAAGGTTATTCTTAAAAAACAATTACGATTACATTAGAAACAGTCATACCACAACGGGATTAATGACATAAAGATTTTAATTATTAGATTGAGCATGCTTAGTTAGATAATCTCTTCTCATATATCCTCCCCACTGACCTAATATAAACTGGTGTAGTTATTTTATATCGAAAAGTGTTTATCCGTTGAGTCTATTCCATGCGATTCAAGAGACTTGGGAGGAAAAGTCACATGTGAATGCACTAATGTTGAACATGACATGTAGGTATTTGAAAAGTATTCGTCCGTTGAACATATTACAGGCGATTCAGGAGACTTGGGAGGAAAAATCATACCTAAATGCGCTAAAATTGAACATAACATGTAGGTATTTGAAAAGTATTTGTCCGTTGAACCTATTCCAGGCAATTCAGGACACTTGGGAGGAAAAATCATACCTGAATGCGCTAAAATTGAACATAACATATAGGCATTTGCAAAGTATTTGTCCGTTGAATCTATTCCAGGCTATTCAAGAGTCTTGCTAGGAAAAATCACATGTGAATGCGCTATTATTGAACATGACATGTAAGAGACAGCATAGGGACAAATTGATGTTATAATTGAATTATGTAGCTTTATCAAGGTAGAAAAGCAATTGATGATTATTTAAACTTTACTCTTTGCACAAATTATTCTTTAAATGATTACATGAAAATTTCTATTGTAACATGTTTTAAGAATAACATTTTCAAATCCTAATAGAGAATACCATGCAAGGAATGGGATGATAAATTCTTCTTTAGTTCCTACGTTATTTAAGTTAGAATCTTCGAATTCTGGAGCATAAATACGAGTTTGTATTTTCAAGTGCTAAATAAAGAAGGATTAAATATAAATATTTTAAGGAAATTTCTGAAATGTTATGTATTATCGTCATACAGCAGGACATTATGTGTTGCATGTCACCATAAACTTCGAATTTTTTTTCAAGCTGTAGTTTAACAGTAACAACAGAAAAAAAATCAGTTTTTTTTTTTTTTACCCATTATAAATAACTGTAAATTAACTGATATGTTAATATTGCTGAAAAGTAACAAAAACATCGCACATTTTTAAAAGTTTGTTCGAAACTATTTTTCTAGAATCTAAGGACACAATTTTAAAGTGCGAGTATGCTTTTAAACATTTTTGAGTATTCCAAAGGATGTAGCTACCAAATTGGTAAATCAACCAATCAACCACTAAAATCGGGTTTATACTGATGTGAAAATGAATTTAGAAAAGAGAAATGTCTGAATTTTAATAACCAAGTTAGTCGAAATTAAAGCCAGGTTAAACTATTACATACACACTCTTAAAAATTTCCCCAAAACCGCAGAAAAAGCGAAATTCTCCGGAAATTTACAACTAATTCTTAATGAAATGTTTCTTGTTCATTATTTTACAAACATTTCCCTTATTTTATACCTTATTCCTTGTAGGGATTTTATTGTCTATATTTAAAGATCGTTTTATCTTTGTTTGTCCTTGTAGTAAAAAATACACGGTTTCCTTTTTCTTTTTTTTTCTTTTTTTAATTTTAGTAAAAATACTAAAAAAGAAAAGTTACTTAGTATTTTTTTTAAATCTTAGAAATTTTTAGATAGGTAAAAATCATTTGATCGGAGTTAGTGGGAATTTTTATCGACAATCAGTTTGCAGTCAATAAAAATAAAATGTAAAAATAAATTGTGTACTGTGATGGCGATTTCCTCCGCATCAGTGTTTTTGTTTTTTTTTTTTCTAAGAACGAATTTAAGAAATGTGAAGGGGGGAAAAACTGTAAGGCGACAAAGTTCACTTTTTCAAAGTACTGCATTTTATTTAAGTTCACGAAGTCCCGGAAACAAGTGCGCTGTCCGGTGAGAGAGATTCCGCCGACCACAGGAGAGTAGCAAAATCCTTTTACATTTCACTTCCAAGGATAAGAGCCCAATGATGACAAATACATTTTTTTGCAGGCTCAAGTTTTGGAGAATCGCGTTGATATTATTGCTAGTAACGAACTCTGGATGAACAATTTCGATGATAGAAGACATGCGTTTGATTTCCGTTACATGTACTTACCATGACAGTGGTCAAAGAGTAGAATTTGTAATAATTAACGCCAAACGATAAAAGAACGCGTATGGCAAATCAAAATCACAAAGAATTAATTCCTTACAGGGGGGTGCCAAAAGTCCCACGGGCTGAGAAGAAAAAAATGAACCTTAAAAAATAAAATAAGAATATTATTAGGATACGAAATCTAACTTTTAAGCATGTAGTGGTGTAAAGATGACTCAATCTGCATAAATACAATGCTTAATCAAAGGTTGTTGCTAGGGGGTAAAATACATACAATTACAGGTTATCAATGCCACGTTGTGGTTTTAAAGAATTATATTTAAGGATAAACTGAAATCATACATTAAAAAAAAGCGCCCGCTACCAAATGAATAGAATTAATGGGATTAAAAATTTAGCTTATTAAATAAAGTTACGAATTTAGAGACTATTTTATTTTAAAAAAGGGGGATACCATTATTAAATAACATGTAAAGGGAAGCGCCTTTACATGTACTATTATTTTAGAGGTTTTATATCAATTACAATCTATTATTATTATTATGATTTCAATGGTAAAAGCGTTACAAAAAATACATGAATTTTCTAAACTCATATAATGCAAAATTAATAAAATAATGAAAATATAAAAATCAATTTTAAAATTTATTCGAAGAAATCAAATTCTTTGAAGCTTACTGAAGATTTATTAACTAATTTTCAAAAGTTAATTAAATTATTACCATGTATGTGTGTGTGTGTGTGCGATGGTTAGCGGAATCTACGGGACGTATAGGGCTCTTTTTTTATGAAGATCGACCGAGGTCTGTCCTGATGCACCTAAAGCATAGAATTGTAATTCTTTGATTAATTTCTAGGATATTAATTCCGAAGCGCAACCCACTCTCATCAAAAAGTCAGTTCTTTGATTTGCGATCGAGGAAATATGTGCGCATCCATATGAACCTATTTGTGCATCAGAAACAAAGAAACGTTTCGACTGTATATCTTTTCTTTCTTTCTTTCATCCTTTTTTTCTTTTTTTTTTTTTTTTTTTTTTTTTTTTTTTTTTTATTTCAATCTAGATTTGCAAAATCGCTCTGTACAGTTAAAATTGAAGAAGAATCAAATTTATAGGATTCAAATTTTGTACAAAGTTTTAAAAAAGTCGCACTTAATTTTTTGAAGAAAATTTTCAAAAAAAAGTACATTTTTCCGAAAATGTTTTTGCCCCTAATTTCAACAACCCTGCACGACAAAATTTTACAGATATTGAAACACCAAAAATGTATTTATGATTTTGAATCCTTCAAGAAAACGATGGTCTAGTTTGTTTAAACAAAAAATGAGTTTTACCTTTTCCAAACTTATCATCAAATGCTGGTCCCTTTACGGCTCATGGAGAGGATATTTTGGACACGTTAAAAGTAATTAAATTTTCGTATTTTAATGCAACCTTTTTAGAAAATATAAAAAAAAAGATTCACATTACCTACTAAAATTGCAAAACGCTTTGAGGGGAAGAACATTTTTTTACAAAATAAAATGTTTGAACACCAAGGGATTTTGCTGTTGTTTCTCTTGATTTCCACTAAACATTTTCCCTCTTAAAAATGCATATTTGTTTTATGAATTTTCAGAGAAAAACTTGTTTTTTCTAGTATTTGCGATTTATTAAAATTTAAGAGAATTCGGGCAATATGTATATATATATATTTGTGTGTGTATATGCTAAATTAATAAAAACGAAGTTAAAAAAGAAAAAAAATGAAGAAACAATTTACGTTTTGATACGTAACCTTTATTTAACGACTTCGCTCAAACTTTTTGCAGCTTAATCGTGTAATGCCTCACTTTTATGTACGAAAGGTAGCGAATTCAAAACTCGGTAAGACTAAGTTTAAATTTTATTTTTAAGTAAAAAAAATGTTTTTTAAAATGATTTTTTTTACAACTTTAAGGTTTTTAATTATTTTTAACTTTAAAACTACTAGAATAATTTCATAAAAAATTTCACATAGTTAAATCGAATAATAATAATAAACTTTCTCACTGCCACGAACTCATATATCCATACACTAAGCTGCAAGTTTCATCGCAATAGAAACAATATTTAAATTAATATAATTCTACAGGTTTAGTTAAGTTTAAGAAAATTAAGTTGTGATTAATAACATTCCTAAGACTTATTTAACTATACAGAATAAAAAAGTTATATCATGTTGAAAAATAAAAGATCTTTTAATAACTTAAAATTTACAGAGAAATCATTACAATTCTGGAGTTTTGCTTGGCGGTCAGCATGTTAAAAAAAACTACATTTGACTTTGTCCAATCTTTTTATTTATTTTTTAATTTCATTATTATTATTATTATTATTATTATTATTATTATTATTATTATTATTATTATTATTATTATTATTATTATTATTTTGTAATTTGATTTTTTTTAATTACCTATAAAAACAATGCTTTCACTTATAAAAACTTCCGCTACAAGCAACAAAAAGAAAAAAATCTGTTTGAAGATACAAAATGCTGGGCCGTACAAAGAGTCTGTGTCTGACGGTAATAATTTCAATGCAGAAACCGCATCAAAAGTGAGAAGAACAAAAGTAACTTAGACACACACAAACGACCTGTGATAAATTCCGTTTTTATGCAAGCGCTTTAAATTGCACAATGCTTAACTGCACTTTTTTAGGAGGGTGTGGAGGGGGAGCTAAAATCTGTTTTTTTATCAGTTTATTGTACGATTCCGTTATAAATAGGCTTTACTCTATTAGAAAATAAATTTGATGAATAGTCCCTTTTTTTATAAAATCTGTATGGGAGTATTTGATTGCAATTTTAATACTCCTTTTTCAGTATTACAGTTTATGATATATTTGTAATTACTTTTCATCTAAAGATGATAAATACAAATTTATAATAGTGAAAACATAATTAAAGCTTAATTGAATTCAGCAAATAAAAGATTTTAAAGTGTGATGCAACTTGTGACTATATGCAATTTTTCAACTGAACTAGGGTCGGGCCTGATTACTTGCACAGGCACAGTCTCTGTCAATCCCCTCCCCCTGCCGTCCTCCCACTCTCTGTACGGAACTACAATACAAACATTGGGTTCATTTAAGATTATAATTGCGGGCCTTTGCAGCGCCAGGCGGGGCAGCTAGTTAAAAATAAATAGACAAAAGCTTGTGAATTTTTAATGATGTTAATTTTCAGGTTCTGTTTAAATTTACCGATTAACTTCTCTATTATTTATGCTAATCTCTGTTTTTCTGATCTCCGTATTTTTTCACAAGACTTAAGATAATGGATTACCAAAATAGATGCCTTATAATTTACCAGAAAATCTTTGAACATTCCACATATATTTTTTAAATTTTAAAACACCAAAAACCTTTTTTTCCGTCAGATTAATGACCATGACAAGGGTTAAATTTAATTTGTTTTTCTTCAGTTAAAAATGTTATATTTCGCCCATATGATTGATTGTCAATAATAAATCATTGCATAAACTCATTACTTTTTTAACATGAAATTTGGAAAAACCATTTGATTTTTCTGTCGATAAAATATTATTTATATATTTTTTTTTAAATAAAAGATATTTCACAAATATACGAAATATTCTAGAATTTACTTAATATATATATATATATATATATTTATTGCGCCTAGAAATTGTATTTATTTTGCTGATGAAACTCTTTATTCTCTTATAAAGATACGAAATGCGGTATTGTCCGGTTTGAAAATTGCAAGCACATGTAATACGTTATCCTTTCTCAGAATATCTTGTAAAGCTTAAAAAATAATTTCCGGAAATAACATAAGATGTTGTTTCAATCCAACAGAATTGCTTTTCTAAGCTGTAAAGCTAGATAAGGCGCCTGCCAGAATTGGGAATGCTTCTATTTTTGAAGAAAATTGTAAAGAAAATGCGATAAACATTATAGGAAGTTGAGTTCCTTTGTTACAATTTATTAGAATAAAATATTAGTTACAATTATATGCTTATATTCCAAAATTTTAAAGTTTTTGTAGCACATTAATTAGATATGTATAAAAACTGGAATTAATAATCTCGTTAATTATTAATTAGTTATTAATATTATTGCTGTTATTAATGCTATTTATAAATAGTTATTATCAATATCTGAAATTGTCTATTTTACTTTTTATTGAAAAGTGAATCTTCTATTTAATATGCTCAGTTGCTTTATTTACATATTAACTCTATTTTTACGGACACAAAATTATATGTTTAACTAGAATTATATAATGTATTAATAGCAACACAGATGCATTTAATTGCTCATTTGAAAGTAATATCATAATGGGTATTTTTTGTCGCCAATTAAATACGTTTGATTAATTAAAGTGACGATCTTTATTGTAGGAAACCATTTTTGTATAAGAATATTTGTGATTTATCAAATATAAAGATTAGGGGAGACTGGGGTGAAATGGACCACTCGGTACAGTGGTCCACCCCCTATTCTTTATATTATTTCTGTTTTTGAATGTTTGATATTTTGGTACATACATGACAGCCCTACAGTAGTGAATAAAAATTTAAAACTATGTGTATAGCTGCCATTTTTGTCATTTTATTCTTGATAGTTGATTTGAGACAGGTAAAAACAAATATTTTCCAGTGAAACATATGCTATTCTTTACGCATTGAATATAAAACTTCTTTTTTTATAATTTTTTTTTGGTCCAAGATACATACGGGGTACAATGGACCACTAGAAACCGGGATACAATGAACCATGCTCTATTGTACCCCAGTTATGAATTCTGTGTTTTTTTAATTAAAAAATTACCTAGCTACAGAGAACTATAACAGTGAATGCCCGTAATATATTTCAAAAGAAAAATTAATCAGAAAGTTTGAATGATTCTGAGAGTATTTCTATTTAATAGTGATACAGCATGTAGTGATTATAAAATTTCTCAGAATGATGTTAATTTTAGTAGTGAAATAAAAGTTGTTAATTATATTTTGGTTAAATTTTTGACCAAAAAAAAAAAAAAAAACATAGATTCATTTTGTTGATTTAGTAATAGAAAAAAATGATGATGATTCTGTTTTTGTGAGATTCGTGTGCTGAAAATCAAACTAAAATTTATTTATGTTTTCCAATATTGTTGATGTATCTCTTGCTGTAAATGTTTATGTTTATTGTAATGATTCTTCCAAATTCTAATGTTTCACTAGAAAGCAGCAGGCTTTCAGTGACACAAATATCTTTTGATGCATCATTTGCTAACTTTAATAATAATTAATCTTACATTATATCTATGAAGTTAAGACATAAATAAACAAATTATGATATATTATATCTTCTAATTATTAAAAAATGTTCTCTACTTATATATTTTTTTAGAATTACATATGGTCCATAGAGCCTCATGCTGTCGACCATTGTACCCCGGCCATGGGGTACAATAGTCCATTTTATCACTTGCTATTCAAAAAAATATATTAAAAAAGGTATACATAATTGTTATTTTTGAGTATATGTAATCTGAACTATAATATATGGATAACATGCATACATGTGAGGTTTTTTTTTAAACTATAATGCTGTAGCCAAAAACAGTATGTTTTTTTTATCCCTTGAGGAAGGGTGGTATGCCTGTTAAGTCACTTAATTTTAATTCCTAAAGACCACATTGGCACCAGAATTTTGGTTAAAAAAATGATGCATGAAATATAGATTTTTCTTATTTATAAATAAAGAGTTTTTCAAATTCTATTATCAGTCATTAATTTTAACACTTAAGCAATGAAAGTGCACACTTATTCAATTGAGCACGGTTCAGTTATATTTATAACTTCATACACTTTTCTACAGTTAATTAATAAAATTTCAATAGTCACAGCACCCTTTTCCGAGGTTTCTTTTTCCAAATTTATAGAGAACTTGTCTGTCATAGCCAAAAACATGCACGAAAATTCTTGTTCGAATATTTGTATAACTTCATACAATTATGGATAATATAATGGTGACGCACGGAAACACGGAGAGACAGGCAGACATTTTGTATAAACCTGTATTTGTGCAATGTCTGAAATATAAAATTTGTAAATCCACTGAGAAAAGGAAGTCGAAAAAAATCTCCATTACGATACTTTTTACAACTGATTTAGAATACAGAAAAAATGTTTAAATGATGTGAAGAATTCCAAGAATCCAAAGAAATAGTTTTTAATATACCAATTACTTGCTAAAGCTACTTTAAGTAATTACTGAATGTGGTTTGCTTTTTTTTTGGTCAAAGAGAAGAAATACTATAATAGTTTTATTTATAAATTTTTTGTATCTTATCATATGTAATTAGTGCATTCCTTTTCTTTTCTATTCTTGCAAGTAAAAAATATCAACGCTTTTGGAAGTATATTATATAATAATAGATTTTTGTTTCAAGAAATATCACAAAATGTATTTTCTATAAAAAATATATATTGTTCCGAAAAAAAATGTTTTTTGAGAAAGAATATTCATTTAGACATCTGCATTCTGTTATATTAGAAAGATTGTATAATTCACTTTACTTAAGCATGTATATATGCATATATAAAGAGATAGATGCAGTCAGAATTAAATCATAATAGTTTTTGATATAGTTATTACATGATTAAGATACCTTAAACAATTGCTAAATGCAATTCCCTTATTTTTTTAAGAGAACGATATTTTTTTATTGCTATAACACTATAATTTTATTTATAAATTAGTTGTATCTTTTAGGAATTACATCATTTTGTTTTCAACCTATAATAGGAGAACAAACATCTACGTTTTTGAAAGTGTATGAAACTCTCGCTCAAAGTGATATTTTCAGAATAATGAGGAAAATTTTTTTCCTTAAAAAATATATATATAGAATTTCGAAAAAAGCCTGTTTTGCGCTGGATGTTGGTTTTATGGAAAATAAAAATGGAAATGGAAATTATTAAATTGTTTTTTATTCCTTTAAAAAAATCTATAGTTTGACCGAATCAATTAATAAACTTCCAAAATATTAAATTGTTTGAGTTAATCTATGAAGCCCTGTATCTAGATAATGAAAAATGACTAATGAAAAATATGTTGGTTATCATGATTCAATAACACTTTTATTAACAGAAAGTGACTTGATAATTTGCATTTTTTATCAGAATGTTATAAAAATACAAAATGATTTGAAAAGATATTTAAATTAAAAAAGCCCATCATCTGGTTCAAGTTCAATATAATAAAAAATATTTTGTTCCTTTCAATTGGAGAAAAAAAATCACATTTTTTAAAGGTAGATGAGTCAAAAGTGGCTGCATTTCAGCACTGGGAATTTTCCCTAATTTTCTGATTAAGTATATGTGGCTGATTTTTTATTTATTTATTTTTTTTTTTGTAAAAATTTTTAATTAAATCTAACACATATTAATTATATTTTTCTTTGTAAAATAAATTAGAATAAATGTAAATTTTAAATAAATTCCAAAATGTAGCTCGTTGGCCACTTTGACATATGACATCCCATAAGTGACTTACAAATTGGTATCACTTTTAAAATGTAAATTTTTAAAATGTAAGTTTTTAATTTCTAGGAGGATTCACTTTCTACAGTGTTTAAATAAAAGTACGTGTTTAATTACAAGGAAAAATTACAATAAACATTTAAAAAAATGTTACTGTACACTCGATTTCCCTTCAGATACTGCAGATGAAATTTTCGATTTGTCATATTTAGTAGGTCCCTAATATATGCGCATATTGCAACCATTCATTACACAATCTTACATCCTCTATTTTGTTCATCTTGCTAAATCATAAAACCAGTTTATGTTTGGCTCGTAGCCAAACATAGGAAAGACATTAACTAAACACGTGCTAAACACTTCAATATCTGTTTGTTTGGGGGTCTTTTCTGTCAGAAAGACAAATTATATTTTAATTTTCTTATTATGTTGCTTACTATTATTCAATCATAAAGATTTCTTTTGGCAGATTTCTATTTTACATACCCATCATACGTAGTATAGGGTAAGTCTTGCAATCGTTTTGAAAAAAAAAAAAATAAATAAAAATAAGGATTTACAAGTTTAAGATACTAAAGATTCCGAAAAACATATTTTTAGAGAAAAAATTGCCGCCCGTCTATCTGTCTCTGTGTGTGTGTGTCTGTAAACGCTCTATTTCTGGAACAAAGTGAAATCGAGACTTGAAATTGTGTGTGCACTTAGTATGTAAGAATGAAAATATTACCAAATGACTTTTGAATAGTAAACCATAAGATGTGTTTCATTTGGATGTTGCTATTAAATAATTAACAAATAATCGTGATACGTTAGAGTAATATGTATATAGATGCTGAGCTATTTGATGTTTTTTATCGTATTGTTAGTAAATTTATATATTATTATATTACATCGCGAAAGAAAACACGCATTATGATATTAAAAATAGAGTTTTTTCCGTGTTAGGAACACAATGACGTCATGTATTCTGATTGTTCTTTAAACGATTTGTGGACCGAAATAATTAAACTTCAGTTATTATGATAGCCTTATTATTTCAGTTTGGTTTATTTGTTATTAATTATTTGGAAAAAAAAATTTGTTGATCTTGGTAGAAAATTGGGAAATCTAAAGTTACCTGAATCTTTTTATTGGTTGAATTCCACAATTTATTTTATTTTATTCGTTTCCTGATTAATCCAAGTTTATGTCCAAAACTGGAATTCTTATGCTTTTTATTTTATTCGTTTTCTGATTGGTCCAAGTTTAATGTCCCAAAATTGAATGCTTCTGTTGTCACAATGACAGAAAGAGTAATAAAAACTTTTCAAAAATAATAATAATAATAATAATAATAATAATAATAACTGAAAAAACAAATTGTGATAGAGATTTCAAGCAATTTTATTAAAAAGCGCATATTTTCTCTATGCAACGGTGTAAAAATTTAAAATGTGCGATATTTAGTACTTTTAAAATTTGCATTTCCGAAAATTGAATATGTAATTATATATATAATTCAGAAATATAAATGTTTATTCCTTGTTGTACATAACATGAGGCGTTCAGAAGTCATTTTGATTAACTCCATCAAATAAAAATGCGCATTTTAAACAATTATAGTTGTCTTCTATAAACTACTGTTTTATTATTATTATTGGTCTAAGAATATTACTGTTTAATGCAAGGCGTACATAATATATGATTCGTTATAATCATCTTAAAACGGTGTTTATTATTATTATAAATAGAATTTATTTATATGTCTTTAAAATTTTGGTCTTTGAAAATATAATTTTCTAAATAGTGGTTGTACACACATATATATATATATATATATATATATATTTTGGTCACTTAAAAAAAAAAAAAAAAAAAAAAAAAAAAATTATACAAAAAAGCTCTACATTTTGTATTTATTTGTTACTTGAAAAGATATTTATAATGGACACACGAAAAGCCGGGTAGTTCTTATAGTTTTCTAAAATTATAATATGAACTGCATGTAACGCTACCTTTTAATTTTTACTCAAGAGGATTTTTTTTTAATTTTCTGTGAAAGAAATTTATCTTTCGAATTTGCGCATAAAATATATTTATAAAACAACCCAATATTTCGTTAAAAGATTTATTGTATTAATATCTTAGGAATTTTATTCCTTTTCAATTAATGAAATAAGAGAATTCCAAGGAAAGGTACGCCAGGTATGTTTTCGGGTCATCATATCTTTTTATCTAAAGAATTCGGTGGATTAATATTTCACATCTAAACATTTATTGGATCTTTCTTCTTTCATTCCTTGTTCATATTATTATATATATTATTTTTATAATTTTCACAATAATTCACCAATATAAATTGAAATGATAATTTTATAAAGAGATATTGAAAAGTAGAAAAATTTTTACATTTCGAAAATAGCTTTACACAAAATTTAAAAGAAAAAAGATTAAAAACTTATAGTTTAATTTTATTTGTTGAAAAATTTCTCTTGTTTTTCTGAATATAACAAGTCACACAACATTCTTCTTTAAAAATAATACTGACATTTTGAAACATATAGTATAGTTTTAAGTTGAATTCCAAGTATTCACTGAAAGCAATGGAGATTACTCAAATTTGATCATAAATACTGTGTGGCAATGTCTTAGTGTACATTTCCCATAAAATGGTGTGTAAGACATATATGTCTATAGGTGTTTTTGAATAAGTTGTTTGTATATTTAAAATACTAGCATTCAATATTCTTCGTCTTAAAAAAGAAACTGTAACATGCGATTATAACAATATTTACATTTCCTGAAGCTATCCTGATTGAAAAAATGAGGAAGTATTCAAACAATAAACTGCTAACTTTCTGACTCATTTTTAAATCCATTTTTGCCCTCAAACGCTTAAAATTGACAGGTTCTCTTTTTTGGGAAATGTGACGTATTAGCCAGTTTTTTGATAAAGATAGAATAAATTTCAAAAAATGCTTTGAAAATAGCTTTTTTGAGCAGAATTTCCTGAAGCGATCGTGATTGAAAAATTGGGGTACAATTCAATTGTATAATTCAATGATTCATTAATTAAAATAACTCAACGTGAAATATTTATAATACTACTCTTAAAAATAATCTTCATCTCAGTTCATGAGATAAACTATGAAATAAAAAGTTCTACTGAAAAAAAGTGTGCCACAATATGAATGCTGTAGCGATTATTTGTAACGTAAACTTTCTGGATTTGCCTATCCCAAAACTATCTTCTATTTCATACGCACATTTTAATATTTCAAAAAGTAGTTACACAAGTTAATACTTTATTATTATTAATTTAATGCTAAACCAACTTTGATTTTATTTGATTTTAATGTCTGCTTCAGTCAAGCAATCAGATTAACCAGAGTAAAAGCGAGTTAATACGGAGCATAATACTTATAAAAATCAATAAAAATCCTTATTCTGTTTTTATCAGCTGTTTGCAAATAGTCGGCTTAAGAGGACGCGAGTTACCGTCACTGCACAAGCCGAAGTACAATGGAACGACGAAGAATCGAGCAAATTACACAAAAAGCGCTATCACAATGTTCCTTTCCAACGGATCATTACAAATTTCAAAGAAGATCTAATACACTGATTGGCTACACTGAACACTAATGAAAAAGCACGGAAATTGCTTTTACAGAGCTTCCCCCTTCTGTCAGGTTTTATTTTAATTCAGAGAGGACTTGGTTACCATACACAAAAAATTAGTTCAGTTCTATTCATAACATCATACACTTTTTCATGGTACAATAAGGAAAATGACACTATCATCGCGATTACAGCGCCCGATTCCGGCGGAATTTATTTTTTTTTATTATTTATTTATTTATTTTTTTTAATCGGGTAGGATTTGCTGACCATAGTCAAACACTTATGCAAAAAATTGGTTGAGAATTTTCTGCACAATTATTATAATTATTGTATCATCGAAAAGTGTATGATACTCTTTTCGATGGTACAATAATGAAAATGGCAAAAATATCGTTAGTGCAGCACCCCCTTCAGGCGGATTTTTTTCAAATTCATAGAGTACTTACTAGTCATGACTAAACACTTACACAAACTATTTGGCTCGATTCTATGCATAACTTCATATACTTTTTTGGCGGTACAGCATTCAAAATGGCAAAAAATTGCTATTTTAGCGCCCTTTTCCGGCGAATTTGTTTCCAATTCATTTCAGGATCAACAAGCCATAGCCAAGCACTTATACAAAAAATAAATGGTTCAATTCTATGTATAACTTTATATGCTGTTCGGTGGTACAATATTGAAAATGGCACAAAAATCGCTATTGCAGAGCACATTTTCGGCGGAATTTTCCAATTTCACTGAGGACCAACTAGCCATAGCCAAGCATTTACAGAAAAAATTGGTTCAATTCTATGCATAACTTCAAACAATTTTCAAACTTCATACAATGGTACAATATTGAAAATTGCACAAAAATCTCTATTTCAGCGCCCTTTTCGACGAAATGTTTCAAAATTAAAAGAGGACCTGCTTGCCACAACCATAACCATGCACAAAATTTTGGTTTAATTCTATACATATTTTCATGTACATTTCGATGGTACAATAATGTAAATATTTCGGATACCGTTTTGCAACTTCAGTGAAAAAGTTATTTTTAAGCAATTTATCGAATAAATTACTTCTCTTTCCTGAGAAGCCAAATCCACTCTTGCGTTTTAAGAGTGTACAACTAAAATCATCATTATAAATAATCTTTAATAAATGTCATTAAATTTCGAATAATACTTACCTTAAAAGATAATAAATGGGTTTTGAAAAGAAGTCCGTTCCGCATTTTAAATTTGTAGTAACTTTCAATTTTTAAATAGTAAATATCGCTTTTGATATTTTGTTTGAGTTCTTTCTATCAAGATAAAATATATAATCTATATATTTTTTCTTAAGCCTTTTTAAATAGTTAAAAGTAAATGTGTATGCAGTGACTATTACTTAATACAAAATATGGAATGGTATCTTCCTTAAAAGATAACAAATAAGCTTTTTTCCACATTTTAAAATTATAGAAACTTTCATTTTTTAAATAGTCTTAACCGCTTTTGAGTTTTTATTTGAATTCTTTGGATCAATACAGCGCTTAAGTGTATATAATTTATATATGTTTTCTTAAATCTTTATAGAAACGTAAAAGTAAATGTTCCACAATGAATATTACTTCCTGCAAGATGTGGAATGATAACTTCCTTAATAGATAACACATGGGTATTTTTTTAAAAAACGTTCTTTCTACATTGTATAATTATAGAAACTTTAACTTTTTTTTTAAATAGTAATAGTCTCTTATAACTTTTTTATTTGAGTTCTTTGGCTCAATATAGCATTTAAGAGAATATAATGTACATATTTTTTCATAAACTTTTATAGGTACATAAAAGTAAATATGTCCACAGTAACTATTATTTCATGCAAGTTGAAAATCACTGAAATTTCTAAGGCATAGATGAATACTTATGACAAAACATACAGCCATATTCTAAAGTCAAACATTATCCCTGTTCGAGCAACACACTTATTACGATCTTATCAACAACAATAAACGAAATATGCAATTGAAAGAAGTTTGTTTTTTCAATTCCGTCATACATCTAAAAAATAAAATGAATTCGATTAAGTTTAAAATTAATTATAAAATATGCAATTAAATACTCGGTCTTCGCCCATAACGTATTCGGATAATTTGCGTGACTTTGTAATTAAGGCTAGGAATCTAGGAATCACCCTACAGGAGCACCAACCCCATGGTTTAAGGTTTTTCACCTTTGGCGGGAAACAGCCCCAGCCATCAAAGGAATTCAGAAATCCAGAAATATTTAAAACTTGTATTTCATACAGCTAAATAGACCGTTTAATATATTATAATGTTCTTTAACACTAGAACCGCGGAGACGGGTCATTTTGACCCGTACACAGTGAAAAGATGTCGATTCGAATCAGATAAGTCTATTTAAAATAATTTATGAATAAACTGCAGAAAAATTATTTAAAATAAATAAGTTAAACAGACTTAAATAAAAATTCTGATGCGAATTATTTTTATAAAACTTGGGTAAAAATTCCTGCGGTTCTAGTATTAACCACGTAACTGGTTCGCTGGAACGCCGTTCGGGCAAGACGAATTTGCTTATTGCATCATTTAAAGCTTTTTGACACCACTATTATTTTTAAGAAAATTTTCATACTATTGAAAGGCGGAAATGTTTAGATTACATTTTACGAATATTTTATTCAAATAATAGTGTTGTGATTCCGCTATTATCAGTTTATTTAACGGAAAAGAATTGACAAGTT
Source organism: Maratus speculifer (assembly GCA_964019185.1). NCBI lineage: Eukaryota > Metazoa > Arthropoda > Arachnida > Araneae > Salticidae > Maratus > Maratus speculifer. The sequence continues at coordinate 107,238,285 of OZ025300.1, forward strand.
AACCCTGTTATTTAATTTGTAATTAAAGCTACCAAACATCCCATATTCGAAATCTTAAAATGTGCGTCATAAACAAACGGTTGTTAACCCTTAAATGCATATTGTATCATTTTCGATACCATAAGTGTTCCTGATTTATTGGGGGTTTTATTCATATATTCCGTATTCTCACCAGAAATTTAAAAAAGCAAGTATCACATTACTTAATGACAGACCATTCGTAATTAAATAAAGAAAAATTTACTATTTAGATTTTTCTGGTATGAATTCTGATTCTTCGAATTGCGCATTTTTTGGTTCTATCCGATGCATTTAAGGGTTAAATGCTTATCTAATTATAAGAAATCAATTTTTATTTATATTATTAAAATATTAATATTGACTTATAAAAGTTTGAAGTTTTTATTAAAATATTTAATTCCTTTAGAAATGTTAAACATATTTCAACCAAGAATTATTCAAATTAGGATTTGTTTACCGGAAAATATGCATTAAGGAATAAAAATATTAGTTATACCCGCACGACGCATATGAACTAAAGATAAAATTATATCTTCTAGAAAATAAATTCATTTTGTTTCCTCTTCTAAAGTATATTTTTAATACAAGAGTTGGATCTTTTTATTTAATTTTTATTTATTTATTTATTTATTTATTTATTTTGTTCAGAAGTTTCATAACCAAATAAATATTAACATCAATATCGAATTTAAAAAAATATTAAACAAGTTTTTCTTTATTAAATTAATGAGTTTCTTTAGAAGATCTGGAAAATATTTTTATAAAGTAATATCCAGAAGGAACTATTTTTTCAACAAAAAAATTTATTAAGAAAAAAAAATATTTTTTATATCTCAACACATGTTATTTAAATAAAAAACAATACTTCTTCCAAGATATAAATTTAAATAATTTCTTCTTCTGAAGTACAAATTAAATACAAGAGTAGATTTTTTTTAATTTAATAAAAATGAAATTTTCACAAGTTTAATGTCAAATAAATTAATACCAAAGTTATCGGTCGAATAAAAAGTATGAAGGTTTTATTAAATTAATTAACTCGCTTAGAAAATGTAAAAATTTATTTTCACAGTAAGAACTTTTTTATTGCAAAAATGCATTAAGTAATAAAGATAAACAATGTATCGTCCAGGAAGAAATGGGTGTACAATTACCTCTGCTAGCGTATATTTTAAATAAAATACCAGATTTTTTTTTGTTTTTAATTAATTAAATTTTTTTCACAGGTTTCATAAGACTTAAAATAGTAGTTAACAGTAATATAATATTATTAACAATATTGACATATATAAGATAGTTTTTATTAATTTGATCGTTTAGAAGATGTAAAAAAATATTTCCATCGAGAAATATCCAAAAAAAGATTTATTTTCACAAAAAAAAATCGTTAAATAATAACAATATTATTTTTTACACACATGTTGTAATCATATATATATATATACACTGCTCAAAACAATTAAAGGATATTGCAGTTTTAGGTGGATTTTGTATCTGGGAAACTTTTTAGCTGATTGATACATGATCGACAGACATAGTAGGTTATATGAGAGTAAATTACACATGTTTGGCAGATAAAAATGCATTTTATAGCGCATTTGTGAACAAAAGGAAAAAACACAATTTGTGCATATGAGAAAATAAGAATAAGAAAAGGTGTTTTCTTCAAAGAAAATCATTTTCAGTAAGGGGTATGGTTTCAACGGGCGGCCAGCGACGTTGAACACCTTTGAGGCTTGGACTCAATGAGGCTATTAATGACGAGTTGGGGTATTCTGCCCCACCTTTCCAGAAGAGCTCTTTCCAGTTCTTGGAGAGTTTGTGGGGGTTGTTGGTGGCCAGAAACTCGTCTTCCTAGAGCGTCCCAAACGTGCTCGATTGGATTCATGTCTGGAGAACACGCTGGCCATTCCATTCGATTGATTCCTTCCTCGAAAAGGAAATCCTCCACCAGATTTGCACGATATGGCCTGCAGTTATCGTCCATTAAAATGAAGTTATCTCCGATTGCTGCAGCGTAAGGGACTACAATAGGTCTGAGGATCTCATCCCTATATCGGCGACCAGTCAGAGCTCCATCTCGAATGATGTAGAGGTCAGTGCGCCCGTCAATGGAGATGCCACGATGCACCAACACTCCTCCACCGCCAAATCTGACACTTTCGTGCACGAACGCAGGATTATTTCCACTGCCACGGTCCCTCCAGATGAAAATATGCCTATTATCCGGATGCACAGAAAAACGGGACTCGTCAGAAAACAGAATATTGCTCCATTCATTTCTCCTCCAGTTGACATGCTCCGTTGCCCACTCCCTGCGGTCGCGACGATGCCTTGATGTTAATCTAACACATACCATCGGTCGGCGAGCATACAGACCTACAGCATGGAGCCGGTTTCGGACAGTCTGAGTTGAAATCGTGGTACCTGTAGCCGAGCGAAGGTGTTGTTGGAGAAGAGTAGCATTCATGTTTCGGTGTCCCCGAGCTGTTAACGCTAAATACCGATCTTCATTGGGCGTTGTTACCCGTCTACGACCTTGCCCTGGTCTTCAGCCTGCACATCCACTCTCCAAAAAACGGTTCCAGATCCTGGAAATGACACTTTGTGACACTCCAATGGCTTGCGCTACTTCGGCTTGAGTTTCGTCCCCTTCTAACCTACCAATAATTCTCCAAGCTACTGAATCTGTCAAATGACTTCGCTGAGACATCGTACTCATCGAAACAAAGCAATCACTGAATGCCGATCATCCTTGTCTTTATTCTCTTTTATCCAGTTGAAAGTGAAATTTCATTCGCTGCTACTGAAGCGACGTTTTTGACGTCGAACTCAAAATTTGCATACTCCACAGTTTGAAAACCAGAAAAATTTGCATTTGTGATTCTCTTCTTCTATTTTCGGCAAAAAAATTCGTTTATATCTTTATTTTATATAAAACTTCAAATATATATATATATATATATACCTCCCAGTAAATAAATAAATGTTACTTACTTTACTAAAGTATATTTTTAATACAAGAGTAGAAAAAGATCAACGTCTTTACGCTATGTAGACAAACAACTTCCAAACAAAAAAAATCTTGTTATTCTGCTTGGTTGGCTAAAGACAAATGCCCAGTGAATACTACTGAACAAACTTTTTCTAAGAAAATAATTCGGTAAGTATAAAAATAATCTTTGACCCCAGGAAATAATCGATCTATTTCGGTACATGCTTCGACAGAATTATGTGTTGTCTATGACTTTCTATTATTTATAAAAGAATATTTTTTATTAAGCTTGCAATTACTATAAAAAAATTATCATTATGTAATATAAATTTTCACCACTCAAACTATTTAATAAAAGAAGGGCATAAATAATATATTATTGTCAGTACATACTATGGCAGCAATTAGGGTCTCTATTCTAAGTTTTTTATTACAATTTTTTTAACATTTTAAAATTAGCTGTGCGGTCTCAGAAAACGGTTCCGCTTAAGCTGGAGCAGATATATCCGGTCGTTAAACTTTATTTTTAAGCATATATCTCCCACACTTTCCACGTCTTGAGTAGAAAGTATTGTCTATTACATTTTTTTATTTATTTAATCTTTCTAACATAACAATATCAATAATAAATTTTTATAAATATTCATGGATGTCATGAAATTTTGTATGTTATCAAGGCTTGTTGCAGTATATTTCCTATCGAATTTTATGTCCATAACTTTTATTGTTCTTGTAGAAACTACTAGGATGTACCAATCCCAAAAATGTCTTCTATCTCGTACATGGTTATATTTTAAAATTCACTACTATAATGTCATATTTAAATGGTAACTTATATCTATCATAAAGATTCTAAAAATATAAAATTAGGTGCATTAATTCTTGAGATATAACTATCGCAGGAATCGTCCAAATCCTGCAAAGTTCAACATTCACTGTAAAAAAAGGATGATTTTGCGGAAATTGTACTGGTATTTCTAGACACTAAAAAAAATTACTGTTTTTTAACAGAAAATTTCCATAAATTTCAGAAAAAAATAGGGAATTTTTTTCAATTTACGGAAATGTTTTCATTAAAAAACTGTAAATTGCACTAGCGTCCCAATTACCAATTTCCGTAAAATTGTCCGGTTCTTTTTCAGAGTTGCGGAATCACCTATTGGATAATTTACAAAACCTAATCAGAAAAAACTCATGTCAAAGTCTAATTGAATCTGAATTTTGGTGAAAATCTGTGCATTAGTTTTTAAGGTACAGCTATTACCAAAATCGTGAAAAATCCAGCATAGCAAGATCACCTGTTGAGAGATTTACATGAATACATAATCAGCAGCAATATATTAATTAAGGTTTACTTGAATCTGAAGTTTGATTAAAATTCCTTCATTAGTATTTGAGATAGAAGTATTGAGGACATCGTGAGAGCATAGAAGAGCCACTTATTAGGTGATTGACATTTACATGTAATGAGCATCAATTCACATCACGGATTAACAAAACCTAAAGTTTAATGAAAATATGTTCAATAGTTCTTTAGATAGAGCTATTGCAGAAATTATGTAAATGCTGCAAAATGTACCATAGCAGCGCCAGCTGTTGAGCGATTTGCACCAAAACAAAAACAGCATCAATTCATATCATTTATGTGAATTTAAAGTTTGACAAAAATCCGTGTATTAGTTCTTCAGTTAAAGTTATTGCAGAAATCGTGAAAAATGCAGTACAGCAGGCCACCTGCTGGGCAATTTTCACTAAAAAATTAATCAGTACCAATTTATATCAGAAAAAAGGGATACATTACGATGTGTGGGAAAATAAATGTGAGAAATGTATTTTCTTGCTTCTAATCTACTTCAAATCGAATAACGCTGACACATGTTTTTTGTTCGTCTTAACAAAAAGGTTTATATAATAAGCAAGAATATCTTAAAATGGAAATATGAAAGTAATTTTTGAAATGGAAATGATTTTTAATGAGTTTTCAATTTTTACGAAGTATACCGAGAAAGATAATACATTCCTAGTGCCAGAAAAGGTTAAAATTCAAACGTTTCAAAATATCATAAATCAATAAGTCGTAACATGTATGTCGTAACGCTCCTTTGTATATATATAATTTATAGGAAATATATGACGTATAAAAAATAATTTAATATCATAATATTGATGCATGATCATTTCTAAAACAATATGATATATCTGAAATGCATAAGATAAGCTGGGTTGACTGGACCCACGAGGTAATTGGGCCATAGGTAATTAAAACAAGTAAGAAAAATCATGCTTTAAGATCGATTTTGAAACACATTCCAACGAAATTTTTAACGAAAATTTGTTATTTAGGGAAATGAGATGTTACTGTCCATAGTCAAATATGTACTGAAATACTTTTGAACAGCACTGTATTTCATCAGTCGGTTGATATACATATACAATATAATTGGGGAATAGTTCATTTTTAATAGGATTCGTACTAAGGTAAATATCAATAACATATAAAAATTTTAGAGCAGTCCGAGTATATTTACGGGAGTTAGAGCACGAACAGTCGGCGAGACAAACTGAATACATAAACATTTTTCATTTTTTTTCTAAAATGCTAAAAAAACCGTAAATAATTTTTAAATTTTAGCTACTGTGAATATTTCACACTCATCTCTACTTCTTAAAACAACGCGTGTCAAGTCAATCATAGCTCTGCTTTCTGTGATATGTTACCGAAAATTAAGGATACTTAGAGAAATAAATGAATGAACAATATTTGGTTTATTTTAAAATACGATAAGTGCTTTTATTAAACATCACTTTTTTTAAAGAGCATTCATTTAAGTACGTTATTATTATTATTTATCGATATATATTTACTTTATGTTTCAAGTGTATAGCCGGTGTTCCAGTTACGCCATAATTTTTTCGAGAAAAAGATAACTGGGACATGAGTTAGGGGTGCATGTAGGACCATGGTACCCCAACAGTTATAAATATAATTCTAGAGTTTCTCTTACTACTAAACAATTATTACTCCATTTTCTTTTTGCTTGCAGTAAAGAAAGATATATAACATATTATTAAAATTACATAATACAATTTGAGAAAAAAAATGTCAGCGGGTATAAAATTCTTAAGTGAGATATCGAAAATTTTACGATAAAGGTGAAGAGGGATACATAAGACAAAACAACATTTGAAAACTGTCGAAGCCAATAAAAAAAAAAAATTTCTGTTCGATGTAAAAACACCATGGCATTCTCCACAGATTTATGAAACATATCGAATTTTCTTTGAGGTAAATAAAAAGGGAAATGGGATTTTAATACTTACGCACCCGTTTGTTTATAGATTTATATTGTTTATTTTTTAAGATTAAATACACAGTGATATATCTGTATGTGTGTCTTTATAGATACGCATGGTTATTCTAAGTTCATGGTAAAAACTTGAAAGGTCTGTACAGGGCGCTGTAACAATCATCTGTTATAAAGGAATGTGTGGACGAAAGGACCCATTGAGCTATAAAAACCAGGGAGCCAATTGGGCCAATTTTCAATTTCAAAATTTTGCTTTCATGCCAGAAAATTCCTTTACTATTCTTTCTTTTGTTTAAGATAGATAGTTCATGATTACGTAAAAGAAGAGATATTCTTTGAAAATTTCTGCAATAAAATCGAAATTTTCTTATTAAAAAGTAACGTAGGACTTGCCCATTTTTCTCTATTTATTTAATTGTTTTCAATAATTGACACATTTCAAGTTTAGTGTTTTTTTTTAGGTTGAAATTTAGAGAATTTCAGAATAATTTTTTCTTTGTCTTATCATGAAAATGTCTATCTTTAATGAACAAAAAATAATCTATATACTTTCCGATATAAATGAGAATTTTTGAAATAGAAAAGTGCCAAATTGGCCACCTGGTATTTGAATTTCAACGCATAACTTGCGCATTCCCTTAGAATAAATGATTGTTACAGTGTACTGCACCAAACCTTAAATTTTGTACTATAAATTTTGAATCAAATTGTATATATATTTTATACGTGTATAGTTCAAAGTGCATGTTTAGTAGAAAAATACGTACATATTTTTCTATTTAAAGGTACTTATTTTTAAGTCATCATTAAAAAAAATATATTTTAGTATAAAGAAGTTTTTTTAGTCGACCTGCATCAAATGTGATAATGAAATGTGATTTATCAAATGTGTGTATTTATCAAATGTGACTATTTGTTTTAAAAAATAGTTCTGGTGAAATCGATCAAAAATTGAGTAAAATACTTCAGCTGATGGAGATTCACGAAATTTTCGAAAAATATCCAAGTCACTAATTAAAAAACTACCTGATCCTACCGGCGTTGCCCAGGTATATAGATGTTTTCAAGCAAATTTAAAATCTCCTTTCATACAAAAGTAGAAAAAAATTAAAATTTTATATGGAGAATATTTTAAATTTTAGAATATTTAAAAGTTTGGGTGTGTAAACACAGGCATATATTTCTGTTACGAAAACTATGGTTTGGAAGGACAAAGAAATATAGTCGCTGATTTTAACTGTTTTGTACCACAAAATTAATGCAATAATTGGATTAATTTAATAATTCCTTTCTTAAATGTGATCTACTCCATGCAAAATATTCTCAGCACGAACAGGACGTGCGCTGCAACTCTGAACAGACAAAAAAAATAGGAGTAATTATTTAAATTATTACTTTTTTTTGGACGGTGCCACGCGTGGATTTTGAAGATGGGTTATAAATCCTCCAGGAAAAACAAAATCATCAAAACAGGAAAATTTAATTTTTATTTATTTTTTTTTATTGAACAAAATACATCTGGCTTATTTGCTCGACATAAAAGCCTGCTTATAAGTCATCATCAATAGGAAAATAAATTAACGTATGCACTTTGTTGCTAGCATTCCGCCATGAAATGCATTCGTTAAATCCTATATTACCGCCAGCTCTCATTCGCCGATTGCTTCGTTGATTGGTAGCTAGGTGCAAGTAGCCTGTAAGCTAGGTCCTTCAGTATCGTGGATTGGTGGAAAGCTGCAAATATCCTCTTACCCCATAAGTTTTAAGTTAAATAAAAATCGAAATTCTAATTTAAAAATCTGGCTGCGAAGTGCACTTTCTGGTGTTAGCATCCACACATGACAAATATTTCAAACACCCGGATGTTACAATTTCGGCGTTATCCGCGCTCAGACAGGCAGAAAGGCAGGCAGACAGACATCTAACATTCTATATATACAGATAAAGCTTTTTTTCTGTTAGAGGGTGGGAGAATTTGACATCACGGAGGGTAAAAAATATTTTTTCGTTTTGTTAACTATATGAATTTCATTCTTACGTATTTTTTTAAATTCTGTACTCAATGACATCATCTTCTACTTCCTCGGTTTGTTTGTTTTTTTTTATTTGATTTGACATTGCTTTGAAACCTACAGCAGCTATGGATTTCGCCTCGAATGATCTGTTACACACAGAGAGAAAGACAATCCAGAACTCATTTCATTTCACATACCCATTACATATTTATCTCACTACAAATTTACAACACACCATCCTTGTCTTACCCGGATTTGAGCCAGGACCCTCAGGACTCCCTGTCGCTACTGATTACGCCACTGGGGCGACTCGTTCGTTGGTTAAAAGTTCATCGCAAAACCAGTCAAAAACCTTTACTTTTGTAACTCATCGCATTGCATTTCTAGTAACAAAGTGAAAATCTTCCTGAATTTTGGTGGATGGCCAACTCTCAAAAAATCCTGTTTTATCTGTACTGGATTTCTGTACACGTACTGAATCAGTGGTTAATATCACACATTCCCAGAGCCTCAAAGATTGAGAGAAACTTGATAGAATGCAAACTAAACATAGCTAGTTGCTTGTACTAAAACAACTCTGTGCATTTAATGCATGGAATTTGCATTTTAACAGTATATTTTTCATATTAATGACGTTTTGTTTAAAGACGATTATAAATATCCTTATTTGTTTACGTCGTACCTCTTCGAAATTTAGTTCAGGCATTAAGTGCTCGAAAAGGACAAATAAATGCAAGTTTTAGTGTAGTTTTGATTTTTGGTTCACTTTCAGTTTTTTGGGTCGCTGAACACGAATCTGGCGTTATCCAACAAAAATTCTCCCCGGAAACACGTTTTTTTTTGGAAAAAAACCTGCAAACAACGCTGCATTTTTTCGTTTTTTCTATATAACTTCAAAATTATGCTTTTACATAAAAGTCATCAATACATAAATTAAAGAGCACACAATTTCTACATTTTATGTATTAAAAGTTTTTTTCTCAGACCAATGATTTAGTCGTGAGAGAGCCGCAAACATGTGTGTGAAAAGCAAAAAAATTCTGAAAATGTGAATTACAGCATCGTACGTCGATGAAACATGAAAAATAACCATTTTACGCAAATTTCCCCCACATAATAATACTAAACATATTATTATTGACTATATTTTATTAATCTGATGTTCATTGTTTCTTTCATAATAAAAAATAAATATAAATGAGCATATTTGTGATCAAAATCTTCATTTGCTATTAGAAAATAATAATAGTAATAATTTCTTAATTTGACTTTTAAATAATGTAAATAAAATAACTAAAACAGGGTTTAACATATAAAAGCTGACACGGCTTCCAGTTCTTAAAGTTCTCGAAGTTCAAAATGAGGGTGTGAAAATAAAAAAAAAGCCGGAAAATAGGAATTATGGCACTGTACATAGATTTAACATGAAAACTGACCATTTTTCGCAAAGATTGATTTTAAATGATACTGAAGATATTATGATCGACTATATTTTACAATGAAGTTGCTAACAATAAAAACGACGACTCATTATGAATTATTATTTAATTATAAATAATTATGTACATTAGTAAGTACATTTACTTAAAAAACAAAGTACTATTTCCGCTTCTTTTATCTAGAGTCCCTGCTTTTCACCGACATCTACAACATTGAAAATAGACGAATGGAATTAGTGGGTGTTTTTATAACTATCGGTATTATAAATAAAAGTTTTTTTTAATAGTAAATATTTGACGCATATTTCAGATGTGTATATTGCTGGGACGATTACTGTTTCTAAACCAATAGGAGAGCGTCATTATCACGGTCAAGTACACGCCCACACAGTTTGATTGTCAGGAACTCGTGGGCAATTGACGGTGCTAATTATAACGATAATCTGTTGCGGATGAAAGTGAGCTGACTGGCTGAATGGTTAGAGCGTCGAGCTTGAAACCGAAGGATATGGGTTCGAGTCCATCGCGGGCCGAGAGTCCGTTGGTGATTTTTTTTTTAATTATTGGAGGCTGTCTTTTATTAATAAATAAGACATTTAAAAAAAATATTTCAAACCCTTTGAATATTCTAAATATCGTTCCAAAATGATTTATATATATATTAAACAAATGGGAAAAAAAGTATTCTGCGAAAATATCCGTATAAGCAAAATTCTTACTTTAATTTTTATTTATTTATTTATTTATTTATTTCAGGATCAGAGGAAGTATAATTTCTAATTGAAGTAAATAAAATTCAGTCATTTTGAAAAAAAAAAAATTCTTTCGTACCTTTAATTTCTAATTACCGAGTACAAATTCAAACAATCCGAGTACAAATAAATAACAAACACTCACGATCAATTGTCCACGAGTTCCTGTCAATCAAACTGTGTGGGCGTGTACTTGACCGTGATAATGACGGTCTCCTATTGGTTTAGAAACAGTAATCGTCCCAGCAATATACACATCTGAAATATGCATATTTGACACCTTGCAGCATGACTATTTCCCCTTCCACTGGGTCCTCTGATTCATTGTGTGGGCAATCCATTTCCCAGATCGGCTCCCAAAGTCTAGCTCGTCTTGACACACAACTGCGATATTGTTGAAGTTTCCCGAAGCAAATCTTCTATCTCATATCTTCGCAAATAATTTTTGCTGCTGCTTCAATCACTCGCAGCCTCTCATCTCGATCAGATTTACATGTTTGCTGATACCATGCATTAGTCAGTATCTTCCCACCTATATTCTTTAAACACACAATGGACTTTTTTTCTGATTCACTGTGATCAGTATGTCGTCTCCATATCTCTCAATGAGGTTAAACTTTACACTCCTCATATCAGGTTGATAAACCCCTTTTACCTGTTTCATTAGCTCTTCCATGGAGAATTGACACTCGTCATCATGGTTTTCAAGGTAATCGTATATACTTTGCATTGCTCTATCGACTGCTTCGGCAAATGGACCATGTTTTTTTCTGTTCTTGGATCTTCGGCCTCCCATAAATATATTTAAAACATTTGATGTGGTATTGAGCATCTGCTGAGATCAAATCATTCACTGGTTCGATGCGCTGAATTATAGCCTGCCCATAATCATCATTGCGAGCTCTTGCTGCTTTCAGAATTGTACTTTTGAGTCCCATCTGTCGCACACTGTATACAGTATTGCGTTCGCTTGGTGGATTTTTCGCTTGTGTTGCAACGAACTCTTCCGAAATGCACAGTCCACATATAAAACAATTTTAGTTCGACTTTTAATTCGAAAATTAAACTGAGGAGTTGATGATGTTAAAATTTGAGAAGTGCTAGTACTTTGCTCCTCAATCTTCTTCACATAAGCAGTAATCATCCGTTCATCTACCTATGCTTTTCTACATTTAACATGCACATCTACTGAGGTTTTCTAATTTAGGAAAACTGCTTTTCCATCCTTTCTTTCTGTACTTGCCATGATTAACGCTGCAATACCTCGACTAACTTTCACTGACGACCCCTCCTCTAAAGGAGAGTCACAAATAAAACACAATGACATCTGCAAATTCACTTTAGACGTTCGCTATATTCACGAAGACACAAACAGTGGATTACAAAATTATAAGTAAGCAGTTGCATATGGAAACTGAGAGGAATGTGTCCTCCTGATAAGCTAGTGATCTGTGCGACGCATATTTCTAACAGAGGCGAGACTGGTGGAGAAAGGGTGGGGGTTAATGTTCCACTGAACGTGGACATGGGATTTGGGGGTGGGCGCTTGACCAACGTTATTTCACACTTGCACCCCTTCAGTCAAGGGGAAAAGTGCCGATAGGATCAGTTAAATCCTGTTTTAGTTATTTTATTTACATTATTTAAAAGTTAAATTAAAAGTTATTACTATTATTATTTTGTAATAGCAAATGAAGATTTTGATCATAGATATACTCATTTTAATTTATTTTTTAGTTATGAAAAAACAATGAAAATCAGATTAATAAAATATAGTCAATAAAAATATATTTAGTATTATTAAGTGGGGAAAATTTGCGTAAAATGGTTGTTTTTCATGTTTCATCGACGTACGGTTTTGTAATTCACGTTTTCAGTATTTTTTGCTTTTCACACCCATTTTTGCGGCTCTCTCACGGTTAAACCATTGATCAGAGAAAAACACTTTTAACACATAAAATGTAGGAAATTTTGTGCTCTTTAATTTATGTATTGATGACTTTTATGTAAAATGCATAATTTTGAAGTTATTTAGGAAAACGAAAAAAAGCCACGTTCGTGCACGTTTTTTGCCAACAAAACGTGTTTCCGGGGAGAAATTTTGTTGGATAATGCCAGATTCGTGTTCAGCGACCCCAAAAAACATAAAGGGAACCAAAAATCAAAACTACACTAAAACTTGCATTTATTTTTTACCAAATGCCTGGACTGATTATGATACATTGAATTTTAAGAATTTCAATGTTTATCAACATACTAAAAGGATAATTTTCTATCCAATTTCAAAAAATCTAAAGATTCATATAAAGTGTCTACTATTAGATTTTTACGATATAATATCCATTTTCCCTCTGTTGGATCACAATATAGATTTTTAGCCCATTTTTGAAAGCGACTACTTTGAAATGCATATTACATAAAATTATTTATATACTAAATATATTTTATAAATAATATTTTTAAATGGAGATATAAGTAATAAGAAATAAGAAATATTATAGCCCAACTATTGTATGTTCACACGAAACTTCGGCCTTTTTCTACCCTGCCATCCTTATATCGAATGGTAATATATTAATGCTGTATATTACGTAATATAATGTGATATTAATGTGAATAATTTTTTAGGTTGATTGCAATAATGTATCAATAAAAAGACTTCTTGTAATAGACGATTATTGAACATAATAGTAAATCGTTATCATGTATAAATTGCTCATCCTTTGAGTTTTCCTGTATTATTTATGTATGCTTAGTCATTTTTACAAATTTAGCAAAATTGCATGAATTACATTTTTTCGTTTTCGTATCTTCTTTGCATTTGTCCCTCCGTTCTTACGTTGCAATAATTAATCTTGCATATTAAGAAAAACAAAAAGCTATAAATCATTCAATTCCAATATAAGATAGGTGGTTGCTCTTTATAATTCATTTATTTTCTTTTGCTTTAAAAATGAAAACTATTTCCAAATGAGTGTAAAAACCAAAGGAAAATATCTGACCTTATACATTTTTTTCACCCATAAATTCATTTTTCTTTTAGTTCAAATTAAAAAAAATCTCGAAAGATTTTATCTGTTTATTTTTGTGTTAAAATTCAATTCATATTTCTCAAAAAGTATGAATTTAAAATGTGATATTATTTGAAATATAATCTTTATATATAACTTTTATGCATACTATTTGAAAAAAGTAAATACAAAATAATTATAATTATCAAACTAGACTTGGTGGGAACTCATATATGTAATAATTCTCAAGTTAAAATATTTGTTTTCTTAGTATCCATGTCCAGTACTAAAAAATTAAGGTCGCAATGATGTAAATTAACACAAGTAAGAAACACCGGTAAAAAATTGTAGCTAACAATCCTGCCACTCAATGTTTTCATAGAAAACGTTTACATAACATAATTAATCTTAATTTTAATATAATATTTGAAAGAATATGGGTATCATAGTGTTAAATTATAGTTATATAATCGTTTTTTCTTTACAAACAATATCGACTAAAGAAATAACTAGTAGGTTCTTGAAAGATTTCAAAAATGTAACAGGTCAGCTTCTTTTCTTTTTTTTTAAATTTAAGAAAATGTAATTCATATCTGTTTTTGTGTTTCGTTTAAGATTTTGAAATATGTGTTGGTTTCTCAATAGTCCTATTGATTTAAAAAATCTTTTAAGAGACTAATATTTTAAATAATGAAAAAAAAAACATTTTTACATTTTGTATTACTCTCATAATTTTGTCATCTTTATTAATGTTATACATATAGAATATAATATCGTGCATTATATTCCCATATTATACAAAATTTATAGAATTTTTTCTTTTATGAGAATACAAATCAGAAAAACATCTATAACCGTGAAATGGCTGGACATTCAAAAGAAATTATTCAGAGGAAATGCCAGCTATTATACTGAGAGTTGAAATATTATTATCATCTTAAATTAAGACACGTAACATAACGTGCCATAAATATGAACCTATTCTAGGTGAAATGTCAACAAATATCCATATAATAGATTCGTTAAGAATAGGTGCTTCATTATCATGTATATAAATTAATGTCGAACAAAAAAGGGCTTGTCCATACAGAAAAAGGTGTTTTATGGCAAGCATATTAAAGATTTTTTTATCACATTCTGAGTGTCAATATAAAAGGCAGAAATATTAATGTCATTGTAAATCTAAACACGTAAAATAACGTGCCCTTATTGTAGATGTATTTTTATGATGAGTGTTTGGAAGCAATAATATGTTTGACTGCACATATTGATAAAAAAAAAATACATGTTAAGAATAGGCATTTAATGAACATAATACAATATCATTATTGAACAAAATCTTTTATGTTTTGTATATAAAATTAACTTTGTCAAATTTGATAGAATTCGTGTCATGCCAGTTTCTTTTGAGGTGCATTCATAATTAAAAAAAATCGTAGCACCTATAGTCGTCATTTATTCCGTCCGTCTGTCCGTCTGACAGCATATAACAACGCAGGAACTACCCAACCGAATAGTTTGAAATTTAACATACATAATTGTTGCATTATTTTCTCGAGTCATTTCAAATTTTATAAAAATCGGAATTTATAGTTTAGTCACAGGGACAATGAAAATAATTCAGCTACATTACAGTGAAAGGGAGAAATAGTTTCATTTACATTTTATGATGTTTCAGTGTGTCGAACATAATAAAATTGATATTAATTTAATAAGTATATACTAAAATATACATTCTCTATTAAGTGTGGTGCAAAGAATATGTATTTTATTTTACAGGACACCACAAGAACATTCCATTACTTAATGTTATAAATAGAAACATTGATTGGGATGTTGTGTTAAACTATTTCATATTTTATGAAATCGATACACGTTACTGAGGTTAATACAAGTTACTTTTAAAATAATAAAAAGTAAGTAGTATTCACAGGGACATACACAAGATTTATGATACTACACAGTATCCGAAGTAATGTATACTATTGAATCAATATCGGAACATATTTAACGCTTCGTTTTAGTTTGTAGTACGAACGCACCTCATTTGCTAAATGTAATGTGCAATTTTCGACTTCTTATCTCTGTCATTAGTGAAATCGTTTGATTTTCTGTAATATACATTTCGCTTCTGGAAAAACATACACATAATTATGATTTATATGACTCAACTTTCATTAAGTAAATTAAATGATTACGCGAAGTGTTGATTAATTGACATGAAATTTGACATTTAATTAGATGAGTGAGTCTTATTTATTTAAAATACATTCCACTTAATTGTTAACCCAGCATTTATTTAATGACGGACATTCTGTGAATGTCCGTCATTAAATAAATTTCTAAATAAATTTCAATTAAATAAATTAATTAAATAAATTTCAAACAAACATTCTTTAATTCAAATAAATTAAAGATTGTTTGTTTGAAAAAGAAATGATTGTAATTCTCAGTAATTCCCAAGTTTGGGAGCAAAGCTACTATCTTCGATAAAATTAGTTTTTGATTATCATTTTAAAAAAAATTCAAGATTATAAATTGTTAGACATATGTATGCATATATTTTTTACTCCGTTCTTGCGTTGCGATAACTGTCTTGCATATTAAGAAAAACGAAAAGCTATAACTTTTTTTTATTTCCAACATAAGAAAGATTATTGCTCATTATAATTCATTTATTAACTTTTTTATCAAAAATGAAACCTATTATTTCCAAATGAGGTTAAAAATTCAAAACGAAAATCTGACCTTAAACATTTGACTTCACCGGCAAAAACACATTTCTCTTAATTCAAATTAAATAAAATTTTCTCGAAATATTTTATCCGATTACTTTGGGGATAAAATTCAATTTATATTTAAAAAAATATGCATTTAAAATGTGATATTACTTAAAATGTAATATTTAAATGTAACAAGTTTTCGTAATACAGTCAAACCTTGTTAACATGAACACGCTTAACGTGAATTACTTTTAACTTGAACTGTTTTCGCAGTCCCCTCTAAAAACTAATACAAAGATTTGATGCTGATAACATGAATTACTGTTAACATGAACAAAACTTTGATTCTACTTGAGGTTCATGTTAACGAGGTTCGACTGTATTTGAAAAAGAAAATAAAAATAACAAAATTATTAAACTCGTCTTGGTGGATATATTGGGTTGGAGAAAAAGTAAATTCGTTTTTTTCCCAATAGATAGCTTTAAAGTCCCTTATCTCGAGTAATACTTACTCAATTAAGTCATACTATACAGCGTTTGAAAGGTAACAGTTTCTAGAAAATTTTAGATATAAAAGTAGTGTCATCTGTTTAACCAGTCAAAAGTTATTGCGTTTTAAAAATAGAGATTTCAGAAGATCATTTTCGCACATTTTAGTTTTTTACTTCCAAAAAGGGAAAAATTGGCGCAGGCTCATCGAAACTTGTGTGACATTTATGGTGATCAGTGCTTAAGTAAACGCCAAAGTCAGAATCGGTTTCCTCTTTTTCCTTCCGAAAATTTCGATGTTAAAGATGAACCTTTCCCTGGCAGGCCAATCCTTGAAAAATTCGATGAAATTTTAAAAACAATCCAGGTAGACTGACATATTTCTTTCCACGACATTGCTACGGAACTAAACATTAACCATAAACCACTTTTGAACCATTTTCATAAAACTGGATACCAAAAGAAACTCGATACTTAGGTTCCCCATAAACTTACAGTGAAAAATTTAATGGAAAGACTTTTCATTTGTGAATTGCTACTGAAACAGTATGAAATCGAGCCATTTTTAAAACAAATCATTACGGGTGATGAAAAGGGAATTACGTATAACAACAATGTGCTAAAAGATCGTGATCGAAGCTTCACAAATGGTCCCAAAGCCCGGATCGATGCCTACGAAAGTGATTCTGAGTGTTTGGTGGGATTGGAAAGGAATTTTTCATTATGGGCTGCTCAAACCTGGCCAAACCATCAATTCAACTATCTTCTGTAAACATCTAATGCGATTGAAGCAGGCAATAAAGAAACCCGGTCAAAATTGATCGAAAGGAAAGGCGCTGTCTTCCATCACGACAACGCTAAACCACACGCATCTTTAGTCACTCGGCAAAAACTGAAAGAGCTTTGTTGGGAAGTTTTGACGAACCCATCATATAGTCCGGACCTGGATCCGACGGATTACCATTTGTTCGGTCCTATGCGGTACTCTCTGGAAGATGTTAAGCTGGTTTCAAAAAAGGCTTGTGAAAATCACCTTATTCAGTTTTTTGCCCAGAACTCTCAGAAATTCTACAGTGACGGAATTATTGTTTTACCAGAAAAATGGCAAAAGGTCATCAAACAAAATAGCACATTAATTTTGATTAGTTTTGTTTTATTTATATAAATAAATTCACTTTGAAAAACACGAAAAAAAGCGAACTTACTTTTTCCCCATCCCAATATATATATATATATATATATATATATAATAAAGCATGCATAGAAATATTTGCTTTCTGAGTATCCTTGTCCAATGTTAAAAAATTAGTGATACAATTATTTAAATTACCGCAAGTAACAAATACTAATAAAAAAGTTGTACTAACTGTCCTGCTGTTCAATTTTTTTTTCAGAAAATGTTTACATAACAAATTTAATCTCCATTTTGGTATAACATTGGAAAGAACATGAACAGAATAGTATTAAATTAAAGTTATGTAAGCTTTTTCCATAAACTCGATCGACTAGATAAATTACTAGTAAATTTTTTAAGGCGACAGTCTTTTTCCTTTTTTTCAACTTAAAAAATAAAATTCTTTGCTATTTTTTGTTTTTCGTTTGGGATTTTAAAAATATGTTGTTTTAAAAATAGTCACATGATATTGATAAAAACAGTCTTTTAGAAAATTAATATTTCAAACCATGAATATGAAAGCATTTCTTTGTTTTATATAATTCACATGCTTTTCACGTCTTTCTTAATGTGAAATATAATATGATGCAAGTTATTTGTATATTATATAAAATTTATAGGTACTTTTTATCAGCAGAATACAAATCAGAAAAAATACCTATAGCTCTGAAAGAGCTGGACATTCAAAACAATAAGAAGAAATAGTCAGAGCCCAGTATTACATTAAAGCTTAAAATATTAATGTCATCATAAATTAAGACACGTAACATAACGTGCCATCATTATGATCCTACTCTTGGTGAAATGTCAACAAATATCCATAAAAATGATTCGTTAAGAATAGGCGTTTTATTAACATATATCTAAATCATTATCAAACAAAAAAGGGTTTGTCCATACAAAACGAAGTGTTTTATGACACGCATATTAAAGATTTTTTTTCACCTTGTAAGTGTCAAAGTTAAAGGCAGAAATATTAATGCCATTCTAAATCTAGACACGTAAAATTACGTGACATCATTGTTGACATATATTTATGAGGAATGTTAGGAAGCAATAATATGTTTGGCTGCAGATATACATAAAAAAATATGTTAAGAATAGGCGTTTAATGAACATAATACTAAATCATCATTGAACGAAAACTTTCATGTTAGCAGTTTTGTAGATAAAATCAACTTTATCAAGTTTGATTGAATTTATATTATAGACAATTTTTTTTAATATTTTTCCTCAGTGAAGTTGGTTGATTTCTAATAATCGAATCCGTTTAAAGTTTATACTACTTCTAAGAAATGGGATAAAAGTTTATGCGTGACAGATTTTTTATTACATTAAAAACGGGCTCAAGGGGCGAAAAAAACAGGGTTTTGGGGAGAAAAAAACTTATAACTTTGTCAATTATAAAGATATAAAATTCAACTAAACTTTTTATAAATGTTCTTAAAATTATCTGAATTTTTTGTATTTACAAGGTTTTGATAGGACCGATTTTTACCGATGAAAAAAATTAGAAACGAAAACAAAAAGGGGGGGTGGAAAAAGAAAAAAATCCATAACTTACTCAATTCTTAAGCATTCAAATATAATTAAATTTATTTTGCATCGTCTCAATAATATCTAAAACTTTTATATGAACAAGATTTTCATAGGCCCAATTCTTATAGCAAAAAACTTTAAACAAAAATAGGAGTTGGTGAAAAAAAACTCAAATCCAAACTGCTTATATTCTGATTCATTTTTAAATTCATTTTTGATTTTAAACGCATCCAAATGACAGATTCTCTTATTTAGGGACTGTATAATGTGACGCATTGGTCAGTTTTTTAATAAAGGCGGAATATATTTTTAAAAAGGCTGCCGAAAAGGGTATTTTGTACATAATTTCCTGATGTTATCGTCATTGAAAAAATGGGGAAGTATAACAAATTGCGTTTTTTCTGAGTCATTTTTAAATCCGTTTTTGTTCTCAAACCCATTGAATTTACAGGTCCTCTTATTTAGGAACTATATAATGAGACGGATTGGCCAGTTTTTTGATAAAGGCAGAATATATTTAAAAAAAGACTGCCAAAATGGGCATCTCGCTCAAAATTTCCCAAAGCGATCATGATTTGAGGATGTATTCAAATAACAATTGGGTTATTGTATGACTCATTTTTTAATTCAATTTGCCTCTCAAACTCATTCATTTGGCAATTATTTGTTATTTAGGAACTGTGTAATATGCCGTATTGGTCAGGTTTTTGATAAAGGCTAAATATATATTTAAAAAAAGCTGTCAAAGTGGGCACTTGGTACAAAATTTCCCAGAGCGATCTTGATTAAAGAATTGTGGATGTATTCAAATAACAAATTGATTATTTTATGACTCATTTTTAAATTAAATTTTGCTCTCAAACGAATTCAATTGATAGTTTTTTGTTATTTAGGAACTATATAATGTGCATGTTTTTTTATAAAGTCAGAATATAATTCAAAATATGATGTCAAAATGGGCATTTAAGCCAAATTTCGTTTAAGATCATTTTGATAAAACCAGTTCTTACAGAAAAAATGAAATGAATTTTTTTTTCAAAAGTGGCCAAATAAAGTAGTTAAACTGGGTTTATATTTAATCATTTTTTATTTTTTGTTGTTGAAATGAAAACTCTTCGAAATCTACCTCCGCATATGGGCCATGCCTACAGGGATTTTTTTAATTGCTTTTCCATTTTGAGATGTTTGTGTAATGTTGTGGTTGTCAGAGAATAATTCTGTCCAATTTTCCTTAGTAACTTGCCATTTTTAAATTTTTCTATTTTGTGTTCCATGTCTGTTGGATTGGGGGTTGACTTTTTTGTTTAACTAAGTAATTTCTCGGTCCTTTAAATTCTTCAAGTAATTGGAACAAACAAAATATTGTTACAATACATATTCATAGATATATTTTCAGATATTTTAAATTTAGGCAGATTTTTTAAAAATTAGAATTAATCACGTAAATACAAACTGATTCGCGACTAGTGTACATTGAGTGGATTTTTCAGTACGTATGCCGAGTTTTTAAACGTTAATTTAAAACCTATCTTGAAAAACGCTACATGGAACAAGGTAGCGTTGCAGTTTTGTTACCTCCTTTCGAAGTACGCTTAGCACAATTCTAGATTTAAACAAGGGTTTTGTTTTACCATACTTTAAAAAGAAAGATTTATTAATGCGCAGAAATTAATTTTATTTAATGCGAAAAGTTTAACTATACACAAATTTTATTGGCTGTACCGAAAGAAGTTATAATCATCATAAATAGATTAAAATTTAAAAAAAGAGTGTTACAGAATAGCGCTGTTTGATGTTATTTAGGCTTCATAACTCATTGAACTTCAATTGTGTGTCCTTCCATACTTTTCTAGTATATACATCTATTCAAAAAAACTATTCTCTGTAGTTTTTTTTTTTTTTTTTTTTTTTTTTTTTACAAAGTTATTTTATTCTTTTCGTTCGGATTTTTTGAATAACAAACGTAACAATTCAAATATTTATTACATGGAATATTCTAAGAACGAATAATTCTCAAACTTCACTCTTTATTAACGCCTTATGTAGAAAAATTTTAGAAAATCATTCAATTATTTTATGCTGATTTGTAGTATTTAAAATTTAAAACAACTAAAGCATACCAAATTTCTAAATTTCAAGATTAATTAGACTTTAATAAATTATTAATTTGATTAAATTTAGAGGAACATGGAAAAATATATTTAAATCTAATATTTTAATAAAATGCGTTAATAAAAATAATGATTACGTTACAAATTAAATTCAACTTTGTAACGAAAATTTAAATTGAATATGGATTGCTCCCATAAAATTGAAACTACTCTAATAATTAAAATAATTACGTTAATGCATAGAGACATAACAATTAAATAAATAAGAAGCATTTGGAAGTTCAAAATGTAGCAAATAAAAATAAAGTATTCGTTAAAAGTAAATTAAACAAAAGACATTATGAAAATTAAGGAAAACAATGCTTTACAAGCTGCTTTTAATTGCTTATTTCACTTATTTGTCGCATAAAACTGACATGTATAATGATATCTTTGAGAATTGGTGTCAAATTTAATTCTTTATGTTTTAGAAGATAATAACCATGTTTTGTTTACACGTTTATGACTGTTTAAATTTCTCTGTATTTCTGTTGTAACACTTTTTGAAAATTTAAATTCATTTCAGTTTATTATTTCGCTCTGAAATGTAGCTCATTAAAAATCTTTGGCAAAAATTTCTTTGGCATGATTATTTTTCTAATAGCTTTTATGGGTTATTAAACTTTAATTTAATTGAGCTATAACCAAATAAGTTGCTACCAAAAATAAGCTACTAAATATTAAGTTAAAATATTTTTTCCTTCTTCTGTATGTACAAAAGAAGCTAATTTTACTCTATCTAATTTTAATCTATCAATAGACAAAACTGTAAAAAAGAAAATCCTCGACATTTCTTTTTCTTAAGAAAATTGATTGCATCATAAATTTTGAATACAAAATGTTCTTTATCCTTCGTGACAATGTTTTGCCGTTATATAAGTTCATTTTTTTTATGCGTTCGCAATAATAAAATTATGTCGCACCTATAGACGTCGTCTGGTATGTCTGTCTGTCCGCATATAATAGCGCAAAAACTACACTTTGATAATAATTATATATAAAATCGCTGAAGAATTTTATCATTTGATATTTCACAAAAATTGAATTTGACTATAAAAAGATAATAAATTTTTTCTTCATTTTATTAAATCCTATTATAAGTAACTAATTTGATGGTACCGCATTATAGGTAATGACTTGGTTGTCATAGGGATTATGTCATACTAAAGATGGAGTCATATTATTGATTCATTGTCCCTATTAGTGATTTTAACCGAAATAAAATTTTTATTCAAGCATTTTTGCATAAGAGTGCGACACCCAATACACTAATATCTGAATATTTATAAAATTTGTTACAGAACCAACACACATCATTTGTCACTTTCACGTACAATCTCTAATTTATTTTTTTCCTTCTTTTTCTCCCTTAGTAACACACTGAATTTTTTTGTGCTGAACTGTCGTGCTAAACATTTACAATTATAAAATTTACAATAATTGGAAGTACAATTAACCATTTTTATAACCGTGTTACAAATCTGCAAAATACATAAAAGTCAATAGTACATACACAGCACGTTTTAAAGCATGATTTTCTTTGTTGTTCCTATTTTCAACACATCATTTAAGGGGCTACTTTAGTCAAATGAAAAGACACGTTCGCTAATTCTAATCCTATGGAAGAAATTTATAAAGAAATCTCGCTTGCATTTCATATGTTTATATAATTTTTTTTGAACTGGATAGCTGAGATCAATCTGAATGCAGACCTTTCTATACTTTTTCGATTTTGGTTGTAGATATTTTTTACGAGGGTGCTTTCTCTTTACAAACCGGTTCCGAAAATGAAAGCGTCCTCATAAAAAAAATCTGTAAACAAAATCAAAAAAGTAAAAAACGGCCTGCATACAGATCGATCTCAGATATCCGGTACAAAAAGCATAATTTTAAAATATTAAAATGCATCCGAGATATCTTTGTAAATTTCTTCCACGGGATTTGCATTAGCGAACGAGACTTTTCATTTGAATGAAGTAGCCTCTTAATATATATTGATCATTGCAATTCTCAACAGACAATGACTTAGTGTTAATTTCTTATATCAAAGTTTTGTTTATTATTTGAGAAGCTTCAGGTCGTTATTGCAAAAAATTAACTTACAAGGAAGGTCTCCATAGTGGGCATACTCAGAATTTTTTGAAAAAAAAAATGCTAATTAAACTACTCATGTATGTAATAGAGGATCAGTCAAAATTAGCGGCGGAATTGCATTAGAAATTATGTAAAAAAATAAAATACTTTTGAATATTCGGCGTGAAATGACGAAAGCGTCAAGCGATTTTGCCCACTGCATTTTTCCTCGCCAAAAGCAAACGTTTTGAATGTAACTGAAAATGTTGGATGTTTGGAATACGTGTAAATGGTATTTAAAGAATTTGAAATGAACAATGAGAGTTTAATATATGTGGGATCCATTCACAAGGCCCTTAGCAACAGCTGCGGCAATGAACTTTGTATTGCTGAGTAAGCATCTAGAGGCTCATGATGAGAATCCTAGCATCGCGACTAATGGTAAATTGTGATGGTGTAAGTAGTTTTTTTTTAGAGAAGAGGATAGATGCTCGCGGAATTCAGCGGAGAACAGACGGTTCTGTGGCTGTCCGCATATCTTGGAGCGAAACCCAGGTCAGACGGGCCTGTGGGAAAAGGAATAACGGCAAGCTATTCCGGATTTAAGCAAGGTTGGATAGGCAGACGGCCTGTTCCAGTTCGTTTTCTTATTTTGCACATCCATCAAAATGTACATAATTGTGTTCCAGTCTATATATGTGTACGTATTTAATCCAGAACATTAAAAAACTAAGTTTTTCACCAAAAAACGCCTGGGCCATAATTTTACCCTAGACACCTCTCCAAAGCAATTCAACACTTTTCCTACAAGTGGTTGCTCGCCCGGGATCAGTTTCTGGAAGGAGAAATTTGAGGGAAGGATTAGATGAGAGAATCCCCCTCCCCTCTCGTAAGACGGTCATCGTCGTCGACCAGCTTCAACGGAGTGAAACTTGTGGAAACTTGTGGCCCCCTCCCTTCCGTAGACAGTCATCGCAGATGTTGTGTCAATCTTCAGAATCTTCAGCAGGGAGTGCCCCGCCTAATGTTTGAGGTTTATGAATCTTCGGAAAGAGAGAAAAAAGAAAAACCTGTGTTTTCCCCCCTCAACTACAAAACAGTTTTCTCGTAAGTGAAAAACGAATCAAGAAGCCGCTGTTTTTTTTTCATCTTGTGGCAATTTTTTTAAAAGTCTGCTGTGCTTTTTTTTTCGCAGACTGTTGATATCCTTGTTTTTTTTTCATCTTATGATAAATTTTTTAATAGTCTGCTGTGTTTTTTTTTTCGCAGACTATATTTTTTTTCTCTTTTTCAAAGTGAAGTTGACCATTTCGTGAAGTACGTAATGAAAAAGCCTGCTGTGTTTTTTTTTTTTTTTTTTTTTTTTTTTTTGTTGCAGGCTATTTATTTTTTTTTTTTTTAAATTTGCCAGTCGTCGTACTTGCATAAATTTTTTTTAGATTAAAACAAAAAAAAAATCTCTGGATTATGTAAAGTAAGTGCTATGTTTATAGATATATATGTGTGTGTGTTGAAATAATTATTGAAATATATATATAAAAGGGTATAAAATAGATTGATATATAGATATATTTTTTATTATTATATGTCATTGATATTATTTGGTTTTATGTGTTTAAAAAAATAATTATGAATCACTTAATTCGATCGAAAAAAAAAGATTTAATTACTTTGGTGATCGAATTGGGCCTGAATCCGCCCGAGAATGCAACTAAAAGTGCATTGGCTGATATGGTGATTAAATCAGATGGGTATGATGAAGACTTTGTTAAAAATTTGCTTAGTGGGATAGTTAGCGAACGCGAGGAGGAGGAGAAGAATTTAAAAGCTAAAGAAACGGAAGATCGCGAATATCAATTAAAGATATTAGAATTAGAGAATAATAAAACTCAAGTAATAAATTCAGCGGCAATAGGGAAAGGTCCCGATGTTTTAAAACTGTTAAAAAGATACGATAATGAGGAGGAAATTGGTGTTTATTTAACTTTATTCGAACGGCAGGCAAAACGGTTAGAAATTCCTAAGGAAGAATGGGTAACATATATTCTGGCATTACTACCGCTCGACATAGTGAGTTGAATAAATCGTGAAAGTGAGGAAAAATCGAACGAGTATGATCACGTAAAGAAAATACTATTAAGACGTTTTAAACTTACGCCCGAACAGTTTCGACAAAAAATTTTCTTACATAAGAAGGAAAATTTAGCATCGTGGAAAGATTTCTCGTTTGAACTTTCAAATTTTTTGAATGAATGGTTAGAGGGATTAAAAATATCAACGTTTGAGGAATTAAAAAATATTCTAATTATTGAACAAATAAGGAGAAAGTTGTCATTTGATATGAAACAACATTTTTGCGATGAATTACCCAAAATTACAAATTTAGAGGAATTGACAGGTAAGTTGGATGATTTTGAAACTGCCCGAATTAATTTGCGGAAAGATGAAACCAAACATCCAAAGACGGAATTTAAGAAACGCCTAAATCAGGGTATCGAAAATAATAGAGTGTTTCACCGAAATGATACGAGTCGTGTATCATATGAAAAAAATTTCACGGGTGCGCAGAAAAATTCAAATGAAAAAATTCGCTGTTTCAATTGTAATGAATTGTCCCATATATCGAAACACTGCCCCCGAAAAAAAGAAGGCCCGATTTGCTGGAGGTGCAAAACACCTGGTCACAGATCTGACCAATGTACATATAATTCCGCAAAAAATGCGAATGCAGCCGTAAGCAATACCTCGAATTCGTTGGATAAAATAATGAAAAATGTGAGAATTCTAGATAAAAATATAGAAAGTCTTGTTGACACAGGCTCCGATGTGAACATGTGTAGTAACGAAATTTATAAAACTTTGGGATGCCCTAAATTACACGACAACGATTTAGTGTTATCAGGAATTGGAGGTAACCAAATTACTCCCCTAGGATTCATAACAGTAAATATTGAAATAGATGGCTATTCAGTAAATACAGATTTATATATCGTAAAAAATTTGAATCACTCCATAATTTTGGGGAATAATTTTCTAAAACAGTTAACTTTCAATATTACAGAAAAGGTATTGCAAATTACGGGGAAACGGAAATTAAGGAAAGTGAGAGTAAATTACGCCACTGCGTTTCCACGAGAACAAGTCGTGACAAAAATCAAGCGCGTCAGCTATATTACACCCAGATTTCTTACGATGTTGCGGTCAGAAAAGCAAAACAGTCCCACGGTAGAAAAGATTGCTTCGACAGCTGAATGTGTGGGAAAAGAACAAATTAAACAGAATGAGACAGCTTTAGACTGCAGTGAAAGCGTAAACATGCAAACAAGCATTCATGAAAATAAATTATTAGAAAGTGAACCGTGTTTAGACTTAACAAAAAATACAGAAATTTATTTAGCTGAAACAGCCGATTCGATTAATTTTCAGGAAATTGAAGTAAATCACATTTCAAACAAAACCATCAAAAAAGAGCTAACAGAATTGACTCTAATTATAAACCAAATAAAATTAAGGATACGGAGTTGAAAGTAAACATAATATTAACAGATGATATTCCGATAGCACAACGACCACGTAGGTTAGCATTTCCAGAACAGGAATTTGTCGACAAACAGATAAACGAATGGCTGGAAATGGGAATCATAAAGGAAAGTAACTCCAATTATGCATCTCCTATAGTATTAGCGCGAAAGAAAGACGACTCTTGGAGACTTTGCGTCGATTATAAGCTCTTAAATAAAAAAATAATTAAAGATAATTTTCCCTTACCGAGGATTGAGGACGTGTTAGATAGCATTGAGAGCGCGAAGGTTTTTACTACTTTGGATTTAAAAAATGGATTTTTCCACATAGACGTAGCGGAGGACAGCAGAAAATACACAGCATTTGTCACACATAACTCTCAGTACGAGTACCTAAAACTCCCGTTCGGACTTCCACTTGGCCCTCAACAGTTTCAAAGATACACACAAGCTGTTTTTAAACAGTTAATTAAAGAAAAAATAATGTTAGTTTACCTAGACGATGTCATAGTACTCGCGAAGACTGAGGAAGAGGCTCTACTGAAACTGAAACGTGTCCTAGAAGTTGCATCGGATTACGGACTAGAATTTAATTTTGCAAAATGTCAATTCCTTAAACGGAAAATTGAGTTTTTAGGTTATATTGTCGAGAACGGAACTACTAGACCTTCGGAAGCCAAAACTTTGGCAGTAAAGAAATTTCCTGAACCCCGCATCCTTAAACAATTACACAGTTTTCTAGATCTAACTTCTTATTTCAGAAAATACATCCCACATTATGCAACTATAGCGAGACCTTTAAGTGATTTATTAAAGGCAGGAAATACATTTAAATTTGGAATTATTGAAAAACAAGCTTTTGAGACGCTTAAAGAAAAACTAGTGAACCCCCCAGTATTGCATACATTCCGGCGAGGTGCTAGGCTAGAACTACATACCGATGCTAGCGCCATAGGTTTTGGCAGTGTCCTACTACAAGAAGATGAGAACAAAAGTTTACATCCTATTTATTACATGAGCCGTAAAACTACCCCTACTCAAGCGAAATATTCAAGTTACGAATTAGAGACTCTCGCGGTAATAGAATCAGTTAAGAAATTCCGAAACTACTTATTAGGCACTAAATTTAAAATTGTGACAGATTGTTCCGCATTCCAAAAGACCATGAACAAAAAAGACATTACGCCAAAAATAGCCAGATGGGCTCTGTTCTTACAAGAGTTTGATTATGAAATTGTTCACCGATCAGGATCCCAAATGAAACATTTAGACGCATTAAGTAGAAACACAGTACTAATAGTCACCCGATCGCATGATGAATTAACATTAAAAATAAAGAATGCTCAACAAGAAGACGAACACATACAAGCAATAAAAAAATTGATTGAAAAAAATGAAAGTTCAGAATATCTTATAAGAAACGATATCATATACAAATATGAAAATGACCGAGAACTTCTAATGATCCCTACCGACATGCAAAAGGAAATAATACGCAATATTCATAGCAGAGGTCATTATGCCGTAATTAAAACCGAAACGCTTCTGAAAGAAAATTATTATATACCCCAATTAAGAAAACAAATTGAGAGCATCATAGCCAACTGCGTAGAGTGTATACTTTGCAATAAAAAGCAGGGAAAAGGAGAAGGCTTACTAAACCCGATTCCCAAATAAAATATAACCCCCGAGACTTATCACATAGATCACATTGGTCCCATGCCATCTACAAATAGAAATTATAATCATATTTTTACCGTTGTGGATGCATTCACTAAATTTGTTTGGCTGTACCCGGTTAAAACGACAACCGCTAAAGAGGTCATCGATAGGTTAACCCGACAACATGATATTTTCGGAAATCCGTCGCGGATAGTCACCGACAAAGCTCCGGCTTTCACTTCTGCCGATTTCGAAGAATACTGCAAGAAAGAGAATATAGAACATATTCCAATAACAACAGGGATTCCGAGAGGGAATGGACAAATAGAGCGCATGCACAGAATTCTTATACCAATTTTAGCAAAACTTAGCATAGAAGACCCCACTAAATGGTACAAATTTGTCGTGCCCGTACAACGCATCATAAATAGCACCGTATCGAGAAGTACCAAATTCCCACCTTTCGAAGTATTGACAGGAGTAAAAATGCGGCAAAAAACCGACATGCGAATTAAAGAGTTGTTAGATGATGAGGAATTAAATTCATTCGTATCGGAAAGGAATTCTAATAGAGAAATAGCGAAGCAAAACATATTAAAAATACAACAGGAAAATGTGAAAACGTACAACAGAAAGCGAAAAAAGGCCAACACATATAAGCTCGGTGATTTGGTGGCCATTCAAAAAACACAGTTTGGGACAGGCACCAAACTAAAGCCTAAGTTTCTTGGCCCTTATGAGATCACCACGGTAAAAAGAAACGATCGTTACAATGTGAGAAAAATTTGAGACCATGAAAGTCCACATATGACTTCTAGTGCTGCAGATCATATGAAACCGTGGACTACTACTAACTAAAGCAAAGCAACTGTGCTTTTACATAAAATGTGTGTGATTATTATTATTGTTTTTATTAGTATTTAGTATTATTTTTGTTATTGTTATTATATGTTGTGATAAATGATAGACGAAAATTGTTCTTGGACTAATATAAGTAAATCAAAGACAGAACTGTGTCCAAGAGACAATCAAGAAAAAAATTTTTTGACTTTAATATTATCTTGTGCGTTTTATTTATTTTATTTTATTTAGTTTGTTGTGAGTATTAGACGCCTGTAAAAGTCATCCGGTACCAGTTTGGTTTAAGAGCAGGTGATGACTGGGAGGACCCAGCACGGTCAGGTAGGCCGAGTTGTGGGATCCATTCACAAGGCCCTTAGCAACAGCTGTGGCAATGAACTTTGTATTGCTGAGTAAGCATCTAGAGGCTCGTGATGAGAATCCTAGCATCGCGACTAACGGTAAATTGTGATGGTGTAAGTAGTTTTTTTTAGAGAAGAGGATAGATGCTCGCGGAATTCAGCGGAGAACAAACGGTTCTGTGGCTGTCCGCATATCTTGGAGCGAAACCCAGGTCAGACGGGCCTGTGGGAAATGGAATAACGGCAAGCTATTCCGGATTTAAGCAAGCTTGGATTGGCAGACGACCTGTTCCAGTTCGTTTTCTTATTTTGCACATCCATCAAAATGTACATAATTGTGTTCCAGTCTATATATGTGTACGTATTTAATCCAGAACATTAAAAAATTAAGCTTTTCACGAAAAAAACGCCTGGGCCATAATTTTACCCTAGACACCGCTTCAAAGCAATTCAACACTATTACTACATATATTATATGTATATATATTATATTACATATATATGTATATATATTGCCAGTTGGGAGTAGTTATTTAAATTATCATTGGAAAAAATATTTTAATAAATAAAAATAGTCATAGAGAACATTTATTTTCGCGCATTTAAGCGTATTCAAAAACAAATGACAGCTGTTTCCATGACAACAAAATTGAATCGACAATGTTCAATTGGACTTTGAGCTTGAAACAATTTTAATTTGTTTAAATTATGAATTTCGTTTTAAATTGCAAATTTTGGTGATTAAATTTGAATATAAATACATATAAATATCGATATAACAAAATTATGCTTAAATCAAACTAAAACTATCAAAACTAAAATTATTTAAATTAAATTTATATAAACTAGTTCAACATAACACTTTTTTTCCTTTAAATGTATTTGACGTGAAAAAGTATTTTTTTTTAAAATTGCATTCTATCGCCAACCGAGATAAATCGCCAAATAACGAAATTTTCATTATTTTTTTACGAATACTGCAATGAAGTTCCGCCGAAATTTTTTTATAAACATACATAGCCTCATGAGAAGAACATTCTGTATATTTTTCAGATTTTTTGGAGTATGCCTGTATGGAGACCTTCCTTGTTAGTAAATTTTGTCTGCCTTGTTAGTAAAGTCCGAAAGTAGATTTCCTTAAAGGTAATTTTGTTTACTTTAAAATTTTGCTTTAGAAAATGAACAATATTTATAAGAAGTACGTCAATTTTTGTTTCTTGTAAGTTGAAAAAAAACACAACTTTTACTCAATATATTATTTAGTTTTACGTTTTAATTTCTTAAATTATTTTTTACATGTTTAAAATGGTGTATTTTAACATCTGAGTCTATTATTTTCAAATCGGAATTATGGAGCCACATAGGATTAAGGCTTACAGAATTTCGATATTTCAAGAAGGGCAAAACTGAAGTACAAATACGAATTATACATAACATAGTAATTTTTTTACAAAAGACGAAAAACTAAATTTAAAATCGAATATTTTATTCAAATGTTTTAATAAAAGTAATGATTATGGTACAAATTCTCATAAACCTAAAAATACTCTAACAATTAAAATAATTACGTTAATAAGTAGACGCATAACAATTAAATAATTAAACTAGTCGTTGGGGGCCACCGTAATACTTACCCATCATGGATATGTATATGAAAATAAAACATGTGAAACTATTTATACAATGCATCGCAATTCATAAACATTTAAATATTGTTGATATACATAGTAATGCTATATTAAAGAACTGCTGATGTACCAATTTCGGCAAATTATATAAAGCGCCAAACTACTCAAGTAGTACCGAACTGCGTAAAAGAAACATCCTTATAACTCCAAAAATAATAATTCTATTAACTAACAATTAACTGCGTCGGATTAAGCGTCTCATTTCCAATTAAAATATACTTCTGAATTGAAATTTGAATGAAATACAGGGTCATGAAAAATCGAAGAATGTGGAAAACAAGATTACAAATGTCTCGGCAACTAATAATCCGATCGACTTCGTTTTATATGCAAAATGTGTGTTATTTTATTGCCTTTTACTTCCATTTCTTAGAACAAAAAAATTCGAAAATTTTTATATACCTTTCATCAGAACGAACTTTTTGAGAGTCCGAAAAAAATAGTTCCGGATAATCGAGGTTGCTGATATTAAATAGAGTTCGTCCCATTCTTACATACTAACAACATACAAAATTTCAAGTCTCTATCTCAATTTGTTCGGGAGATAAAGCGTTTACAGACAGACAGACTGACAGACAGACAGACAGACGGACGGCAAAATTTTTTTTCTAAAAATATGTTTTTTGGAATCTCCACTATCTAAAACGTGTAAATCCGTCAAAAAATTTTTTTCGATTTTCAAAACGATTGCAAGACTTACCCTATACTACGTATGATGGGTAAGTAAAAGCATTTTTGGAAGTTTAAAAGGTAGTAACTGAAAATTAAATATAAGTCAAAAGAAAATTAAACAAAAGACATTATGGAAAGAGATAATTATGAAACATAAGGAAAATTTTGCTTTACAATCTGCTTCTAATTGCTTATTTCACTTATTTGCTGCATAAAACCGACATATATAATGGTATCTTTGAAAATTGATGTCATATTCAATTCTTTATGTTTTAGAAAATAATAGCAATGTTTTGTTTACACTTTTATGGCTGCTTGAATTTCTCATCGTTAAGTCGTAAGACTTTTTGAAAATTCAAATATATTATTGTTTGTTATTTTTCTGCGAAATAGGTCTTGGTGTGCACAGTTGAAATCTTATTATATGAATATTTTATTCTTATGCCTTTCTGCGTTAAGTACATATTAATTATACTAAATTAAAACAATTGAAAACATTTTGAATTAAAAAATATTACTCTATTAATTTTTATGTAACTATCAAGGAGATAATATGCAATGAGATAATAACTTATTCATTTACAATTTTTTTCTTTTTGCCGGAAGTTAGTTGAAGCAACAAATTTTCAATAGAAGTTTTTGTTATTCTTAATAGAAAAAATACTGCCATTACATATTTTATTTTTTAGGTGCCTTCGTTAAGTAGATAAATTTTTATCCCTTCGATATTCCCCATTCGATAACCCCTAAAGTGATCGTTTTATCCGTCCGTAAATCTGCATATAACAGCGCAAATAATACCAAACCTAATGTTCTCAAATTTAATGTATATAATAATTTCAGAATTTTCTTGAATCATGAAAAATTTTCCGAGATTGGAATGTAAGCTTAAAAAGATAGCCATTAAATTTTTCTTCATTATATTAAGTCCAACCGTACACAATTAACTCGATGATATCTCACGATAGGGAATGATCCAATATTGCCATGGTGATTATTCTTTGGAACCTTATCATACTTAATTAATTCGACGATAGCTCCTGACACGTAATAACTATAGATTGCCATGGCTATAATGTGACATTTATTTAATGCAAGATTTAAAAAAAAAAAAAAAATATGTTTTTTTTTTTGCCTTCCTTTCTTAAATAAATAAGGGGAAAAATACTTTTAAATTCATACTTTGTTTTAAGTGTTGTTTATTGCAAAAAAATATTTGTTATTATTAATCGGCAATCCTGGTCATTAATTGAAAAAATATAATTTTCCTCTATGAAATTCTATAAAATTAAAATAACATTAAACACACATGGAATTAAGAGCTACACAAAAAAAATAAATGTTACTTGCTCAAAGAAGTTTAAAATAGGTTACTTCGCAAGTTTTCAAACAAAATAAGTATATATACCAACAAATGAAAAAAAATAAATCTATTTTTATTCACAAACAACACAAGTGTGGTATCATCTACTTGTTGAAAATGGATTTTAAAATATTTTAGTATGTATTTTATTGGTGACATTATGAATTGAGCTTCAATATTATTTTATTAATGTTTTAGAAGCCTAAATTGGATATAGTGCTGAAAGGAAACACACGGGATATAAGAATTAAGATGGAGTCTTATTATTTTTGCATTACTGAATTCAATACAGGGGGAGTCTAAACTTGTGGGTAAAATTCTAGTGGGTGAGTGCACACCAAGACAAACTATATTAAATAGGAAAATAAGGTTTCTAAACATCTACCAAAGAAGATAAGCACCATTAAAGTTTGGGGTCCAAAGATTCAAATGATGACATAAATTGACGGATAAATTGAAAAAAAATTTTGCGGTTTTCAATAAAATTATTCATTATGTCATTATTTTCTTAAAAATAAATTTTCAAGAAAATGACTGGTTAAGTTAGAGTTCAAAAAATGTCTTTCAAGGGACCGTTAGACTTTGGAGTAACGAGCGACTGATATTTACCGTTATTACTTACCCATCATACGTAGTATAGGGTAAGTCTTGCAATCGTTTTGAAAATCGAAATTTTTTTGACGGATTTACACGTTTTAGATAGTGGAGATTTCGAAAAACATATTTTTAGAAAAAAAAAATTTGCCGTCCATCTGTCTGTCTGTCTGTCTGTCTGTCTGTAAACGCTCTATCTCTCGAACAAATTGAGATAGAGACTTGAAATTTTGTATGTAGTTAGTATGTAAGAATGGGACGAACCCTATTTAATATCAGCAACCTCGATTATCCGGAACTATTTTTTTCGGACTCTCGTAAAATTCGTTCTAATGAAAGGTATATAAAAATTTTCGAATTTTTTTGTTCTAAGGAATGGACGTAAAAGGCAATAAAATAACACATATTTTGCATATAAAACGAAGTCGATCGGATAATTAGTTGCCGAGATATTTGTAATCCTATTTTCCACATTCTTCGATTTTTCATGACCCTGTATTTCATTCAAATTTCAATTCAGAGGTATATTTTAATTGGAAATGAGACGCTTAATCCGACGCAGTTAATTGTTAGTTAATAGAATTGTTATTTTTGGAGTTATAAGGATGTTTCTTTCAAGCAGTTCGGTACTACTTAAGTAGTTTGGCGTTTTATATAATTTGTCTAAATTGGTACATCATCAGTTCTTTAATATAGCATTACTATGTATATTAACAATATTTAAATTTTGTTTATGAATTGCAATGCATTGTATAAATAGTTTTCACATGTTTTATTTTCATATACATATCCATGATGGGTAAGTATTACGGTGGCCCCCAACGACTAGTTTTTTGTATGTCTTTAAACGTTCCAAAAGCTTAAACTTAAATTTTGAGCTCAGTATCTGAATCTTTGGGAGTGGTTAAGTAGTTCTAATTGAACGGTGTTCAGGAGTTGAAATTTGTACCCCCCCCCCTCTCTCCTGAACACAGTTCAGTTTGTGCTACTCAACAACTTCCAACGACTGAGATTTTGAGTTCAAAATTTAAGTTTAAGTCTAAGTTTCTGAAAGTATTTAATGAAATACAAAAAATAACTGTATTTTTTTTACTCCAAAGTCTAAAGCGCTTACTATCGTCTTCTTAAATGTATTTTCAAAATAACACTTACATGAAGAATAGTTTTACCAAAAAGCCCTAACGAATTAACCAAATTTTTTTAATCATTTTAATCATTTGAAATTTTGGACTCTCAGGGGCCTATTTCCTACGGAAGATATTTGGGACCCTTGGTTTCCTATTTAATATTGTTTAACTTAATGTGTACTATCACACTTTAAAGTTTTCCCGAGAGTTTAGATTCACACTCTATGTAATCAAAATAAATTTTGTAGTACTGAATTTTTCAATTAAATTGCAACACCTATTCCACCAAGTTCTGAATATTTGCAAAACTAGTCATAGTACGAACGTACCACATTTGTCACGTTTGAAGGAATATTTTCAATTTGTTTTGGCCTTCTATATGGTAAACTTCCTTTAGTGACATACTGAGATATTTTGGACTGAATTTTCTTTCTAAAACTTTAATACAAAAAAAAAAAAAAAACAAAAAAAAAACATTGCAATTTCGAAACTTCAAGAAGAATAAAACTGATTTAAAAACTCAAATTAGGTATAACGTTGTTGAAAGAAAGTCTAAGAACAGAATTTAAAATCTAGTATTTAAAGAAAATATGTTTATAACATTAATAATTATGTTAGAAATTCCCATAAATATAAAATTATTCTAATAATTAAAATAAGTACAGTAATGAGTAGGCTCATAACAATTAAATAAATGTGAAACATTAGGAAGTTAGAAAGGTAGCACCTAAAAATTAAATATTTGTCAAAAGTAAATTGAACAAAAGACATTATGGGAAAATATATTTATGAAAATTACGGAAAACAATGCTTCACAAGGTGTTTTTAATTGCTTATTTCAATTATTTGTTGTATAAAACTTACATGTATAATAATATCTTAGAGAAATAGTGTCATAATTAATTTTCATGTTTTAGAAAATTATAGCAATATTTTGTTTACACGTTTACTTCTATTTAAATTTTTCATTATTAAGTCATAAGACATTCTGGAAATTTAAATGTATTTCAATTTGTTATTTTCTCGGAAAAGAGATAATTTTGTACACATTTAAAATCTGATAGCGATAATCTTTTACTTTAAGAGCATTTACGCATTTACTAAAATTAAAACGTCTGCTGTAGAACCAATTAAATATATTTTAAAATGAAAAATATTATTTTATGGATTTTTAGAGAAATACTAAAATGAAAGTTTTATTTGTTTACTTATTAACTAGCAACAAATAGCTAAAGAAAATACTATAGCATTTTTTTTTTCAAATATGAACACCGTAAGTTTCGAATAAAATTTTTTGCTTTCGATAATAGAAAAGATTTTCCATTATACATGGTGAGTCATTAATACCGAAGCAATAGCTATCTCCTTAAATATTGCCACTAGACCCATGCTTCCAATTGCAAAAGTTCGTAAAAAAGGTGAAATTTCTGATAAGATCAGTTACAACTCCATGGGGGGTCTATTTGAAAAAATACGAAAATTAAATGTTTATACGGCCTTTGTAGAGCAAAATTCCCAATTCGGAAATTATTCCTTATCCATTCCTAAATTATTCAAAAAAAAAAAATCATCTCCGTATCTGAAAGTCTGACAGAGATATTAAAACCCAAAATTCTCCAAAATTTGTGACTTAAACCACTTTACCAAGCCTGTAAACGAAGAATTTTTTACTTGTTTTCAAAGCAAATGAGGGATCGTCCACAAATTATCCGTATTAAATGTCGATTCAAGACAGTGCCTCTTATTTGATCATAATAAAGCAGCGTATTGATTTAAATCAAAACGTGTTATCAAAATATGCCGATCGTTAGCACTGGAGGTCTGCATGGATCGAAATATCTAGGTCCGGTCCCAAACCGACCCATAGGGAAAAATTTCTGACCCGCATGGGAGAATTTTAAAATCATAATCCGGACCAGCCTTGAAAAAAGTTTAAATCATAGCCCGGCTTAGCCGTGAATTTCTACATAGATTTTTACTTCAGTGTAGTTAAAAAAAATTTCGAGGGGAGTAGTTTTGTCCAAAAATACTTATTACAGCTTTTCGTTTTTTTATGTTTACACTTTTTATTATTAAATAGGCGCCAATGGCTGTGATATATTTATTTTATCAATGAATCTCTGTTTATATCTAAATGTTTCACTTATATTTCAATATCGCTAATCCATATCCCGTGCGTTGCAGACTTTGAAAAACGTTATAAAGTAAAACCTTTTAAGATGGAATCACATAGGAAAGAAAAAAATCGTCATAAACAAATGCCCTTCCTAGGAGGGTTAAATTGAGTTTATTTTTTTCTAAGGTATAATTGTATTCATTTTGCATGGATCAACACATTTTTTATTTAAGACAGGATTCCGTCAGATGCAGATTTTTTTCTCTGGTTTTATTGTGTTTAATTTTTTAGTATTTAAATATACTATTCTTAAATATATATATATATATATATATATATATATATATACATATTTTATTTTATTATTATTATTATTATTATTTTGTAAAATAAAAGAGATTTTAAAATGTATGTGGTTTTTGTAAAAATTTTGATTGAACCAAATTTTACTTATTTCATGCATGTATTAGGTCAGTCAGAGACAGTGATTTTTATAAGGATTGTTCAAGACCGGGATTGAAAATTTCGTCCAGTGCAGACCTTATTAAAAGTTAAGAATTGTTAAAGAAAAAAGTACAAACTTAAAACATGTCATTTATTTTTTTTTTATTTAATTTTTAATTTTAATTTTTTTTTTTAACTTTGTGTTTGTTTCGGGCAAAATTAAAAAAAATATATTTACTTTTGAAAATAAGATTTTTTTTTAAGTTATATTATCCTTAAAATAAATATTTTTAATAGTTCCAAAAGTAATATCGAAAAACAAAACCCCGAAACAAAACTAAAATAAGGTTTTAATCTTTAATTAAATGGACAGAAATTGAAATCTGATAAATAATGTTTGGAGTTATAACAGTTTTTAATTAACCCATTTAAACAAGTACTAATCATATGAAATTTTTATAAAAAATTTTTGTTGTTGTTTCGATATTTATGAGTCGCCCTGTGTATGTTCGTTTTAGGTTCGTTTTAGTTATATAAATTCCTAACCCCAGTAAACTTTGTGTAGTCCATACATCAGCCATCATATAATAAAATAAAATCTGCAAAACCAAATATTTTGTAACCTTGTATAATTGTTGCAGAATTTTAGCGATTCATGTAAAGTTTTCGGAAATTCAAATATAATTTTAAAAGGTATTAATAAAAATGCTCTTCATTATATTAAATCTAATCATACGTAATTAATTCAATATTATCCAATGATAGGTAATGGCTATAGGTTTCCATGGTCATTACGTCACATTTAAGATGGAGACGTAATACATATCTCTTTTACTGAATTTATTATATGTAATCGTCATAAGTTTTGTATTCATGCATTTTTACATATGAGTGCAACTATTAAGTAACCTATTATGTATTATTATATTTCACCAAGATCTCAATATATATAAAACTAGTTATAGTAAAAACGTATCCCATTTGCCATGTTGGACGACAATCTTCGGCTGTTTTGGCTTTCTTTAATCGATTCTCCCCAGAATGAGACCTTTTGGACAGAATATTCGTTCTGAAATTTTAACACAACTCAAACATTGCAAATCCGAAATTTCAAGAAGAACAAAACTACATTAAACTGTGAATTATGTATGTAACATAATTAAATTGAAAGACAGACGAAAATCTCAATTTAAAATCTATTGTCTTAATGAAATGTGTTAATAAAAGTAATTATTATGTTTGAAATAAAATTGAGCCATTTAATAAAAATTTAAGCAGGATATGGATTGCTGTATCATTAAAAATTTGCATAAACATTAAATTACATTACTAATTAAAGTAATTACGCTAATGCTCCGAAGCATAACAAATAAATTAGAAACATTGTAATATTTAATTGGTAGCATCTGAAAATTGAATATTCGTTAAAAATAAATTAAACAAAATATATTATGAAAATAGAGAATAATAAAAAATAAAGAAAACAATGCGTTACCAGCAGCGTTTAATTGCTTATTTCATTTATTTCTAATTAGCTGATCCGCCCGCCGTTGCTGAGGATCATAGATGTTTTCAAAGAAATTGCGAGTATTTAAAATTTCCATTCATATTAAAGTAGAAAAAAAATTAATTTTTATCTAAAGTATATTTTATATTTTAGAGTGTTTTAAATTTTATCTGAGCGAACACAGGTATGTATTTCTGTTACAAAAACTATGTTTTTAACGGATAAAGCAATATGGGCGCTGATTTTAGCTCTTTTGAACCACAAAAACGATGCAATAATTTATTTTATAAAAAAAAATTCCTTTCTTCAATGAGACCTACTCCAAGCAAAATCTTCTGAGCACGTGCGTGACGTGCGATGCACATCTGAACAAAACCTAGGAAAGCATAAAAATAGTAATTAATAATAACTAATTTAGTACTTTTTTTGGATGGTGTCATGGATGGATTTTGAACATCGATTGTAAATGAATCAGGAAAAATAAAATCAAACATAAACATTAACAAATGGATGTGCAATTTGTTGCTAGCATTCAGACATGAAATGCAGTTGTTACTGCCTGCTCTCATTGGCTGTCTGCGTCTTTGTCGCGGATTGGCGGCGGGCTGCAAATAGCCTTTAACCTGGCTGCTTCGTTGCCGTGCATTGTGTAAAACTACAAAGATTCTGTTACCCAGTCAGTTTTAATTTAAAATAACTAAATTGAAATTTAAAAATCCTGCTGCAAAGTGCAATTTTCGTGTTAGCATCCACACGTAACAAAAATTTCAGAAAACTGGTTGTTATAATTTCGGTGTTATCCGCGGTCAGGCAGGCAGGCAGACAGACATCTCTTATATTATATATATAGATATTAAACTGACATATACAACAATATAGTTGATAATTGAGTCATTCTAAATTCTGTATGTTTACGATAATAATAACCACGTTTTGCTTTCACGCTTATAACACTTCTCAGTATTAAGTGTTAAACTTTAATGAATTAATAAAATATATATTAAAGGTATATTAAATTAAAATTTCCTTATAAATATTGATCTTTATTTTATTAAATATTAAGCTAAGCTTATTCATATTATGATTTAAAAATATTTAAAAGTTTCTGAGTTTATAATTTCGTCCATGGGTATACAAATACATAGCCCCTATAGTCGTCGCCTGGTCTGTTCGTTGCCCGTATAAAACAATGCAAAACTTACCCAAAAGACTGGTTTAAGATTTACTGTAAATAATCATAGCAGAATTCTGCGGAGTCATTTAAAATTCTCTGACATTCGAATGTTGAGTTAAAAAAGATATTAATGAAATTTTTTCATTCTATTAAATCCTATCATACGTAAATAATGCAGTATTTTCTCATGATAACTAATGATTCTAGGATGCTATGATGAATATTCTGGTAAATCCCATCATACGTAATTAATTCAATGATACCCCATGATAACTAATGGTTTATGCTACCATGGTGATTACGTCATGTTTAAGGTAAAGTCGCATTGATTCCATTGAACAGAATTTAATATACTTAATCGCAATAAATTTAGTGTTAATTCATTTCTGCGTAAGAGTGTAATTACTATTACACTAAGACCTGAAGAATTATAAAAGTAGTTACAGTACGAACGCACCTCATTTACCACGTTTGACTACATTTTCTGACTTATTTTTGCCTTTAATAAAGACTGCGAGGCGACTGCACAGGCAATCACCTCTTAGAGTACAGGGAATGAAAATCAAGGCTTAATTCAGGGGCGTGCCGACCCAGTGTGCGAAGTAGTAAAGGCGCCAAAAATTTCAGTTAAAAAGCAAATGTTAAAAAAAAATTAACTTAATTATTCTAAAATTTATCGCCTTTTCTTGACATCTGAATTGTGTTTCGTAGGCTTTCCTACGACAAATTTGCTTATAATTATTCAATTAAACAAAAGAAATATTCTGTTTTATGTTATTACTGAGTATTTTAATTAGTGATTTAGACGCAGACCTGTTCAAGCTTTATAAACAGAGGCGCATCTCATGTAGTTGCAGACTGTGAAAGGCGCCAAAATTCTCAGAATGAGGCGCCTCCGTGATTAGTATTAGGTGTTCATTGAATAAGTATAAAGAAGTGAAACGGGGGTCTAATTCCCACCACTTTATTTCGATAAATTGGTTTTTCATGCAGATTTATCAGATTTCATTCAAATTGTAGACATAGGATCATTCTGATGAGGGCACCGCCATGTTTAGTTTTTGGAGTTCAGTGGATAAGTATAAAGAGCGGGACGTTGTTAAACCCCCGCTCTTAATTTCCATAAATGAGTTTTTCATGCAGCATTATCAGATTTCATTCAAATTTTAGACATAGGATAATTCTGACGAGGGAATCGCATAATTAAGAGTTCATTGGATAAGAATAAAGAGAGGGAACGTGGGATTATCCCCTGACTTTAATTTAGATAAATGGGATTTTCGAGCAGAATTATCAGATTTCATTCAAATTTTAGACATAGGATCGCTCTCATGACTACAAATCCATGATTAGTTTAGCGAGATCATTAGATAAGTCTAAAAGGGGAGATCGGAGGTAACCGCCCCTTCCCTTAATTTAGGTTAATGGGTTTTTCACGTAGAAATTACCGATTTGCTTCAATTTTCGGATATAGATTCATTCTGATAAGGTGCCTTCCTGATTTGTTTTGGGAACTCATTGGATAAGTATAAATGGGGTATCGGTGGGATTACCCCTCTTAATGTAGGTTAATGGTTTTTCTTGCAGAATTAACCGATTTGCTTCAATTTTTGCATACAGGTTCATAGCGATAAGATGCTTCCCTAATTAACCGTGGGGTTCTTATTTTAAGTATAAAGAGGATACGAGCGATTACGCCTCCCGTTAAATTTGGTAAATGAGTTTTTATGCAGAATTATCCGATTTCTTTTAAATTTTGGATATAGGTTCTTTCTGATAAGGCGAATCTCTGAATAGTTTTGGAAGTTTGATGGTTAAGTATAAAGGAGGGGGATAACTCCTCTTAAATTATATAAATGTGTTTTTATGAAGAATTATCCGATTTGCTCTGAATTTTAGATATAGATTTTTTATATGATAAATTATATGCCTGATTAGTTTAGGGGATTCGATGATTAAGTATAGAAAGAGGAAATGGGGGAGGTATTTTCCCCAATTAATTTGTTTTTCGAACGGCTTGAAAACATAAAGCTGTAATGTACAATTAGTATGAGTAGCCTGTGAGTTCAATACAATCAGTTTAACTGGGCAATATTCTTTTTAATTATTTTTAAATCTTAATTTATACGTGTTCGGAGCCAATACTGGCTTTTACATGGTGATATAGACGAAGCCGCCACAGCGCCCTCAAGGGACCCAATTTGGCCATGTTCCGTTGTCGCGGCACTTTATTTTTAAATAGCGATTATCGACTTACAGCAGAATTTATGTCATAAATAAAATAAAGTTTATTACAGTGAAACCTCCAAATAAGGGACATTCTGAATAAGGGACACCTCTATTTAGGGGACAAAAGTTCCGGTCCCAGTCCCTTGATATAGGAAGTGTAATGTATTTACCTCTGAATAAGGAACACTCGAAGGGGACATTAAGGGACATTTGAAAATTAGATTAA
Source organism: Maratus speculifer (assembly GCA_964019185.1). NCBI lineage: Eukaryota > Metazoa > Arthropoda > Arachnida > Araneae > Salticidae > Maratus > Maratus speculifer. The sequence goes on from OZ025300.1 coordinate 107,281,499, forward strand.
CACTTTCGACTTGGGCATTTCTTACCCAAATTTTATTTACTTGAAACAACATATTAAAAAAATTCCTTTAAGTACATAATTAAAAAAAGCTTTAATTAATTAACAAATTTTATTTTCCTTTGTTAATAGTATGATAAAAACAAATTTTGAAAAGAAAAATGCTGCCCAATCACACTGGACATATGAGTGGAAAATGTTAAAGGGGTTGATTTTTGCATTTGAGATAATGTAGTAGTCTGTGATGAAAATGAAGATACAGAATTTTGTGAACTTATCAGATAGGCAGTTATGTTGGTACAGAGGTATGCAACTCAACTCATGAGCATTTATTTATCAACAATTCAGATGAAGATATCGAAGTGCGTTTATCCCTATTAGAGGCAGAGGTGGCAGTGCAGACAATAACTTCACCAAGTTCACAGCTGAAATTCCAGAATTGGTTAAAACTCGATTCACATATTAAAATACAATTGTCTGTCAAGTCATATCTCGGTAGAAAAGGCATATAAGCCCGATTTTAGTGGTTGATTTGTAGGTTTATCATTGGGGTATCCTGCACCCAATCCTCCATATTTTCTTTGATTTGAGTGCAGGAAAACATAATGGTAAGTCTACGAGTCAACCCTAAATTCAAATTTTTAGGTGTTTTCTACCAAGATATGACTTAGTCGACCGATTGCGTTTTAACATGCATATTGAGTTTTAACTAATTCTAGAGTTTCTGCCGTGAACTCGATAAGGTGATTGTCTGTGCTTCCACCTCCCAGTCTATATTGTAAGTAATGCTGAAAATTGTGAGGGATGACTCTAAAAATGAAAGAGAAAGGAAAATTTTGAAATAAAGAACTTCTCAGATGCTTTAAAATATGCAAAAGAGTTAAATATTTTTTTCGAAAATACTGCTTATAATAAAGGACTAAAACTTATAAGTATGGTAAAATGAATATCTTAAAAGTTTAGTAGTAGAAAATTCGTCACCTTTTTATTGATTACTTTGCAAGTAAGATTTTTAAAAGCATTATTGCACTTTTTGCATTATAGGAACATCTGCGTAAAAAATAGAAATCAATAACTCTACAAATCATTTACTAATTAAGTAATTAATTAAAAAATTAAATTAATTAATGCTCTATTACTTTTGTGCCTAATTAATGTAATTTATAAACTTCCGGTACTTTTAAACTTCTATGTTAATATTTTGTTATTTTTTTATTCTTTATGAATGATTAATTTAAAAAAATGTAAAAATCCGAATAAGGGACGCATCTATTTAAGGGACAAAAGCTTCGGTCCCATGGGTGTTCCTTATTCGGAGGTTTCACTGTATTTGGAAATATTGGTAAAAGCCTTCCCTGCGATAATCAGCCCATAAAAATAGGGTAGACTTATGTGTCCCAAGCGTTTTATACGATCCGCAGACATCTCATTGTAATAGCCATAAGTCAAAACTCTTCGCAAAAATAATTTGCAGAAATAATATAACAGTAAATTTGAAATTTTCAGAGGGGCAACCTATCTCTAAATAATGATCATTGGGAACAATTAACCCGGCAGGACGCGCGCTTATTTTAGTAACTGGAGGACGCGCGCAGGGTCGAAAAGGCCCGAGAATATTTTTTCGTGAGTCGCACTGACATTTCTGTAAAAACAAGTAATTCATTTTCTAAAATGTATTTAAGATTTAATGTATTCAATCAAAACAAAATATAAGGAATACTTACATTTTAATAACATGAAGTACATGTTGGAATAGTATGTTCGCTAGTAAGTAAATATAGTAAGCCTATAAGTGCTTTTACTTCAATTACTGCAGTTCTTTTAGCATCGCGATCTTTCTGAAACTTTTCAGCTATTTTTTCGATATAAATATTTGTAATTTTACTATATTTGACAACATATTTTCATCGATTAGCATTAGTAACGAATCAACTGGAATTGACACTTTTAGCTTCCCCTATATTTCCCGGTAACTTCGATATAACATTACTAGCGGGAATTCCAACATTCTGACGATATTTCTTTTTATACCACTTTTTACATTTATCTTTCCCTAAAAAGTACTCTTCGTCCGAAATATCGAATAAATCTTCTGATTCTAAATCTTCTTCAGAAGAAGTTTCATGGGGACTGAAATCTTCATAATCGCTTAACTCTTCACTTTCCTCACTTAATGACGATTCCCCAGTAGATACTTCAGCTAATAAAGTTTCTAAACGTTTCATTTCATCGGCATAATTCAATTGACGAAGCTCTTTGACGCTGATATTTTTAAAATTTGCACTCCATAAAAATTACACCACGACGCGCGCAGGGTCTTAAAGGCCCGTCGACTCAATTTCTCCTACAGTAGAATCCACTAGATTGAAGGATTGTTTTTCCTTCGAAAGAGGGTGACCTTCAATACAGCTACACCGGACCGCGCCTACTTCAGTCGAAAAGGGGTGATAGGATTGGTAATGTTTCGAACCTGCGGGCCTTTTAGGCCCTGCGCGCGCGCTGCCGGGTTAAAAAGGACCCCATTTCAATAATATCGATTTTAATTACAGCATCCTTTAACCCGTAAATGCATAAAGTAACTCAGAAGTTATTTTTTTTTTTTACTTTTGGTGTTTTCTGTAGGCCTTTTGGGGAACTATTATGTGTTACGTATAATATGTGTTAAGTCTGTCTTTGTTCTGATTTGTTATCACACTGTAAAACATTTGTGTAACGTTACTCCATAAAACTGGTGGCAGCCTTGCTGCCTCCAATTTGGTGGAGTATTTTAACCGATATAATCGGTGTAACATTGCAATGTTATACCAGTAATGCATGTTTTTATTACACCATTATGTAAGTGAAAAATTACTCAATGAAGTGTAAATCGTAGCTGCCACCAATTTTATGGAGTAACGTTACCACAAATGTTTTACAGTGCACGGCGAGTTTATAACTTCTTTTATTGATACTGCTTAAAATATGCTCAACTGGCGATTTTTTTTCTGTATTTATAAGCTACATTAAAAAAAAGAACCTATCAAATTGACAGAAATAACATATCAACTTTGGCAGCAAAGCGGAAAGTTGTAAAATTTACAGAAAAAAATCTGTAATTTTTCATTAAAACAATTTTTTTCTGTAAAAAATATAATTTTTTTCTGTAAAAGTTACACAATCCGCATTTTTTAAAACAAAACAAAAAAAATTATCAGTTTTAATCTCTTTTTGTTCAACAGGAACAATTTTTTTACAGTTTTTTTTTCTGAATAAAATAAATTTTTTTCTCAAAAATTACAGATTTTTTTCAGCGTATAAAATAGTCATTATTAATTCTGAAAACTATAAAAAAATTGTAAAAAATATGTTGTTGAATAGTTGTTATTTTGCAGTGTAAACATTTTAAAATAAGTACATAACTTATTTTTATTTATTTATTTACTAGCAGTTACCCGTGACTTCGTTCACATAACATTTAAAGAAGAAATAATTGATCAATCAAGCAAAAAATTTCGATGATCAAAAGCATGTGTAATTAACTTTTTATCGCGAATTTATGGTAAAAAAACTTCTGATAATCCCTAGTTGCTAATTTGTTTGCTGGTCAAAATTTTCCTTTCAGCGATTAATACTAATAGATAGAAACATTCTTGAATTCTTTTGTTCAGCCCTGTAGATTTCCAAGTGCCTTTAATACACGAAAGTATCTTTCTAAAATATATTTCAAACAAAAATATTTCTTATTACTACCTAAATTACATTTTCAGAAATTATCATCCGAAGACAACCTTGTATGCAGTTTTTTGCGGGACCCTGTTTATCATTTTATATATGTACTACAAACATTTCTTAGTTTACTAAATGCAGTTCAAAATAAAAAGTGCATATTTTATTTAAAAACCACCTTTAAGTAAATTACGTTCATATTCAGTAACCTTTCCGAAATATTTTGTGTAACCCTGTATATCTAAATTTAACTATTTATACTATTACCATTTATACTCTCCATTTAATATGCATACATTTAGCGAAACTTAAAAGCACATATCATAATTCAAAATGCATTTCATCCATGCAACAGTCATCATCCATGATAAACAGTACTTCGGATAGAATATATAATATTTGAAATATTTTGTGTGTCCCTGTAAATGCTATGCACTTCGTATTATGCATGAAATAACTTACATTAAGCCTCAGCAACATATATCAATTTGATTATACATGAAATCGTTTACCATAATTAAAATATGTCGGAAACTGTTCCTCCCTTTATTCCTATGCAATGGAATTCTTCTGTCTGACCCTGTAAATGAATAGTAAGTGCCCTTTTCACTACATACTTTACAAAATGCATATTTTAGTGCACTTTGTAAATGCATATAAATTTGAATATGTTCTACAGGCTGTAACATCGTTAAATTTAATTAAAACGATTTTTCCCCATAATGCCGTAATATAAGGAAATTTTTTGACTATCCCTGTAAATAAACTAATCATGGTAGAAACTTCATTTTCAATAGGTATTCGTGCTAGGTAAACGTTAATAATGTCCAAAAATTTCATGGAAATCAGAGTATATTTACGAAAGTTGGAAAGCGACCAGACAGACAGACAAACCGAAAGCATAATAACTTTTCAACTTTGTTCGAAAGTGATAAAAAATCGAGCCAAAAATATATTAATCTGTGATTTTATTTTCCACTTTTTTCCCACAAAAAATTTCTTCCATTGATAATTATGAATTTTGAAAAAAAAATATTCTTTGTATGTAACTTATAACTTATTAGTTAGTATAGGTAAAAAATATTTCTGATTCATTTTAAATATGACGTCATTATTTATCTCGCTCCATTAGCTACTGATATTCATACCCCTTGTATTTTTAACGACTGCTATAAAGTACCTGTTTTATTTCAACTATGAAGTCACATTTTCATGAGTGAACCATTTTATTAAAAATATAATTCTTTTTCATTCTTTTTACTTTTAATTTATGTCACCATATTTTGCACAAAAATTCCCATTAACTAAACAAATATCCTTGTTAAATGTACTATAAAAATACACCTTTAATTTTTATTTCAAACATGACGTCATATTTATTTTCTTTTAAATTATTTTATTATAGTTTTTCGCGTGGAAGTTTTCTATTAAAAATTCATTGCCGCTGAAAAATTATTATTCCAAATTTTTATTTTCTTGGCAACAGGAATGGAAAATGGTTAAATTTTATCTGAAAAATGCCTATTGATTTTGTATGAAAAATAATTAAATTTTGAATTATTAAGGAAAATATTTGAATAAAATAAATAAAAATTACCCTATTATTTAATCCGGACTTTTAACTTTACGTCTGCAAAATTTCAAAGCAATCGGTTCAGTAGTTACTGCGTGAAAGCGGAACAAACAAACAAACAAACTCACTTTCCGATTTATAATATTAGTAAGGATTTATTTTGAGCTTTTTTTGTTATGTCACTCAGGAGTGACATTATACCTGACAGAAACATAAATAATTCTTTTTACAATTTTTCTACCGGATAATTAACAAAAAATTACTTAAATATATATTTCAGAACAAAATAAACTAATTGGATGTAGCAATCCCAAAACTTTCTACTATCTTATACGTACATTTTAATATTTTAAAGAATTAGTTATACATGTTAATACTTCAAAATTATTAATTCAATACTATGCCAGCTTTGATTTTCACCTTAAATTTCTGCTTCAGTCAACTAATCGGAGTAAAAACCAGTTTATGTGGATAATGATATTTATTTAAATCAATAGTTTTCCCTTATTCTGTTATCACCAGCTATTTACAAATAGCTGGATTAAAAGGACGGAAAATCCCGTCTGTGCATGAGCCGATGGACAATAGAATAATTGACAGATGTTTTTCGAATCAGCATACTAAAAAATAATCATACACAAAAAATTTAGTTCAATTCTATGCATAATTTCATATACTTTTTGATGGTACAATAGATAAAAGGATACAGACATCGCGATGATAGCGTCCCCTTCCGGCGAATTTTTTTCAAATTTAGCGAGGGCCTGCTAACTATAGCCAAACACTTACACAAACAATTTGGTTCAATCCTATGACGTCGGCGGAATATGCGTTGGACAGTCCTACACTGTAAAAAAAAATTCAAGAGGTTACTAAAAATTTCTTAGTAAATTTGTATTCCACAGAATTTTTTAGTAAGCATTACAAACTTTTTTTTTGCAAGTGAAACAAGCATTTCTTTTGTAAACTGAACAAAAGAATTTTTTGTATAATTAACTTAAAAATTTTTAGTATGAGCCACCAAGCAAATTTTAGTAATAGCTCCAAAATTACTTTTAATAACCATTACGTGCAACCGAAGCGGAGGAGCTTTCTTCGAGCTGCATCCAAACTTCTGAAGCGGAAGATTTTAGGCAAAACCGCAATAGATGGCAGCACTAAACATTCCTTACTGTTCCGACCGGATTTTCATAACTCCTTTATTAACGAGACACTACAGACATTCGGGGTGTATTTGGCGGTGGCAAGTTTCGAACCCGGGACCTTTTAGCCTGAAGTCCGTTACTATAACCACTATGCTATCAAGGCTACACCAACTGAGTTTTAGTAAGAGCTATTAAAAAATAAAACTATTAACTCTATTCGTTGCTAACTTTTTTCTAGTGATTCTTACAGATTTTCTAGTAACCGACTAAGATTACTAAAATTTTTTAGTAATTACAAGGATCACTAAAGTTTTTTTAGTAGATCGACCCTTTTTTTTTACAGTGTAGTCCTGCAGAGAAAAAAAAACCTTGTAAAACCATATTTTGTTTGAGAATGCTGTTCAATATAGATATTTTATAATTGAGGTACTGGCGTCACTTATGGGACACATTTTAACTGGTGAAATCAAGTATCAGCCGTTTGTGAAGATTTTGGGATGCCCATGCGCCGGTTTAACACTGTGATTTTTGCACTCATAAAGTTTGATAGACTACATTTGGCAGCCGAAGTAATATATTTTTTGTATCGAAGTAATATATTTTCTAACTATTATTTTTTGAGAAAATTTGTATTTTTCGGGTCATAAATCTCCGACCAGAACAAATGATTTTTATCTATACTATCTTGAGTCCTGAATCTGACGTTATCGCGGAAAAGGGGGAGGGGATAGCAAAAACAAGCTAAATTTAGTCATAAATGTTCAAAAATTCTTATTTTTCCAAAATTTAAGACTAGCGGTTATGCACTCATTGCGTTCGCTCCTGTCTAATCACATACTGCATAAATAATTGTGATGATTGTAAGATTTATTCACCGCAATTCAAAACATAAAATTGAAAATATCGAAATCTGAACACATATTAGCATTAGATGCGCATAACAATAACCTTCGACGCTACGGAGAGTGGTAAAAAAAAGTTCAATTTAGACATAAATAAATTAGGAACTACAATAATGGCTGTAATATAAACAGAAAAATATAGATTTATAAAGAAAAGTTTTGCCCAGGTTTTAAGATGAAAATAGCCTTAAATATACCACAAATGACACATTGAACGATTTTATATTTTTCCAAACGAACTTAGAATTTCTTTTATTTTTTTCGGGGGGCAGGGGGGAGAGAGCGTATAGGGCGCCAAATGTAGTTCTGCACACAAGCGCTGTACAACGTTGGCACGCCCCTGGATTAATTAAATCTCGATTCACATATTAAAACACAATCGGTCTATCGAGTTAGATCTTGGTCAAAAACACCTAAAAACCCAATTTTAGGCTTGACTCATAGGTTTACCCAAAATAACGTAAAAAGGCAAGATATGGGAGAAGAAAATCATAATGGAAAACCTATGAGTCAACCGCTAAAATCGGGTTTTTAGGTGTTTTCCACTAAGATATGACTTATCAGACCGATTTCATTTTGATAAGAGAATCGAGATTTAATTAATCCTAGATTTTTATCTGTGAACTCGATGAAGTGATTGTCTGTGCTGTCGTCTCCCGTTCAAATCTTAACCTCCTGACTGCCGCAACCGGATTTTTTCATACACTAAGCTGCAGGTTTTGCTGCAACATAAGCAATATTTAAAATAATATAATTCTGCAAATAAAACCCAGTTTAAAAAAATTAAGTTACGATTAATTCTATTAAAGATTATACACCTATACGTAATAACATATTTTGTATCATGTTGGAAAAAACATCTTTTTTTAATATTTTTAAAAATTAAACCGAAAACAACATTACAATATTACCCTTTGGATGGGCAGTCAGGGTGTTAACTCAGTAATTCGCTGAATATTTTGTTATGAATTGTGTCGTGTTAAAAATTTAGTACAATTAAAACATACCAAATTTCAAAATTTCGAGAAGAATAGCACTGAATAATAAATACAAATTTTATGTAAAAAATTTAATCTACTGAAAGAAAGGAAATTGAATTTAAAGTATATTATTTTTAATAAAAGTAATGATTACAAATTATTTTAATTGTTAATATAATACTTGAGGGAAAATTTAAATTTGCAGCAATCCATATTCAGCTTCAGTTTTCATTATATGGTGGGACTTAATTTGAAATGTAATCATTACTTTTATTTAATTTTTTTTCTTTTAGTAGATTAATTTTTTTACAGAAAATTCGAATTAAATATTTAGTATTATTCTTCTTGAAATTTCGAAATTTATTATGTTTTGATTGTTATAAATTTTTAATAAGACACAATTCCTAACAAAAAATTAAGCGAGATACTAAATTGAGATTTGCCTATTAGGCCGAGAGCAATCACCTCATCGAGTCCACGGATGAATATTTAGGATTAATTAAATCTTGATTCTCTTATTAAAATGCAATCGGTCTAACAAGTCATACTTTGGACAAAAACCCAAGAATCCAATTTTAGTGGTTGACTCATAGGTTTACCCTAAATAACGTAAACAGGCAGGATTAGGAGAAGGAAATCGTTATGGTAAACCTGTGAGTCAACCGCTAAAATCGGATTTTTATCTGTTTTCCACAAAGATATGATTTGTCAGGCCGAATGCATTTTAATAAGCGAATCGAGATTTAGTTAAACCTAGATTTTTATCCGTGAACTCGATGAGGCGATTATCTGTGCTGTCGTCTCCCGTTCAAGTCTCCACTTAGTAACTAGCTGAATTTTTTGTTCCGAATCGTGTCGTGTTTAGTACAATTAAAATTACAGAATTTCGAACACTAAAAAATAAATAAAAATTTTGTGTAAAAAATTTAATCTACTGAAAGAAGAAAAATTAAATTTAAAATCCATTATTTTAATAAAAGTAATGACTACATTTCAAATTAAATCCAACCATATAAATGAAAACTGAAGCTGAATATGGATTGTTACAACTTTAAATTTTCCATCAAGCATTAAATTACTCTAACAATTAAAATAATTATGTTAATGTGTAGGGGCATAACAATTGTATAAACAAGAAACATTTGAAAGTTCAATAGGTAGCAACGAAAAATTAAGTATTCGTTATAAGTAAATTAAACAAAAGGCATTTTGGAAAGAGATAATTATGACAATTTGCAGCTTTTAATTGCTTATTTCACTTATTTTTTACGTGAAACTGACAAGCATAATGATATCTTTGAAAATTGGCTACATTTTTAATAGTTTATGTTTTAAAAGATAGTAAACATGTTATTTTTAAATGTTTATGTTTGTTTAAATTTCTTAGTCTTACGATTTAATATATTTTAGGAAATTTACTTGATTCCATTTTCTTTTTTTTTTATGGGAAATAGGTCTGCTGCAGAAATTTAAAATTTCATTACATGAAATTTTCCTTAGTAGCATTTATAAACACATATAACATAGTTAACAAATCAAAATATTATGTAAATGTTTAAGTAAAAAATATAATTTTATAGACTTTTATATAAGTACCAAGAAGGTAGCATTTCATTTTTAACCTATTAACAGACGAAACTTTCTGGAAAAATAGTTTAATTTTTTTCTGAGAAGCTAATTACAACAAAAAATTTCGAGCAAAAAATTTTGCTACCCTTAATAGTAAATCTTTCGTCATTATATAACATTTTTAGTAAATTGTAATTATATGAACATGTAGCTCTTCCAGTCGTCGTCTGGTGTTGTCAATCAGTCCGCATATAACAGCGTAAAATCTATCCAATTAACTGGTTTGAAATGTAGTATATATAATCACGGCAGAATTCTGTAGAGTCATTTAATTTTTTTTTAATTCTAATCCAAACACATAAAAATATGAAAAAAACATTTCTTCATTTTATGAAATCCTATCATACGTAATTAACCCAATTATAACAATGGTATCCTACAGTAAATAATGATTCTATGTTGCCATGGTGATTATTTTATTAATTTGGTTTTATCTAATGGTGGGTGGTGGATCTAGGTTGCCATGGTGATTATGTTTTATTAAGGAGGGAGTCGTATTATTTCTGTTTTTCTGCATTTAATATATGTATTCGTAATAAAATGTGTATGTATGAATATCCTCTTAAGAATGCAACTACAGTTGCACCATATATATAAAACTAGTTATAGTACGTACGAACCTCATTTGCCACGGTTAATGAAGAATTTCTTACTTGTTTTGGTCTTCTTTAACCAAATCTCCACTGAGTAACACACTGAAATGTTTTTTTCTGAATTGTCATACTGAAAATTTAGTACATATAAACTTTCTAAATTTCAAGAATTAAACTAAACTAGCGGCCTTCGCCCGCTAAGCTGGTCGGTTTAGACGGACAAACTGGCATTAAACAATTTAATTGTTTATCAGTCATGGGCATTAAATAGTTTAATTCTTAGTACTAAACAGTTTAATACTATTAAAATGCATAAAACTATGCCAGTATATATAAGTATGCAATGGGTTATTTTTGCGAGGCCCTGTAAATAAATTCGATTCGTATATTATATTCGATAAATATAATATACACCCTGTACCACAGATTGTACAGGGTGTATATTATAATATATACTTCATACATGCATATGAACTTTATTATGTTCGTAAGCATGTAAGGCCATTAAAATGCACTTGAAACTTTTCTTCCCCATTGACCGTAATCTATTGGAATCATTTTGATTGTCCCTGTTATTGAATTATGCATCCGATTTTCATAAAATTTGATATGACTCGACAAAATTATCTAATAATTATGTATTTTAAGTTTTAAACGATTCGGTTGAATAGTTTCTGAGTTGTTATATGCGGACAGACGGACGCATAGACGAATGGGCAACTCGGGATTCCGCGATTTCCCCCTTTCAATTCAAAACAAATGCGACGCTTCTCCGTTTTCGGGAACGGAGGAGATAGCGTCACATACATACAAGATGCATACGGTCGGATTTTAATAGTGTAGATTACAAATACAAATTATGTGTGATATAATTAATTTTAAAGAAACGTGGAAAATTAAAATGTAATATTTTAATAAAATGTGTTAATGAACGTAGTGATTATGTTATAAATTAATGAAACTATTTAATAAAAATTTAAACTGAATATGGATTGCTGCACTTTTAGTTCTCCCATAAACATAACACTACTTTAAAAATTCAAATAATTACGTTAATGCGTGGAAGCATAACAATTAAATAAACAAGAAACATTTGTATGTTTAAAAATTAGCATCTAAAAGTTAAATATTAAAGTAAATTAGACAAAATGCGTATGGAAACAGGTAATTATGAAAATTAAGAAAAACAATGCTTCACAAGCTGTATCTAATTGCTTATTTCACTTATTTGCAAGCTGCTTTTAATTGCTTATTTCACTTATGTGTTCTATGGAACTGACGTTTACAATGATATCTTTGAGAATTTATGTCATTTTTAATTATTTGAGTTTTAGAGGATAGTACCCACGTTTTGTCTACATTTTTATGTTTGTTTCAATTTTTTAATGTTAGGACTATTTGAAAACTGTAATATCTACATATATATTACGCTAACGTATGTGACACAGAAATCGCAATTATTTGTTATTGTTTAATGGGAACGCTCAAACAAAACGCATCTCATTGATTATTATGTAAAAGTTCTTTGGCAGAATTTAGGCCGAGGTAAATGAGTTTATTCATGTTTCGCTTTTTCGCTGCATTTATAAAGCTTCAAAATATCATTTTTTTTTTCTGTTCTTTTTATTTAAATATAAATAAATAAAATTCATGTATTTAATGCTTCAGTTTAAAGTTATGTATTATAAATGAAATGAGTGAAATAATTATGTATTAAATGAAATTAATGAAGTACGAAAAAATGCCAAGAGAGCAATCTTTGCATCCGGTTAGCATAAAAATACCCATTTCTTATTTTTGCTAGCAGGATCTTCTGATATAGCGAAGAACTGAACAAGTAAATTAAATTATGAATAAAAGCAATGATACAGTGATGAGCATACAGAGATCAAACTGGTCACCAAGGGTGGATTTTATAATTATTATTGTGAGAAATAGAACTGGGAATGCACATCCAAAATGTTACTGCTTGAAACTTAAGTCTAATAGACTTTATTCATTATGCCGAGTTGATGGAAAAAAATATTAAATACACTTTTAATTTAAACATATTATCTTTTCGATTTTTATGTACCAAAAAGTTGATATTAGTCATTTAACTTATAAACAGAAAATAAATATGTGAATGAACTCTTTAAATTTGTTTTGCCGAAAGTCGTTTGGTACTACAAATTTCAAATAAAAATTTTCGCTATACTTCAAGTGAAGATTCTGTGATTGTATACGGTCTTTTTTTTTTTTTTTTTTTTTTTTTTTTTTTTTTTTTTATATATATATTTCTAAGAACAGCATATTTTCAAACACATTTATTCTGATTTTTGCATTGATACAAGGGGCATTTAGATAATCTATTTTGATTTAGTTTCAATATAAGATTACTTTTATTAAACTAGTTATGAAACATGTGTACGTTATACCCTATATATGATATTGCATTTTATATAATGCTTATTTAAACTAATGCATTATTCTTCGAATTGTTTTCTTAAATTAAGAAATCAATATGCAAATATAATAATAATAATAATAATAATAATAATAATAATAATAATAATAATAATAATAATAATAATAATAAAAATAATAATAATAATAATAATTTGTCGAAGGTTGCAAAACAATTGGACTTGAGTTAACATTTTGGAATTTTTAAACACTTTTCAAATATAACTGTAAATTGTATAGGAATTAAGATTATGACATCGTCTGTCTGTATCTGATTCTCTGTATGTCCATCTCTTCACGTTCTATCGCGCGTAAATATAAACGGATTACCATGTTATTGAAACATACTATTGTATTTTATCATTTTATGTTCAGTAGGCAAAATGAAATATGTTATAGTTCATTTACAGGAGCACTCAAAAATTTTCCATTACATTCTGGTGTATGAGAGAAAGAATCATAGGAGTGCATTTTAACAGTTTTACAATATTTTAAAAAAGAGGAATTTTATAGACATTTTTCAGTGCACTAGAAGAGGGTTGTTACTGTAGAATATGCTACAGGTGGTTACTGTAGAGGTTTTTGGTTATGCTATGCCATTTTAAGTTTAAACAGATTTTAATTTAGAATGTGTTGGGTATAAATTCTATGTACTATATACAAAAATACACTAAATGTTGCGTAAGTACTGATGAAAATGTGCGTGTATTACTTATAGATGTTTTTTATTTAAATTTTGCTATGCACTTTTAAATTCAACTACATTTAATATACTAATTGATACTTATAGTACATAGATAAAATCATATTTAGGTGTATGCGAAGCATTGCAAGCATCATCGACTACGAACAAGTTCCTGGCAGTATGATTTGAGTTCTTTTAATCGTATTTTTTGCATGATTTAAGTGTCAGTATAACATGTAGAGTGTATAAAATTCTTTAGATAATGTACTGAACTGTACAAAAGAACTGAAGCAAGTTAACCATATAGCGTGAGTGAATGTGATCAGTTGTCACAGCAGAATTCATTCCATGTGTTGCGGCAGTAAGCCGCAATGTAACAAATGCAGATTTGGACCGTTGATCTCTCTCAGCTATACGCACATATGGTAGTCACAAGTATTCCGACAAAACCGGGATTCATCACTTAATTCCCATTTTTCCTATTAGAGTCTGCTTAAGTGCTTGAGATCCATTCCAATCCAAATAGCTCCGCCTATGTTATACGGTTAAAACCATTTCTTAAATGACACCGAGAGATAAGCCCGAAGTCAGACTGTTATCTAAGAATGATATGCCTTGATACAACTACATTACTTTAAAAGGAGAATAACTGTTGAATAGATGATAGAGATGTTATACGGGTAGATGTGACTCCTCTAGTGATTGCTAAATTTTCTCATGCAATTGTAGTCTTAGGCCATTGCAGTTCCAGACCATGCTTTTTAAGATCCACTAATGCGAACTTCTCGGAACTACAATATCGTTTCAACTAAAATGCTGGCTGATAGTTTTGTTGAAGCCTATATTTTACCGCTTCCGAAATTTAATCCCTTTTTTGTAGTGCCATTGATAATATTTTAAAGATATTATTTAAAATGCCACCTATGAACAATGGTAGTCCGATTCTAAATATCTGTGATTTCGTGGACCAGATGTTTTAAATGAAGCCTATTGCGATAATTAAATAAGCAATGTAGAAACCCCTGTTGGTCAGTGATGCGGAAATTTTAATCATTTATATAATTCATCAAATCACATCAATACGCCAAGTTTCGTAGCTATGGTGCAATTTTTCTAGGTGGATGTAGTCTTTGTAGCAGAGTGTATTTAGCAGACTTGAGAAATTTTGTAGAATTATCTTGATAAATCGCTTTATTCCCATTAATTTGTTTTATTTTGAGTGGGAGGAAGAGAATATAGGTTAATATAATGTATTTTTTAAAAATCTTTACGAAATAAGTTATTTCAGATTTCACAAACTATTTTGCCTAGAGTTAAAACTAATAATATCTTTCATTACGTTATACAGTCTGCTCTTCTTGAATTTGTTTCATTATTAGTCCATTTATTATGCATAACTCTTTAAATTTAATTGCGACACATGCTATCTGTATGTAAGAAAGATTTACCCTAAGATAAAATGTAAAATATTTCGCCGCGTGTTAATGATTAACGATATCATTTGGATAGTTTCCTAAAATACATTCTATGTACTTTGGAAGAAATACTACTCTCAATCTTTAACTGCCAAGTAATAAAAATATCTGTGATCTATATAAATGACATTACATTATTCATAAATTTCTTCCAAGCTGAATTTACTTAATAAATTACTTTGAAATAATTTGTTACTATGAACATATTTCCAATTTTTAGTAAACAAATTAAATTATCGCTTCATTAATGTGTATTAATTTAACACACACACACACACACATATATATATATATATATATATATATATATATATATATATATATATATATATATATATATATATATATGTTTTTTTTTTTTTTTTTTTTTTTTGTTTTTTTTTTTTTGAAGAAATTTATATTATAAAAATGTTGGTAAATGTTCGCAATTATTATTATTTTTTTTTTTTTTTGTGTGTCGGGGGGAGTGTTTTGATTATACAATTTTTAAATTGCATACAATTTTTAATACAATTTCTAATTTGAAAAACAACATCATACATATTTCTTTGTTTTTCACGAAATATTTTAATTACAAGTAAAATAAATACAATTATTTATTTCGAATTTGAATCTTACATTACAGAACGTGTTTGAATCAACATAAATTGTGGTTGGAAATCTGTGATTTCAAAGCGCAAAACTTTTAAAAGCTAATTACAACTCATGTTGGCTATATATCAGAAAGTTTTAATGTGAGCTAAAGGAGCTAAAATGTGAAATATGCCTTTTCGGTTTTATGATTAATGACTTAGGAACAGTTTCACTAACTATTTTACAACAAACTATCCTCTCGAGATGTTTTTGGGGAATTTAATCGGAAAATATTAAAATCGTTCGAGGTAAGTTTAGTTTTAGGACGAATGTATGTTGTTAAGAATATTATAAGTGAAAAAAATATATAGTGAGAAAATATTACAGTTAGTAATAGTAGATCAATATATGTGTTACTATACATAATAGTTAGTAACACATCGCGTGTGTCTGTGCTAAAGATTTCATTTTAGTATATTCATATAAAAATCTTCAAATAATTAAGCATTACCAAATATTTTGAAAACCCTTTATTATTTTGTTATTCTAAATGTTCGCAAAGACATTTTTACGGAGAGAGGGGGTTATCATTATGCAATTTTTATACATAAACAATAACATAAATATTTCTTTGTTATTTTACGAAATATTTTATTTACAGATAAAAAAAATACAACAATTTATTTCGAATTTGGATTTTACATTATAGAACGTGTTTCATTCACAGTAAAATGTGTTTGGAAAACTGAGATTTGAAAACGTAAAACTTTTTAAATCTAATTACAACTCTTCATGGGTATACATCACAAAACTGTAACATGAGCTAAAAGAGATAAATTGTGAAGTAAGCCTTTGCGGTTCTATGATTAATGGCTTTGGATAAGTTTCAATATTTTGCAACTCGAAATGTTTTTGATGAAGATAATCGGAAAATATTTAAATCGTTCGAGGTAAGTTAAAATTTAGTATGAATGTATTTTGTTAATAAACTTTAAAAAATTATAGCGAAAAATATTACATTTAACAATAACGGATCAATATATGCATTATCATACATAATATTCTAATGACTCATCGCGTCTGTCCTGTGCAGACAATTTTACTAGTACATTAATAAAAATATTAAAATAATTTAGCATTGCGCAAAATATTTAGAAAAAAACAATATTTTTTTGATATTTTGAGGGTTTGTTATTTTATTCACTACTTACATAAATTATTTTACAAAAAAATTATTTTACATTTCTGGAAGATATTTTTACAGTTTAAATTAAAGCAATTAATATATATACACACACACACACACACACACACATATATATATATATTAATAAGTATATATATATATATATATACTTATTCAGAGAACTTTACTTTTATTACTTACTATTACTTTTTTATTACTTTTATTCAGAGAACATATTTTTGCATCGTTTACAATGTTCCAGGTGAGACATTCGTTTAGTAATGTGGCGTAGGGTTCGGTTTGGGAGTGCGTGAATTATAGCCATCGGGTGTTTAACATCTCATTTTTAGCTATTCACCGCTCTGGCCGAAACCCACTGCCACTTAAATATATCTTGTTTTTGTAAACTTACGGGTTATTTTTAGGAGGTTAGTTTTAGGAGGTTTTTAGATACGGTTAGTTTTAGGATGAATGTATAATGTTAATAAACTTATAATTAAAAAATATATACCAAGAAAATATTAAAGTTATTAATAGTAGATCAATATATGTGTTACTATACATAATATATTAGTAACAAATCGCGTGTGTCTATGCTAAAAATTTTATTAGTACATTCATATAAAAGTCTCCGAATATTACCAAATATTTTGAAAACCTTTTACTATTTTTTTACTGTAAATGTTCGCAAAGGCACACTGATAAAAAAATATAGTTCCGGCATTTAGAATTTAAATTGTGGCTCTTGAAAAAATAGTTCCATGTCATCATTATAAATTCTAGTTCCCTATGCCAGAGAGTTCTGGAGTTCCCTATTAGAATTCAAGAGCGCTTTCTTATATTCTCGTTGTCAAATCTATTTAAAAATCTCTGCAAATAGATACGAACACAAGAGGTTTAATTTAGTAACTAGAATTCTAGTATATGAAACTATTCCCAAAATCAAGCGATAATTTCTCGTTATTGAAACGATTCAATATCTTTTCGTCACTTAGAAAACACTAGACTAGAAATGTCAGGTCATTGCGTCTATTCAACATAGTTGTTCAATATATTCGCATAGTTCGGTCATTTGTAGTTCTAATTTAAGTATTCAGAAAGTGACTGACTATTCATTCTAGGTGAAGGAGGTATATTTTTTTTCTCAGTACATTTTTCGGAGAGAGGGGTTTGACATTATACAATTTTTATACAGAAACAATAACATACACATTTCTTTGTTATTCTACTAAATATTATAATTACAGATAAAGAAAAATACAACTATCTGTTTCGAATGTGGATTTCACATTACAGAACACGTTTCAATCAATATAAAATGTGATTGGAAAACTGAGATTTCAAAACGCAAAACTTTTTAAAACTAATTACAACTTTTGTTGGCTATACATTACAAAGTTATAACATGAGTTAAAAGAGCTAAATTTTGAAGTATGTCATTGCGGTTCTATGATTAAAGGCTTTGGATAAGTTTTACTAAATATTTCGCAACAAATGATCCTCTTGTAATGATTTTGGTAAGTTTAATCAGAAAATATTTTCATCGTTCGAGATAAGTTTAGATTTGGGAAGAATGTATCTTCTTAATAAACTTAAAATATATATATAGCGAAAAAAATGTTAAAGTGCAGGATGTCCAGTAAATAACTGACCCATTTTGAACTTAAATAACAAATAAACGGTTTGAGATAATAATGCGCGGTTTGCGGTATTGTTATTTGAAAATCAATAAATTTTTAAACACGTACTTTGTTAATATAGTTCAAATTTCGGAAAAAAGTATCGCGCTGGCGGTAACAGGCTGTTTGAATACAGATATGACTCTAATATTCATAAATATGAGATTTTCAGCTGAATCTGAATCTATATGTTGTCGAATCTGAATCTATATGTTGAATCGACTCTCGAGTCAGCTTCAGAAATAGGGTACGCTGGTTGGAAAGGGATTTAAAATAATATTTGTGATTGAACCATCTGTATTATACTTCACCTCCTCAGTCTTGAGACTGAGATATTATTTTAAATATTATTATATTACATTAACAAAGTGTATATTTTAATATTTATTTATATTCTAATAACAATACAGCAAGCCGCGCACTTTTATCTCAAACAGTTTTTTGTTATTTACATTCAAAATGGGTCAGTCATTTACTGGACACCCGGTAAGTAATAGTAGATCAATATATGTATTATTATACGTAATCTGCTAATGACTCATCGCTTGTGTCCCGCACTAACGATTTTACTAGTATAATAATATAAACTTTTCAAAATAATTAAGCATTGCCAAAATATTTTGGAAAACTTTATTATTTTAATATTTTTAAGGGTTTGTCCTTTTATTCGTGTCCTTTTGACCGTTCATTACTTACATAAATTATTTTACACACACACAAAAAAAAAATCTTTTACATTTATGGAAGATTTTTTTACAATTTAAGATTAAAACAATGTATATATAAAAAAAAAATTAATAAGTATCTTGATCTTGTGGAATATATATTTCAATCCCCGACGTAGATATGAAATTTTTAAAAGAAAAACCTTATTTAAGTTTATTTTGAATCATGTTGTCATTATATGAGAAACATCACAGAAATTTTAAACGGGAAATGTGTGGGATCATTAAAAACAACTGCGAGTTTATGAAAATGACTCGATTATGAAGACTTTGCAAATAGCTTTTTCGTATTACACAACATACAACACTCGATTAATGTGTTGGTGAATAAAGGTTTCAATATTTATCTATTTTTATTAGAGTGTATGAATATGAGTTTACGTTGTTAATAAACTGTTTCTTTAACTTTTTTCTTCAATACAGTTTAAAGTTGAAATGTGTTTGAAGGAAGCAATAGCTGTCCAAAATATGTAAAATCTTACATTTATTTATTCGCAGATTTTAAATCTTAAAATTATTGAATAAAATTAAGTATAAAATTATATATTTTTTAATTGATGACTTCAGCATGGTACTTTTCTGTGCGTTCTTTTTTATATGTTACAGTGAAAATCTGATTTAAAATATCCTTTATGCAGGGTAATTCAAAATTCATGTCCAAACGGCAAGTGCGGATGTTTTAGGAACTTCCATCGGATCATTTTACCATCGGAAACGCGATGGTAAAAATAAAAATTGCATACTGACCATTAAGTAAAGAAAAGACACCAAATAATGTTAAAAAGCCTTTTTCTACGAAAAACTCAATGGATGTAGAAAATAAAAATTAAAAATGTTACAACTGGTAACAAATGTATCTCATTAGGAACGATTCAATTTCCACATAGTTGTCGCATGCAATCATGAACAAGTTCCAATTGGTCAGGAGTCTCCCAAGGCTTCATCTATCCATGCATTTATGTCCATGGCCGATGCAATTGGTATCTAGCACATCAGAAATTTAAGCTATCACGAAAGATAAAAATTCAGGGGATTTAGATAAAAAAAATTGCGTTTGCCAATAATATACAGAACTAATTGTAATGTTTCGCGATACAGTGTAGCGCCGTTGTGAATCATGCATTGGGCATCTTTTTAGCATATGGGTATACTTAGAGGGCTATTATATCTTGTAACACTTTTCATTTCTATTTTGCTCTTCGATTAAGTTTTTTGTAAAATAAAGGTATTTTTCAACTGCTTTTTCCCTCACGGTCATGATACAATTGCACGGTCACCATCTTGCTTCCGACTCTGAGTTCCTGAGCAATTCTTACTTCTCAGGCCCTGGCCTGTGCCGGTTGGACATGACTTTTTTAAACCACCCTGTATAATTTTAATTTATTATGTACATTTGTGTTATAAGATAATTTAAAGATATATGCTTGAATTTTACTAAAAGTATTACGTGTTTGTTTTTGTTTTATCTCTCTAAAAGCATGAATAACAATACATATAAATAAAATATAGAATGTAAATAAAAAGATGTACAAACTTTTTTGTCTGTATATACTCAGAATAAAAAATTTTCTTATTTATTATGTAAACTATGAAGAATTTAGAGGGAAAACTTCGCTAAATTAAATAGCACTAAGTTGTAACTGCAAAAGAAACGGAATAATGAGAATAATACTATTTTTGGGTAGATAAATTGCGTTTTATAGATATATTCCCAGAAGTTTTAAATCTATTTCAAAAGGTGATTATTAACGTTTATGTACTAGAGTGAGTAATGAGGTAAATAATCTTACTAATAATTGAAGCGAACTAAATGCTACTGTAAATAAAATTTCGATGAACAAAATTAACGAGTTGGCAAAGGAAGCTTTTGTGACGAGAGTCTCCAGAAATCCAGATTGGAGAATTTATGAGAATGTCCACTGGTACTCTTGTGACCATTGAAGCAAATTTTCATAAATAATTTGAATTATTTTATTTAAAAATATAGGTAATATAAGATTTTATACAACCGTCTAAATATTTAATTTCATAAAATATGTGCTTTCATAAAATATATCTAATTTATAACAAAATGTATTTTACTTCTCTATATAATAAATCAAAATTTTGTTATTGTTTTGACACTTTAATCACAAGAGTAACAAAATTTTCTTTTCATATACAGACAAGTAAAATTCCTTTTGTTACAAATTAGACACACACAACGTGAATGGAACGCAATGGTTTTAATCTGGTTGCATCAATTTTTATCTTAATTATATTTTTTTAATGAAATAATTGGGATTATGTACGGAAATTTGCTCAGAGAGTCACAAAATTTATGAGTGAACGTTCTGTTATGTTATTGGAGATAAATTAAATAAACACGAGAAAGTTAATAGTAGAGAAAGTGAACAAAAAAACCCCGAAATGATTAGTAGATCGCGGCTGTGAAATAAACGGGGTTGATAAAGAATTAGCAATGGAATATAAGTGCAATAAGGCATTAAGTATTGATTTATCATTGCTATTTGGTAAAGCAATTAACACACAGTTGAGAAAGTTACCATTGGGTATTCCGCAATTCGGACAAACTAATATATAATTTATTCCACTTTTTGTCTAATATTAGGAATACAATTAAAAAATATATTAATAATCCACCATGTATTCATTTTAGAAAAGCCTTTCTCTTACAGGGTGCATATGCATGTTATATTTTTTCCTTAATTCCGTTCCAATTTCATTCTTTGTATATTTGTGTATAAAAGTCATACTGTAAAAGTTTTTAAATCCAAACATTTCAGTCGCAATAAACTATATTTACAATGCTTACCTTTGGTTAATCATAGTTATTATTTTATTTTGTGACAAAATTATCAGGTTTTCACTAACATTTACTTAAATATGTAGTAAAGTTTGTATTAATCACAATAACTTTGTCCTAAGAGACGAGAAAACATATCAACTGCAAGAGATAATGGAAAATAAGAATCGAGATAATTATAAAACAGTTGTTACAATATAAATAAAAAACGTTAATAATAACATATTTTTTAAATTTAAAAGCATTTTACATTCGGTAGTATTTAGTATACCGTCCTCTGTACATGAATGACCTGAAACTTCTCAAATTAAATAATTTAAATGAAACATTTATTGACTAATATGAAAGCAGAAGACTACGGGTAACAGCTTATAAGTAAATAGCATCACGAATGGAACCCAAAATGTAAAAAAATGATGGAATACATTATGAAAAAGAGCTTTGTAAATAATATTATGTAACCCTATTATGGGGGAATAACGCAATTAGGATTCCTTTCATAAATTTTATACACATGAAATACTTTACGAAAGTTAAATTCATGTATAGTTATGAAAGTTCAATTCATATATAGTCATAATATATAAGTTCTTCTATAAATCAACTTGGATTTAAAGATGATTTTATTCGAATTGAATTCAAAAGTGTGGTTCATCTTCCAGCAATGTATTACAATTACAGATTTATTCTTTTCTTTTTCTTTAATATATTATTGGTGTTCTTTCATACAAAAATTTACACCACGTTTTGTTTTACCAATAAATAAAAAGTCACACTGAAATTTAATATTATTGATGCCTTGCGAATTGAATAACTATATCAAATCTTTGAATTTGTGGAAGGTAAGTTTATTGATAGGGGGTAAAAACTATTTTTAATTTACATTATATAAAAAATTTTGAAACAGAAATTTAGATTTGTAAAACAATGTAACACAATGCTATAATTGAAAACAGAAGAAGACTGAGAATAAATTAAAAAACTGTTAGACAGTCGTTTAAAAAAGCAATATCAATTATATAAGTGTTGTAACCAAAACGGTACATATATCGTTAGGCGATTTGTATTTTCACTTTTAAATATATAATTTTAAAGTTATTTTTAAATAATAATGACATCGTAGCTACTTAAATTTTATTAATTTTAAGTTATGAAAAATATTCTAAAATGGGTAATTTAAAATTAATAATAATAAAATATTCTTCATTATAACAATTTATTTTTAACCAATTAAAAAATTCGCAATTATTATAAAAATACATTAGATTAAGTTCACAAAATTTTATTTTAATGCAAAGCTTAGAAAAAATTTTATTTTATTTTCCCAATTCTACAACCACATATTTAAAAAGAACTACATTAAATAATATGAATCGCTCATAAAATTTCAGTAAGTTCTGCATTTAGTTTCAAAGTCAGTTTTCGTTTTGCAGTTTGATAAATAATAAACTTATAATTCTACGCACATTGTTTTTTTTTTTTTTTTGTATGTTATAGCCATAATTTAACAGATACCTTCAATAAGAAGAAAATATTATTAATTTAGTCAGAATTTCATGTTAATGAAATTTTGTAGTCCAATTAGCAGCTAATAATCTTCTTGTAAAAGAGTAACGCATTTTAAAAAAAATAACTTTTACACAAATATATGTATTTCATTAATCACAATTTTATGCCACTTTTCATCATCAAATATACAGATTCTTAAATTTCATATCTTTGTTTTACAGTAGAACAGTGGTACTTTCGGTATACCTAGATTCACGGAGCGGGTCAATTTGACCCTAGATAGAAAAAAATATATAAATATGCCTAAATATTTTATTTGGCTAGTTAAAACATTATATTTTCTTATGGTAACCAATATTTATTAGCATTTACATTATATTCTGCATATAAAGTCAGCAGAAATTATCTAAATTTTAGAAAATGTCATTATTCAAAATTGCATTTCATTACGTATGATGAAAATATATTGAACAAATATTGAACATATGTTTTAAACATGTAAAAAATAGGAAAAAATAGATTATACCATTCAAATAAGTTTAAATAAAAATGTAAGAGTAATAAAAAAATAAAAAAATACAAGTTATTTACTAGTTTTACGCATTTATCTAATTCAATTTATTTTATGCGTTAGTTGTTAAACTTGGCTATAGTTTTTGCACATTAACTAGAAACGTGAGGGTATATTTTGAACAATTATCTTTTTTTTTTGAGGGTGATAATGAATTATTTATGTTCAGTATGTGATTTTCATCATTTTCAGAGCTTCTTCAAGCCCAAATGACAAGTTTTTGCCGAGAGAGAACAAACTGTTCTTTTACGTATTCAACTAAGTCTTGAATAAATTGATGTTTAATAATATATTAGGGTTACAGCTTTGCATGAAACCCTAGCATTGGTAGAATCAAAATACAAAATATTATAAATTGCATTCACCATCCACCTATGTGAAGAGGGTTCAACTTATGCATACATTAGGCAGATTTCCTGTCTTTTGGGTAATCAGACGTCTATGCCGAAATTAGTTGCATTGTACTAAACAGCTGTATTAAGTATTTTTTTAGAATTATCTAAAATTTCAACAGTTAAATGTTGACTGCGAAGCAACAAAACATTTTTTTCCTTTTCTCCTTTGTAAACAGTTAGGATGATGTCTGAAAGTGCAATTCCGATTTTGACATTTTTACAGAGACTTGTATTTATCGTCTTGGGTGTTTTAGTTTCTATAAGGACCGTTTTTTATCAACGTCTGCAAGCAACTAGAACGTCATACGATACTGAATTTATCAACTTTTGTTAGGCATATATTGCATAAACCTACTCATAGATTACGAAAGAGATAAGTACTCATCTACGCTACTATTAGGCCCTTTTATACTGTTAGTCTTGCATTTTTACTGTCCTCTTTATTTCCATGCGTGAATGCGCAATTTATTGCTGATTTATTTTCCAGACTTTCATTAGTATAAAGTTCCAATTCTATCACTTTTTGTTTAAATTCTTAATTCTTTTTTTTTATATCTGATTTTTTATCAAATAATTATGACAAACTTTCGTTCAATACTGATAATTTTTCATCTATATATTCAATAAAAAAGAGCAACAATGTTAAAAGTAATGGCAGAGTCGTCATCACTTTCATTTTCTTCATCATAATTTAATTTTCTTCTTTTATAGGAATATAGACACCTTGAATATTTTCCATTCTCAAACATTTCCCGATAATAATTGCTAATATTCCAAATCTTCTTATCTATACTTTCAATAAACATAAAATAAAATCAAATTCAAAGCTACTTCTAAAAATTTGTTGTAAAACATTCAGCAAAATATATGAATGCTACAATGTAATTCTTAGTTGCTAAATAATTAAGAATGGAATAAAATAATATATTTTTGGGGATTTTTTTATGTTCGGATGTTGAAACTTATCTTTTTTCTTTTTATGTCGTTTTATAGTTACATGTTTTGTTTTAATCGTTCACTAGTTTCATAAATTGATGGTCTATAAAAATTGAAATACTTTTATTAAATTTTAAGGAAATCGTTTGAAAATGATAAACCAAATATTCGATTTATATTTCTATGTAATTTATTTAAATAATGCAAAATATATATTGAATGTATGATTTGAATGTTGATATTCGTCAAGAGCAGCATATCTATCTTTAACATAACAAATCGAACCAAATGTATTTTACGATGTACCCCGAAAAAAATTCTTTAGATAAGTGATGCAAACTGACAAAGATAAAAGTCTAAAGAAATGTTTTCTTTAAAATACATCACTTTGCATTTTAGTACAACTGTCACAAAAAAGGTACCTGTTCATGCTGCCCATTTGATATGTTGTTGTGGAAAATTTTTAATACTAAGTCTATGAACTATTTTAAATTTTTGAAATAGTTTTATCCTTTGAAAATGTTATGAAAATTAAAATGTTCTGTTTTTTTTTAAATACTTTTTTATCTACAAACTACCCGTAAGGCATGGTGTCGTCACTGCGACGTCGTTGTGAAGTCACATTGTGACTTTGTGACCATCGATCGTCGATGTGACATCACGTCACGTAGATGTGAAGTCACAGTGACTAAAATGTGAAGTCGTTAAGGCCGTTTTAGAGCTCGTTTGTGACCACTTCATAAAGTGGTCATAATGTGACAAATTTGTGAAAAATGTGTCATTTGTGACTACTTTGACATTAACATTGTGTCGAAACTGTGACAAAAGCGACAATATTTAAATTGCCAGAAACATGTTTTTTAAAGTAAATAACATGTTTTGAAGAATTTTTTATAATTTTCTAAAGATTTTTTAAAAAATCATATCTCAGTCACAATGTGACGTCACTGAGTAATGGCATTTTGATCACAGATGTGATGTGACCAAAGTGACTCACAGTGACGTCACTGTGACTATGCATGCCATGTAGGTATAATCTACACCAGACCCGAAAGGGTTAAATTAAATAAATTACCCATTACTGAGATAAATTACTTGTTATTATATTTTAATTGAAAACTATCTAATTAAAATTTAATGCAAAACATTGTTTCTTAATAATTTCTTATCAAAATACTCTTACGCATAAACTAAGATGAACACTCGAAGAGAACAACCCGTCGTAACAATTCAGCCATCGTCAGCCATTTAATGCTCAGTTATCGTTAAAATATTATTCTCTCCATGCACTTTAATATATTAATTATACGAATATTTTTTAAAGATAGAAAACCAACGATTACAAATGCACAAGTGAAGTATGAAACAATAGCAAACAGTCGTTTCGAATCTACTATGGAGATTCTTCATCAGTGCAAAACTGAGCGAGCTAGAAAAAGCAACTGATGAAAAATCTTCATAGTAGATTCGAAACGGCTGTTTGCTACCTTTTCATACTTTATTTGTGCATTTATAATCGTTGTTTTTCTATCTTTAAACATTTTTGAACAAAGGCTTTATTTGCTATTTTAACGAATATTTTTTATTTGGTTAAATTTTAACGCAGCTGTTGTAAGTATATTCTTCTTTTTTCATTGTTGCTTTTCGCATATTCTTGATACGGCTATAAAAAAATACACTATTATAAAATGTGTATAATTAGAAAAATATGTTCAAATATTTACGATAAATAAGTGCAATATTGCGAAAGCTCGATCCTAAAATTATTTTTATTTTTAATAGTACCTCTTTAAACATTTCAGTAATAATGTTCTTCGAAAACTGAATCTGATGCCTATATAAAATCTCAGAAAAATAAAAAAAAACAAAACAACGACGAAATTTATTTATACGCATAATAGTATATGCGACAACCCTTGAATTGTGAGATATGAATTGACCTCAACAGCAAATTTTTAAAATAACTAATCGATCAAAATAGATGTCATTTGTTCAGAAAAATGAAAGTAGTGATTTAGTTTTCTTTATACACATAATGTAAACTACCAAAACAAAGATGATTAATCTTTACACGGGGGCTCTCACAACATCTGTCCGACAATACCTGCCGTCTGAGCCCAAGTTCAAAGAATGTTTCATATGGTATTCTTTAGTTTGTAATTTATGTTTCATGTATGACTGCACGTAATTTTTGTTTGGATGCTAATGTTTTAGTAAGTCTTGTTCTGCTAGAAGGGACACGTTATAAAGGCGGTCTCCTGTCAATTTCATCATGATAAAAATATAGCATAATTGTAATTCTGTCTTTCTTTTTTTTTTTTTTTTGCTTATATTTTTGGGCTTTATTTACTAATTTCTTCTGTAACTATTAGCTTATAGCTCCAGAAAGATGAATAGATGGCCAAAATAAGCAGTACTGCATTATATTTTTAAAATATCGTCGAATGGGACGTGATAAATTTTAATATGGCACTAAACTAATGCAGGCGATAAACAAGCAGTGCTGTTTAAAATGAATGTGCATAAGATAGAATAAATGTCCTTTAGCAGAAAAAAATGATTTGTGAGAAATCACTGTTACAAAGTACGCTAACTGTGTACATGAAATAATTATCTTAACATAATTATCTTACATATATATTACAAATTTAAAAAATTTTCGCCAAAACTAACCTTTATACTACCTTAATTTTCTTATAATAATGTTCCGTACTTACTTCAAATTATTAAATTAAAATCTTGTTTCTAAATCTAATCTGTTAATCTGTATGCAGACGATATAAATTCTTAATTTGCCTTAAAAAACATTATTCCAGTATGCGTAAATTTAAAAAGATGGCTCTAAATTAAAAATATTCTTAATTAAAACTTTATTTCTTAATAGTCCAAATAAAACTGATTTCTTCTATGTTTTTATCAACCCTTTTTAAGAAAATCTTATTAAATTTATTCCAAAACCATACCTTTCAAAAAATATCATTATTTTATTTTATCTATTTATTTATTTTTCCGCCGTCAACCTTTGATGTGTGCATTAATAAATTCATTTCTTTTCTTTTTCTCTTAAAATTAATCATTTATAAAAATCGTCTGCCTAAGAAATTATGAGTCGATTATAAATTGGTTAAATAATATATATTTTTTAAATAAATTTATCGTCTGTGTAAAATAGTCTCGTATCTGGACAAGAATTCTGTTTACATAAAAGGATGATGGTTTGAGATTACAGAAAATTCTAGAATTTTCTTTTTAGTTTTAAAAGGTGGAAGTCTCGAGATGAGAAGGAGAGAGATTCTGGAGTTCTTTCGTCGATGAGTACGGCTGGTTGAAGTAAATGATGGAATATTTTTTGGACATTTCGGTAAAAGATCGTTTGCAAAAAAGGAGTTTTTCCCTCTATAATGACTACAGTTGAATAAATAAACTCACAGCCACCAATGAGTGATTTATTGGATATTCTACATTTATTTATTTTTTATTTTTTCCCTCGCTGGCCATGACTTCTGTGCAAAGAACGGGGACCCTGGCGATGATGTTTCTGGCTCCTAACTTTAAAATGTCACAGTCTTTTCTAGAGTCGACAGGATCTTTTATGCCTGCGCTGCCATTTTTGGTTTTTAAAGAAACTTGCTATGGAACGAAGTGATAATAAAAACTGTGGATCGCTGAATAATTTGCCCGTCATTATTGGATGTGTTCTTAAACAAAAACTGCCATAGTCTCATGATTTCTGGAGTGACAAAAACAGAGGAATTGTTCCTGTAAAGTGCTTTGGTCGAGAAAAAGTAGTCCTGTTATGATGAAAAAGAAGAAAAAAATAATAATAATTACAAGACCATTTCTTGTTAATTGGTGAAAATAAAAATATTTTTTCGAGATAGTTGAGACCCATAGGATTTCGGTGATATTTTTTTTTTATCGTAGTGTTTTGAATATTATTATTTGTATAATTTTTATGTATTTATTTAAATTAATTATTCTCTGTTTGTCAGGTTTATTTATTTGATTATTTGTCTGTGAATTTTATTTACTTGCCTATTTATGAGTATTATTATTAACATTATTATGTGTTGAAGATTGAAATATTTTTATTCTTAAGGATTTAATTGAGGAGTATGATGTTCTTAAGATATTTACTGTTACTTATTAAGACTATTATGATATTTTTATGCATGATTAAAGGCAAGTTTGTAATAATAAAGAATTATATAGAAAACCAAGAAGCTCAAGTTATTTTTTAAAAAGTACATTGTCTAATTTATTGATATTTGTTTGTTATCAAGAACTATTCTTTGAATGCAGTATTTTTATGATGATGTTCCTATTACTAGACATTTGAGATAGAAAACTAAGTTAACATTTATGTTTTTCCTTTTATTTGTTAGAATTTCTGGTTACAGTGAGCTTTGGTTCCCGGATTCTTATAATTTATTTAAATTCAGTAAGAAAGATGGAACTGTGCAAGGCTGTTGCTAGAATTTTGACTGATAAATATGATTAATTTTTTCAGTAAATTTTGTGATTTTAAATAAGAAATTACCTATAATTAAAATTTTTGAATCTGTTTATGATTTATAAAATAATAGAATTATAAAGTTGATCACAATTTAAGGTATAACTATGATATTTACAATTTCTATTTTTATTAGATAAAATTTCTGGTTAAAGTTAGCAGCTAAATCTAGTTATCATTTTCACGATAATTTTGATTCAGATTTTTAAAATGGAGGGTAATGGTTTTGTGTGAGATAGTTAAAATGTATACAACTCCAGTAGACAAAGCCCTCAAAATTGCGAAAGCGCGAACTCAGGAATTTCACCTTAAAAGTAAAAGGCTCTATGATCGAAATTTTGTCGAATGCCCATTAAAAATACAAGACTCTGTAATTTATGAAGAATTTAAATACCCTAACACTCGAAAATTAGAACCTACTTTCTCTGGACCATACAAAATTATAAATAAACTTTCTGATGTAACTTATGAAATAGATAAATTTAATTATGAGACAGGACAGAATTCCGTTATTGTGCATGTTTCTAAATTAAGACCCTATTTTTCACCAGAAGATTTTAAACTGTTTCATGAGCAACCCAAAAAACAAACAAAACCTCAAATACAATCACAATCACTAGATCAAACAAAAGTCAAGACAGTAGATTAAATTTTAATTCTTATTCTTTAAATATTTTATCACCATAATTTTCAAAATTAGCAGGTATGTTCTTGGTGCGCAACAAGAATATTACTTGTTTTTGGGAGTTTCTGGGATTAAATTGGGCTCCTTATGCAGGCATAATGTGTGCACTTTGATTGTAAAGGCTTTTAAATTGATGTTGATAAATTAATTTTAAGTGTATTTAAGTCTAACTATATTTACTCATTTATTGACATTAGTATTATTCTACTTATTCAGCAGATATTTATGTTATAACAGTTATAAAATCTGATGATTCTACTCAAACCTATAACATAATATGTGATTTTCAGTAATTGTGAAAACTACAGATATTAAACGTTTTTCAAAAAAGCACACTATTTTTATTTCCATTTCTCAATTAAGAATGACACCTTTTATTCCTATTTGTATTTTATTATTAAAGTTTATAAACCATGTGTAGATAAAACATTATTCTACATTTGGCATTGAAAACTTATAACCAAATTTGACAATTTTGTAAAAGAGTATCAGAGAGGAATTATTGTAAGGAAATACTGGTTGAGAGTCCATTTTCTAAATAGTTGGATTTAATTTTATTTGAATTTTGGAATTATTATGATTTTTTTTTTATTTATACTTTCGGCTAGCAAAAAATACTTTCTTATGCTATTAGAAGATAAGAAAATTATTTAGTTGCTATGTAATTATCTTTATCCTCAACCAATATTTTCCCTATCAATAATAAACAAATTGTGATATTTTCTTTTGATTATACTCTTGTTTTATTATTATTATCATTATGATTTCTATAATGAAGTTTAGTATTAATTATACTCTTATTGAGAAATATTAGGATATGGAGTCTTATTATACTATCACTTATTATTGTTGTTATTGTTATTATTTAAATTTTTCTATATTATTTATTATTGATATTGAGAGTGATGCTATTTATTATTAAAAAAATTGATATATTATTGAAAGAAAAATTTGATTGATTGTTAAAAGATGTTGGATCCAACATAACATAAAAAACAAAGATTAAACTAGATTTGGAGATCTTTAATTAAAGAGACTGTATTCAGTGAACATTGGAAAAGACTTTTTTACACAATGGAAAGACTTTTTTTATTTGAAGAACTTTATTTAAAATAACCTATGCATTAAGTTATTGTAATTATTTAAACTTCCATGAGAACGAATTGTTATTGTTTTTATTATATTTTTTATCTCTTGCTTATTTATATTTATAACTTATTTACTGTTATTGTATGTATTATCTCCTATGCACTTACAAATAGTAAGTGATATTGTAACAGCATTGTATCTCTTTCAGGGAAATGCTCCTACCTAAATTTAATTCAAATTAATTTCCTCTTAACTACTTTATTTTAATCGCTAATATTTTTTATATTGCGTTAATTTTCTTTTCTTCCATCTCTTGGCTTCCTGGGTTTGACAGTTTTATTCCAAAATTTGACTTTTCTAAATTATTATATTTCTGTTGTCTGAACTTGTAGTTTTATTTAACTATCAATTTCATACAAATTTTTGGGGAGGGGGGATAATATTACAAAGTTAAATTTTTTTCGCCAAAACTAACCTTTATACTACCTTAATTTTCTTATAATAATGTTCCGTACTTACTTCAAATTATTAAATTAAAATCTTGTTTCTAGATCTAATCTGTTAATCTGTATGCAGACGATATAAATTCTTAATTTGCCTTAAAAAACATTATTCCAGTATGCGTAAATTTAAAAAGATGGCTCTAAATTAAAAATATTCTAAATTAAAACTTTATTTCTTAATAGTCCAAATAAAACTGATTTCGTCTATGTTTTTATCAACCCTTTTTAAGAAAATCTTATTAAATTTATTCCAAAACCATACCTTTCAAAAAATATCATTATTTTATTTTATCTATTTATTTATTTTTCCGCCGTCAACCTTTGATGTGTGCATTAATAAATTCATTTCTTTTCTTTTTCTCTTAAAATTAATCATTTATAAAAATCGTCTGCCTAAGAAATTATGAGTCGATTATAAATTGGTTAAATAATATATTTTTTTTTAAGTAAATTTATCGTCTGTGTAAAATAGTCTCGTATCTGGACAAGAATTCTGTTTACATAAAAGGATGATGGTTTGAGATTACAGAAAGTTCTAGAATTTTCTTTTTAGTTTTAAAAGTTGGAAGTCTCGAGATGAGAAGGAGAGAGATTCTGGAGTTCTTTCGTCGATGAGTACGGCTGGTTGAAGTAAATGATGGAATATTTTTTGGACATTTCGGTAAAAGATCGTTTGCAAAAAAGAAGTTTTTCCCTCTATAATGACTACAGTTGAATAAATAAACTTACAGCCACCAATGAGTGATTTATTGGATATTCTACATTTATTTATTTTTATTTTTTCCCTCGCTGGCAATGACTTCTGTGCAAAGAACGGGGACCCTTGTTGTCCAATTATATTTTATATAATAGTAATTACTCTGAACTTCATTAAATTTGTACAGTGAAACCTCCAAATAAGGGACACTTCCAATAAGGGACACCTCTATTTAAGGGACAAAAGTTGCGGTCCCATAGATGTCCCTTATTTTTAGGTTTCACTGTGTAAGAAACTCTGAATAAGGGACACCTCTATTTAAGGGACAAAAGTTGCGGTCCCATAGGTGTCCCTTATTTGGAGGTTTCACTGTATTTAAATCATTTTACATCTTTAATACAAATTACTCTTTATCTAGTGCAAAGCTGTATAGCCACCTAAAAAATATTTATTTAACTATAACAACAATATTTTAGATTCAGTTTAAACATATGCACATATAACATCTATTTTGAAAATTTCATGAAACAAATATTGAAAAATTTTTGAGATATCCTGTATGTTATGCTCAAAAATGTCATTTTGATAAAAATGACTCCAAAGATTATGAAAAGCTACTTCAGCTTTTGAGCGAGTTTAATTCTAAAAGCAATAACTTCATATCCATGAGATTTTCAATTTCACATTTCTATCAAAATATTCAGAAAAAATACAAAATTTCAAAAATTTTGGCTCTTCAAGAATGCTGAAAATTTTATCCATTTCATTGCTCTAACGTTTGCTTTTAAGAAGGAATTATGTTTCGAACTATAAAATTTCTCATTAATATATAAATGAAATACTTCATAAATTTAAAATCTTATATATAGATGAATGTATCAAACATTCTTAACCGAGATTATCTAATTGTTGCTTCAATATGGTATTTCAAAACCTCGAAATGCATCTGCGAATACAATGACTTTTCAAATGTATTGAACTGCTACTTAGTTTCTATGAAATAAACTTATAAATCTTCTAACCGTACATAATTTCCAGGAATATTAAAACTCATTGTTATATTGATACGTTTTGGAATATGAAATATTTATGTAAATGCTTATGTGCTGAGTTAAAATGATTTCTATTCATAAAGAATATATATATGGAATATTTAGAAATGAAGTATTACAATTATTGCACACTAGATATAAGAACATAACAACCTTTAGTTTTTATGAAAATTGTCACAAACCTGCTTCACAAAAGCCGTCTTAAAAAGAGAAAAAAAACTTTAAATGTAAAATTGCCACTTTCACTCTATTATT
Source organism: Maratus speculifer (assembly GCA_964019185.1). Taxonomy (NCBI): domain Eukaryota; kingdom Metazoa; phylum Arthropoda; class Arachnida; order Araneae; family Salticidae; genus Maratus; species Maratus speculifer. The sequence continues at coordinate 107,315,802 of OZ025300.1, forward strand.
TAATTTTAAAAGTACACTTTTGTCCTTCTAAAATTTTTAAATTACGAAAAAAAGGATTTTATTCAGACTCCAACATTAGATTAAGTACCTATTCTATATATTTGTTGCTTAATTATACTTTATATAATTTTAATTCGTTCGAATCTGTATAAATTTGTATTTAAAGCATTTTTAAATTTTTAATGCAAATTTGTGTTTAGCTAATACAAATCTTTGAAAATTTCAACAATATAATCACCTAAACTTTTTTTCTTTAACAAAAAAAACGAAATTTTAGTTTAGTTTATACATATATACATGCAACATATATTTTGAAACATTCATGAAATAAACATTGAGAAAATTTTCAGATAGCCAGCAATTTATACTAAAAAACGCCATTTTAAAAAAATGACTTCAAAGTTTAGGAAAAACCACTTCAGCTTTTGGGAGAATATAATTCAAAAAGCAATAACTTGATATTAATGAAATTTTCAAAGACACATTTATATGAAAATATTCAGAAAAGGTTCAAGATTAACAAATAAAAAATAATTCCAAAATTTTTAAAGCTTTAAAAGTCCTGATAATTTTGTCTAATTCATTGTTCTAACGTTTGCTATTAAGAAGGGGCTATTATTAAAATTTCTCCATTATTAAAATTTCTCATAAATATATAAATTAAATACTTCAAAATTTTAGAATTTTATATCAAGATAAATGTATTAAACATTCTTACCTGATATCATAGAATTGTTGCTTAAATTTAGCATTTCAAAACCTAGAAATTCATCTTTGAAAATAATAATTTTTGAAATGTATTGAACTGCTGCTTAGTGTCCATGAAATGAACTTCTAACTGTACATAATTGCCAGGAATTTCAAAATTCATTGCGACAGTGATACTAAAATATACATTTTGGCATACGAAATGTTTATTTAAATGCTTACATGTTGAAGTAGGTGGATTTCTATACATAAATATGAATATTTATGTATGGAATATATAGAAATGGAATATTACAATTATTTCATTAGATATAAGAACATAAAACTGTTTTAATTATCATGAAAACTGTTACAAGATTTTTAAAATAAAAATATTTTAAGAATGTGGAAAATACCTTTAAATACAAAAATCCTTCTTTCATTGCATTATTTCCTCTTAAAAGTGCACCTTTGTAATTTCAAAAATTCTATGTTAATACTAATACTTGTGCGAAAAAAAAATCCCTACTATTTAATACAGACGTGAGAATTAGACATGTGATCGATGCGATTTTTTTTTGTTTAAACACATAACGGTACATTACGTGGTTATTTCTTAGTTTTGCAATGATACAAACTTTTGTTTTCAGATTAGAAAATATTTGTTCCTAACACTTAATTAATCCAGTTTTTGAATCAAAATGACTAACAACGTGTTTTAATTTGAAGAAATTAAGCTAAAAGTGCAATTAGTATTATTTGTTTTATAAGCTTCAAATACAACTATCGACATTCAGAAGATTTCTTAAAGTTGATGAATTAGCTACCACGTTTATATATATTGAAAAAGTACTTCATTGATTCTATGAGATTTCTTTTTTTATTCAAAAAATGCTTAAGATATTGAAGTACAAGAAGAATCTTAAGATTCTCCAACTTAAAAATTAAAAAAACATTCGCTGTTTGTCGCTGTAATTTCAATTTTTCTTATGCAATCATTTTTGAACTTATTCCGAAAATACAGATGAAAAACTTTTTTAAAAAATTAAGTCGTTTGAATAATCTAATAACATAAGTGTTTTTCGTAAAGCAACACATATAAGTACTTCAATTTATATATAAATTTATCCATGAAATAGATGATTTTCTTAAAAAATATATTTTTAAAAATTTTTAAACTATGTAAAATAACAATATTTTGGAGGGCTTGAAATAAGAAAATTATGTCAAAGCATTTATGAAGTGTTTTTAAATTTCCGTGCAAAATTTCCGAGTTTTTTTTCTAAAAAGAAAAAAACTCCCTCGTATTTCTCCAATTTCTTTCTTTATTTATTTTTTAATTTCCAATTGTACTAAAGAGGAAAACACAACTAAATTTTCAATTTAATAAAATCACATTTAAGAAACTGAATCACACTTTTAAGGGAGTGAGAAAGAAAATAATTGCATAACTGTAATTCTCAAAGTTGTGTTTATTCTAATCGTTATTTTCTTTAAATTCAATTTTAAAATTTTGTACATAATTTAAAAGTGAATTTGCAGAATTAAACAATTTATACCAATTTATATTACCTTCCAGTGTATAAGCAAAAAGTCCTTTTACTTATTTAGGGGAAGATAAGGATACTTGAGCCACTTTTAAAATTTTTATTTTTTAATTTTTTTTATAATTTCTTAGAACAAAATAAAATGTTGGAAATGAAAATTTGATAATTGTTCTTCAACTGAAAACCACTTTCAATTAATTTTGAACTATTTTTCTATGTGTAATTAATTTTTACTCTCTTTTTACATCATGGCTCTAGTATCCCCATGGAGGGGATACTGAGGCAGTACGGAAAAATACCTACGAAAGTAATTTTTTTTCGCTTTTTTTTGAACAAATATTTTACAGAATGATAAATTATGATGCATAAAGTCCTACAAAATCAATTGAGATTAGAATTCAGATGTTTCAGCTCTTTGGCAACATGTATGAAGAATATATTCAGAATGGTTGTAAAACCACACATCTTTTTTCTTTTACCTACATGGTAACTCAGTAGTGCCCTCTGTTGGGGACAATAGAAGTCATTTTTTTGATTTGAAAAAAAGTTGCAGTAACAGACGTGACAATTTCAATATAAAATATTAATCTTAATATATTATATTAAATAATAAATATTTAATATGTTGGACCTAACTAATTAAAGTATTAGAAATTATTTTACATTTATCTAGACAGGCTATTTTGTTAGTCAAAATGAAAAATGAAATGGATATTTTCATTTAAAAGAATACATTTTTAAACATTTTTTTCTAAGTCGTTATTTTTTTAAGAAAAAATAAATTAAAATAAAAAATTATGCTCTCTTTTATCCAGAAAAAAAAATCTATTAGTGGATATAAGGACGTAATTTTACTTTTTGTTTATTTTACTCATGTCTAATTTCCTAGTGGGGATGGTTGAACCATGGCTCAAGTATTCCCAATCTCACTGGATCAAGTATCTCCATTACCACTATTTTTGTTTATCAGAGTTTTACTAAGTAAAGCATGCAGCTATTTGAGCTATTTTAGATTCAAAATGCAATTGAGATTATACTTATTAAATTTATATATATATATTGTTGCAACTTTAAACGAAACTCTGGTAACAAAAAAAAAAAAAAAAAAAAAAAAAAAAAAAAAAAAAAAACATGCACCTAAATATTTACTTTAGATAGAGAAAAACAACTATTAATCACCATACATTCAAAATGGTACCAAGTATGTGATTTTTTTTACATGTCCAGAACTATAAATATTTTACCATATTGCCATTTTTAGACAGAAAAATTAACCAACTGTAGAAATAATAGGACTGGCTCAAATATCCCCTATGCTCATGTATCCCCACTCTTCCCTACTTCTTTGACTATAAATTATTACTGAAATCACTTAGACATCCCTGGGTAACTTTGTCACATCAAACACAGACGGGTTTGTTATTGTTTTACATATATTTATTTCTGATTTTTATTCCATAAGTGCATAACCACAATCTACGAAAAAACACTACGTGCTCGGTATCATTGGAATTACGCAGAGGAGCATATGGCTAATGCGGTGACATCTGTCAACAATGGCATGAGTAAAAGACTACCTGCCGCAACATTCCAAATAGCACATTGTGAAAACAATTATGATTAAAACTCCCCCGGAATATCGGGGGAGTAATAAAACATTTTAATAACCGGAATAAAACATTTTAAATATTTTATGACTTTTTGATGATCTTTCTTGAGTGTTTCTCATTTAAAATGATTTATTTTTGACTTTCTAACTCTAATCATTTTTTTTTTTTGCATTTTTCCGACAAATTTTTACAGTTATTTGTATGACAGACAATTTATGCTTTAAGAATTTCAGAGCTTCGTGTTTAAAATTTTGTATTCACATCTGAAATGGCAACGATTTAGTGTGGCATTCGTTACCTTAGTAACGTAAATAGAGAGAACTTATGTTGTTTACTAGAACCTAGACTTTTTCTCTAGACATTGTAATTTTTTATGATATCGGCAGTTGTAGAAAAAACATTAAAAGAAAATATCTAATTTTGCGCTTCTAAAAAGTGTAAATCGAATTCGAATATTTTTTCGTGTGAGAAACATTTTGTGACTTTTTTTTGTCTTTGGATTTATTAATTTTAAGAAGACTCCATCGTGCATCGCATAGGACCCGGAAGGTAAGAAGAATTTATATTACTAGTAAATCTGCAGATCAAGAGCCTCAACGTCAGCTTTTCACATCATTTCTTTTTTAAAACACACCTTGGGTAATATTCAACTTCCTGGAAACTGTAATTGAAAATTTTCGAATTACGTAATTATTTATAAGAAGAAAATAAGAATAAGAAATTTTCAGCCAACAAAAGCGTTAAATTAAAGATTTAGTTACGTTAGGATATTCTGAATTTTTCATGATCTATCATTTTTGTTTTTTTATTATAACATAGTAGATTTCTTCAGGGGGGCTCCGCCCCCTGAACCCCCCGTAGTCTCATTAAACTTAAATTTGTAACTTTCTATCAATTTGCTAATGGTTATCGTATATCTTGTATTTCTTTATACATTTTGATTTATAAGGATAAGTAACAGTTTTAATAAGCATTTTTCATTATCCTCATACTTCTACATACCTGTCCACGCCTAAATCTGATGTATCAGGAACTTTTGAAAGTGTAAACTCAGTAATCTAGGGTTTTACAATTTTGTTTCCGAAAAAAAAAGAAGTTTTGATTGCATTTTGTGGCAGATATCGCGGCCAGACAGACAGACAGACAAAACAGACTGACAGGGGTAAAACAATAAATTTTGTGTCGCCACAATAAGCCTTCACTTAAGTTTCGACAATGACGTCATTATTCATGAGTTATTGCCATCCATGTTTCTTATCTTTTTAACGACTACTATAAAATACCTGTTTTATTTCAATTATGACGTCAAATTTTATCAGGTGAAATATTTGTTAAAAATATAATTTTTTTTATTTCTTTTATTTCTAATTATGCCTCCATTTTTGTCAGAAAAATTCTTATTAACGAAACAAATTTCTGTGTTTAATATTTAATAAAGTACTATATTTATTTTTATTTTTATTCTGACGTCATATTTATTTTTTCTTAGTTTAATTTTTCGAATGGAACTTGCTCAATTGAAACTTATTGCCGTTGACAAATTATTCCAGCTTTTGAATTTTTTTTTTTTTTTTTTTTTTTTTTTTTTTTGGCAACGATAAAGGAAATTGGTTAAATTTTATCTAAAAGATCGCTATTGATTCTGCATGAAAAAGAAGGAAATTTTGAATTATTAAGGAAAATATGTGAATAAAATCAATAAAACATAGCCTATCTTCTTTTGTGGGCCATGTTATAGTTATACACAAAGATACAATAATTACACGTTCAAAAATTACACGCATTCAAATTTCTAACATTATAAAAATAAGGATTAGGATGAAGATGAATGGTTTCTTAGCAACCATTGAGAGAAAATAAAGAAAATGAAATAAAAACATTTGAAATAAGGAAGTCTCTAAAACAAATTCGTTTATATTATTGGAATACATTTATAAAAAATCTCCAAAATTTACAGTAATAATTTTAAAAATCTGACAAATGAATAGACAAAAATTCAAAACAATACGAGTAATTTAACCGGTAAATTTCAGCATCCATTTATCATAATGTGACATTTTCTCTCAAGAAAAAAAAATGGAAATCATTGGATTTGCCATAGAAAAGCATTATTGCGCAAATTAAAATATTCTATATTTTTCGAACGAATAAGCCAAATCTTACAAAAAACTATACAGCTTAATCCCATTGCCTCACTAACATACCCACTTAATTTCAAGCCAATCGGATGTTTTTTGCGGTAGTTATCGCGGAACAGACAGACTGACTGACAGACAGACAGACACAAAAAAATTTCATGTCTCCAAAGTAAGCCTTCACTGACGTTTCGGCAATTATTTATTAGAAATATATCATTTTTACCCGTATTTTAATTAGAAAAAAGTGATACACATAGTACTTTTGTCAATAAGTGCTTTGGAAAACACACCAAGTCTGTGTGTTGTCAGATAATACTTGCTCATGAAGAAAAGCAGCTGATTTCTAAGACACTGGAAGTCTTGGTGCCTTCGAAGTTAGAAAAACAAAATACCGTTTGTTATTTGACATTAGATCTTTTAAGTGTTGTTTGCATCATTTTGTTCTTTTCTCTTTTTAGATATTCGTTCAGGCTATAAAAGTAGATTTATTTAATTATGTTTGTCTCAATATTTAGTGTTTTACATAAATAAAACAATGGGAAATCATACTTCTAGCAATAAATCGTAAAATATAATCATTCAAGTGCATCTAGGTGGTTTATGGTCTGTCCTTTTATTTTAGATTGATATCTGAATCAATTATGTCATAAATCGACTTTTGCGAGCATTAAAAATATAAGGTACCCTGGGGTAATAACGCCACGTTAAGGTTCTACCAATTTTCACGGCTTAGTTTTAGATTGTATTTTTCAAACAAATATAGGATCTGATACAGCAACTCATTGACTATCTATATAAAATAAAATAATTTAACAGATATGTATTCATAAAATGTAATGGCGTTTTTTCTTGACCCATGCTATTTGGCGTTATTACCCACCTATATGGGTAATAACGCCATGCGAACAAAACTATGAAATAAGATGGAATAATTGCATGTAGATAGCCCGATTCTAAAAATACAAACTCTACAAACTTAGAAATTGACAAATTGCATTCTAAGCTATTGAAAATGTTCAATTTTTTGTGAAAGTGTAAGAAAAATAAAGATGTGATGTGGGAGGAGGGGGGTGAGGCAAAAGAATATCAGACCGTGAGCTTCTTTTTGCTTAAAAAGGACCATTTAAATAGAAATATAAGAAACATTGCACAGTTTTAATTGTGTTTATTTGAATCAGTATTTAGGATGTAGCTCGGCTACTGTAGGGAATCAACTGGGGTATTAAACCAAGGATTGGCGTTATTACCCCGGTATAGTTATTGCGCAGTACATTTTAAATTACAAATTATCTCGAGAAGATATCCAAAATCTTCAACAACATTTTAAAAGTACATGAAATGCACTACAAATTTATGTAATTAACAAAGTATTTCCGGATAAAAAGATAGTCTTCACATCACAAAACTTATCTCGCAAATTTTAGATCAAGCGTTAATTTTAGTTGTTTGTAAAAACAATAAGACCTAAAAATGAAACAAATTAACTTGAAGCTGTTTTTTGCGATTTATATGACTCAAAATCCTTCTGCGCAGAGCACATGGGTGTCATTTACCTGATTATTTCATAATTATGCAAAATGTAAGCACTTGGCGTTATTACCCCGCCTGGCGTTATTACCCCAGGGTACCTTATTTGTAATTTGGTGACAATGATACACCAAACTCGAGGTAACTTTGTCGCGACATTTTTTATTTTTCCTCCTTATAATATTTCTCGTATACACTTAAATGAGCTTTGGTGTTGAACAAAATCACTATGTCGATACGCTTGACTTTTTTTTAAATTCAAATTTGAGGAATTAGAAAATTTATATACAAAAATATGTCTAAAACATGACTAAGTAGCCCCTGTTTACGGTGTATAAAGTAGCAGTAATTGTATTCCACTACAAAAATAGTATAGCGTGTCCTACCAATGAGGTAATTTTCAAATAGATCAAGTCAAATAATGAATTAAACAAAATTTATTCAGCAGTAGTTTATGGAAAAGATGAAGTTCTAACAAATAAGTATTAATGATTTTTCTCACGTAATTTATATTTATATTCTTTTGTAAAAATTAATTAAATTTAAACCTACTATTCTTACTGAAAGAAAATACACTTTCAACAAAAGGCATTAAAAACGTTTTCTATTTTTTAATATCTACCAAATTTTAGGTATCTGTATCTCATTGCTTACAAAATGAGCAAATCCCCTGTGGATAACATGTCAAAGATATTAATGAAAATCATCATAAAAGTAGATTACATTCATTTACGGGTAGATATAAATTAATAGGTTTTAGAATTGTTTAATTGTTTATAAAAGCTTACATTAAAAATTGATACAAAATCGAAAGTTTGTGTATATGCTTTGAATATCAATTTTGGTTATTAGCCTTAGAAATGGAAAGACTATATTAAAAAATATTTCCAATTAAAAATGAACAAAAGTAAAAGATTAGCGCAATTTAGTCATTGTGTTTTAATGAAAAAAATCATTTTGAGGAAAAATTGAAATATTTCTATTATTTTTCTGAACATGATGGACAGATTTTAGAGTTTTAAAATTATTTGACGTTATAGCTAACGGTATGCACTTTATTTATCGTGCCTCTTTATTGCTTAAAGAGAAAAAAAAATGAACGAAAAATTCAATATTTCTGTCACTTGTTTAAATTTAAAATAAAGCTATGAAAACATTTAAATAACTTGCAACTTTGGACGATTTCACGCATGTCATTCTATATCACAAATTTTTCAAATGTCCAAAATTGTTAAAATTTTTTTATTTTTTATTTTTTCAAGATATTTTGCAGAGATCTATTTGAATAAGAATTGAATATGTGTATCAAATTTTATGAAAATTGGTTTCTATGTGGCCACGAATTTTCTCATTTTACGTAGAATGACACCTACACACACACATATATATGTATACACAATTAGTCTGTTTTTTTTTCTTTTTTAAGAAAATTTATCAGTATTATGTGAAACACACACTTCCACTGTTAAACAGCATAAATGTTCTCACCTCAAGTGAGCTATTAAAGTCTTAAGATTCTTCACTATTGACAAACAATTTTGATTTTACGAGATATGATATAAAGGAAAATGAATGTAATTCTGTAAAACTAACTTTGTTTTAGATTTCTTATAATATCGGATTATTGGATAAGAGAAAGGAAAGTTATTTCGTGCAATTAACTCAGTTCCAGTAAATGATATTTATTCTTATAATATGCGCTGATAAATTTGGTATACAAGAATAATATGTTTTTGTTGTAATAATTTCATCTTCTATAAGATGAAGTAACTTTGTGGAATACAAAAAATCACTGTCATTTTTTTGAAGGATTACCTTGTCTTGCCTGTAACATGAAAAAGTTAAATCATTAAACCGTTTAATAATAATAATAATAATAATAATAATAATAATAATAATAATAATAATAATAAATGACAAATTACAAAAACTATTTGGAAAATGATTTTTTCAAGGACTAAAATTTAAGACTTATAAATAAATTCTACAATTTAAAACATATTTATTCCTTACTTTTTGTAAACAAGACATGTTTATTCTACAGTTAAAGATAAATAAAGGTGAAACATCTTGACGAGATTTTCATTTATACATATTTCACTGTCCACTAAATTTATCTAAAAATGCTTACAAAAACGTAAATGATAATAAATATATAGATACGTGGGGGTATCGCAAAGATTCGATAACAGGTACGTATTTTAATATTCTATTCACACCACTGTTTTAAAAAATATATTTTGAAGTATTTATTATTTGCAAATAAACTCAAAGCGTGTGCAAATATATTTTTTAAGGTAATGAAATTGCAAGGAAGCATAAAAATTTTCGCCTGTAATTGAAATTCTGTGATATCCACAAGTATCTGTCTAGCTATGTGTCTATCTACATACATATACAGAACCACACGGATACGCACACACGCATATATATACAGGGTAAATATAAAGTCCCAGCACATTTTGTAGAAATAATTTATTCTTAATTTTTATCTTTCAGCAGCATTATACAGCATATTAGTACTTTTGATTATAATATCCATCAAGTCTGGAATTAGTTTCCCACCTGTTCAGTGCAGCTCGAAACACTTTTTCAATTTTCCCCAAGGTGATCATTTCGCATGCTTGGCTTATGCGTTTTTTTAGGACTGTCAGATTTGTAACCTTAGTTTTTCCTTGATGAAACCCCACGCAAAAAAATCCACCTTTTGTTCACCATTTTTCGGATATTTCCTTCTGTTGGAGCCTCTCTTTTTTCTACGAAATTTTCTACGAAACGTCTTCCTGACCTCCTCGAATGTCTGACCACGCAAACGTGCCGCTACAACCGTAATCCGTTCTTCTGTTGTTAGAATATCCTCTGAGTATCATTTACCATATAAAATCCATGCATTAATTATTTCTGCAAAATGGGCTGGGATGTTATGTTAACCCTGTATATATACATATATATATATATATATATATATGTATAGACAATGTCTTAAATGACAATGTCTTAAATTTTGTAAAGTTTATAATTGTGTTTATAGATTAAGATGTAACGTTTGTAATCAATTATATATAGGATAAACAGAAGGTTCAATAATCATAAATCGGACATTAGAAAACTTATCATCAAAAGTGAGGATCAAGAAATAGAAATAAAACATTTTTCAGAGCATGGTATTGAAAATATACGGATATCTATCATGTATATTATTCCAAATGAAATTGAAAGAAAATTGTGTGAGAATGAAATGATGAAAAAATACGGTACTGTATATCCATACGGGTTGAATGTTAAGTTTAATAATAGTAATGTAGTTAAAAATTTAAAAACTGAAAATATAGATGATTCTCTTTATCTATACTAATAAAAGAACAAAACGCTCTGTCTGTGTGTGTGTGTGTGTGTGTCTGCGATGGCTAGCAAAATCTACAGCCCGTACGAAGCTCAAAATTTTTTTGAGAGTAGCTACAAATCTCTCCTGATGCACCTGGGTTTCAGAATTTCAAAATTCCAATTATTAAATGAGTAATTAATTAAAATCGAGAGGTCACTCTCATAAAAAAATCATCTTTTTCCCATTTTTTTCTCTTTCGTTTATTTACGGTTGGTTGGTTGTGTAAAAATTTTCGCAGACGTAATAAGAAAGCTGAGACAGAATTAAATAAATCCATGGATGAATGAGATTAGTGGAGGTGAAGTAAGCCTCAAAAATGGTTTAAATATGAAACCATTTGTCGCTCAAATTTTAATGTGCCAAATAAAAGGACGTGGAAGGGATTTTGTATTATAAGATGAATTGAAAGAAATGAGTTACAATTGAAGCATAATTTGAGAGGAAATAGCAAATTTTTAAAATGGTCTTTGTTCTATAATTATTTATTAAAATAAATGTTCGTTTTTAAAATGAAGGAAATGGGAAAATTAGCAATAATTAAATATCAAATTAAAATTAAATAAGATATTGAAAACATTTGATACGAACTAAAAATTGTATAACTAAAAGTTTCCTTCATTAATGTAATTTTAACCCTTTGACGGTTAAAGCACTTCTATTCATAAAATACTAAAATGATTGAATGACACCGGAATTTAAAAACCAAATTATTTCATAATACATAAATGTTTTTTTTTTTTTACGTTCTCGGTAAAATTAAAATTTTCATTTAAAAATTCCGGTGTCAGTAAGGCATTTCGCAATTCAAATTAAGTGGTATTCTGGGCGCGTATACGCGCTTATAACCACGAAAGGGTTAAATACTTTATAACGTAGATGAAAAATGTTTATGACTTAACAATTGCATGTAAATAAATATTTAAAATATAATGATGAAAGCATTCTTTTAAAATCATGTATGAAAACTTAAGTAATGAATATTAGTCTAAAATATAGATTTCTGTCTGCAGACGATTTTTATGTATTAACAAAAGAATGTTATATTTTCAAGCAAAACGTTAAAATAACTTTCTATATTGCTATTTAAAACACATATGATAAAATAATTAATAAATTTTTATTGGTGAAGCTATAGATTGGTTCTTTTTAAGAAACAAGAGCAAAAAAAAATATGGGTTTAAACCTGTTTCAAATGATAGGCGTGTCAAATCACGTGCCTTTGTTGGCGCTTAATTGGACTTAATGTAGGGTTACATTTTTAGCATCACCTCCAGAGGTAATACTTCCACTCTATTAATTTCTTTTTACTCTATGAAAGAAATCAATTTGAGATTTTGACATTTCAAAAGTGACTGTGTTTTTTTTTTTTTTTTTTTTTTTTTTTTTTTTTTTTTTTTTTTGTCCAAAGACCTTTAAAATTCATAGACTGGCAAAATGTCAGTTTAACTTAGGATTTTTGAATAGAGCTGTTACGAAAGATCGTTGGTACTTCGTACATTAGAATCTATGCGTGGTTAGCTATGTTGCAGTAAATATATATGAGGCTTTTTTAGCAGTTTTTTTAAATCATTGATTAAATTTGAGTGCATTTTATTTAAATTAAAATTTTATTAAGACTTTAATTTGTTTTTAAATCAAAAATGAAATGGCTGTTTGACGTACAAATTTTCGATTCATACACAGTAATAAATTATCAAATAGCAAAATAAATTATATATCAAAAATAGTCACTAAAAGAATAGTAGCAAAGCATAATTTTTAGGCGTTTTAACACATAACCCGATCCCAACCAGAAAAAAAAACAGACCATACTCCGATCCAAGCAAGACAAAAATTTCATGAGTATAAACCCGACCCGAACCTAAAAATTCCATAATCCTAAAATTCCCATGAAAAATCATAAAAAACTATGGATTTGATATCTGACCCGAATCAAATCTGAATCCCACAAAAATATTCAAATGAAGCATAACCCAATCCGATCAAGGAAAAATAATGTTTGTGTATATGCAACCCGACCCAAACCTAAAAATTTTCTTTGAAAAAACCCGAAAAATGACCAGAACGAAAACTGAAATCGATAAAAATATTTCAAAGAACTATAACTTGATAAGATCAAAACAAAATAATTTCCGTGAACATAAACCTGACTCGAACCTAAAAAATTCCATTTGAAAAAAGACCTGAAATTTTATGGAAACTGCATCTGAATCCGATTAAAATATTCGAAAGAACCATAACCGGATTCGAATAAGAGGAAATAATTTCCGTGGACATGAACCCGATCTGAACCTAAAATTCCATTTGAAAAAAAAATACCTGAAATTTGAATCGAACCAAATATGAACCTGATAAAAATATTCCACAGAACCATACCCGGCTCTGAACAAGACAAAAAATTTTCCATGAACATGAGCCCAATCCGAATCTAAAAAATTGAACTAAATCTGAATCTGGCAAAAATATTCCAGAGAAGCATATCCTTATTCGAAAAATGCAGAATAATTTCCGTTGATGCGCAACCCAACCTGAACCTAAAAATTTCATTAAAAACCGAAATCTGAATTGAACATCTGAACCCGAAAAAAATATTTCAAAGACCGAAAACTGGATCCGAGCAAAACAAAATAATTTCCTGGACGTGAGTCCGACCAGAACCTTAAAAAACAATTTGGAAAAATGTGAAATCTAAATCGAACCAAATCTGAATCTGACGAAAATATTCCAAATAACTATAACCAGATACTAACAAGGCAATATAATTTCCAATGACATAAACTCAATCCGAACCAAAATATTTCAAAAAAAAAAAAATCCCGAAATTTGAATTAAACCTAATTTGAACCTAACAAAAATATTTCAGTAAAGTATAACCTCATTGGAACTAGGTAAAATAATTTCCATGCAAGTACATCCTGACCCGAACTTAAAAATCCCATTTGAAGGGGAAAAAAACCCCACGAAATCTGAATTGAACCGAATCTAAACTGAACAAAAATATTCCAAACAACCATAACCGTATCCGAAGAAGACAAAATAATTTCCATGAACATGAATCCAATCCGAACCTAAAATTCGATGTTCTATAAAACATAATGCTCTCCGTAGCGGTGGAAAGTGAAACTAAGTACTTAGCGCGAGATGGATAAGATATTTCGTTTATAGTTAGAGTTAAATTATAACTTGGTTACGGTTAGGTAACAGTTAGGCTGCAGTTACATTCCGGTGAGCCTTATGTTATATTTAATTTCCGGTTAGGTTACAGTTAGGTCATGGTTAAGTTACAGTTAGGTTAAGGTTAAGTTGCGGTTAGATTGCGGTTAGATTATGGGTAGGTTATGATAAGGTGACGGCCAGGTTACATTTATAGTTTATTTAAGTTACATTTAGGTTACTGTCAAGATACATCTCGGTTACAGACAAGTTATGATACAATACAATTAGGTTACGGTTAGGATTTTGTTATCAGAATGAACATTACGCATGTTTGATAAAAAATATACACTTATTTTTGTAAAATGGCTCTGAAATTATAATGCTATATACTAACCTTTTAGCTAATCATCGAGAATCGATTTCATTCACGGTATAGTCGGATTTAAGAGTGATATAATTAGTTTGAAATTCAAAATATTTCACTTGGGATATCTATGTGAAAAAAGTATTTAGTTAAGTCACTTAACAGTAATTTTAAGGATAAATATCAACACTTTTACACGAAAATCACGCAATCGTTTGACACATATTCCCTCCTGAGTTTCACATTGCAGTCATTTTGGGTATTTTTGGAGCTAAATATTAGTTTTTTTAAAACCAATTTTTGACACAGTCAGGGGGTACGTATTTAATATAATGTACACTGTAAAAAATTTGACCCTTTTGCTGCATCATCACTCCCCCGCTTTTATAGAATATCCTCTTTTGACCTATGAGAATGCTCCATAATAAGCTGAAGTTATCATTTTCTATAAAAGCGGTGGAGTGACGATGCAGCAAAAGGGTCAAATTTTTAACAGTGTATTTACACATTTCGAGTTAAAGATAAAATCATAAAATTTTCAAGTTCGTTTAACATTATTATTACGGACCCGGGCAACGCCGGGCGGGTCAGCTAGTACAAAAATAAATCATGATTTGAGGAATGAAATATTGAATGATAATTGTTAAAGTTCTTTTAATGTAATTACTTGGAATAACAAAAATATTAATAATTGTAAACATATACTGAACGCAATAATTAATTATAATGGTTTAAGAAGAATTAATGTATTTAAGTGTTTAGTTTTTAACATAAAAAGAAATTAATTCCCGAAACACTAAGGGCATTGCATGACAGAGTAGGATGTGGTAATATAGATTTAGCTTTAGATTTATTGAGGTATAGAATTAAAAAACAGAATTTGCAATTGTACTGTAATTTAAACAATAGCAACAAAGGTTCAGTAGATAAGATATATTTTGTGTTGGAGTATGTTGGAAATAGTCAAAATAAACTAAATTATAATAAAATATTAAATAAATATAATGATCTATTACCTGTGGGCAAGGTTAAAATAATTAAACTTTTAAATATGATAAACCTTTGGGGCGTAAAATTTTTAACTATAACAGTTTTGCAAAAAATCTTGAGAAAAGTACCGGAGAAAGCATTTGTAATTGCAAAGATAGTGATTATATAAATTACATAGATAACGATTTTGGACACGTTATAACTGGAAATTTGGAGATAGTAGGGGATGTGGAGTTGAGGATGTTAATGGAGTATGGAACAAAATATAGAGTGAAACGCATAATACCTAAAATTGAAGTAATTAAGCGCTTTAACTTAAATTTAGATATATTTATACAAAAATTAATGTATAGGTATAGTTTACCATGTAGTGTTTTTCAAGAGTGGAAATACCATATACTAAAGGAATTAAAAATGGAATACATTAGAAATTGTGACGGTATGTCACGAGAAAATTATATAAAAATTACAAAATCAATTAAGAATCTCCAGGATAAATTTATAATTACATACGTTGACAAAGCCAACACAAATTACGCATTGATATGTAAGAAACTTTATAGTACGCTTTTGAATGATTGCTATAACAATAAATATCATTATCAACTTTTGAATACAAAAATCACAGTTGCGGAGAATAAAATCAAAGCACTTTATAAAAAAGTAAAGTTAAAACAAAAAAGGATAAAATTTCCCATATCTTATAGTAGTTCCTAAATTTCATAAAAAGCCAATTAAATTCAGAAGCATAACTTGTGGTTTCGGATCTTACATTGAGGTAGTTAGCAAAAAATTAAAGGAGATTTTAACAGGTGTGTTTCACAAAGTGACAGGTAGGGAGTCAACATTTATTATAAAAAATAGCTATATCTTATTGGATAAGCTGAAAAAAATAAAAAAAACATTACTGGTCTGTATGCATATGACTTCGCAGACCTATACAATAATATTGATTTAACGGATTTAAAAGAGAAAATTGTGGAATTTTATATTACTGAGTGTAAATCAGAAACTGATATCGATTTATTTTTGAATTTATTTAAATTTGTTGTAGAAGAAAATTACCTTTACGACGGAAAAAAAATGTTTAGAC
Organism: Maratus speculifer; assembly: GCA_964019185.1. Lineage (NCBI taxonomy): Eukaryota > Metazoa > Arthropoda > Arachnida > Araneae > Salticidae > Maratus > Maratus speculifer. The sequence goes on from OZ025300.1 coordinate 107,332,299, forward strand.
AAATTCGTGGCATTCCAATGGGGGAGAGTTGTAGTTCTATTATAGCTGACATATACCTATATTTATATGAACGTAACAATAACTTAAATAAAAATATTTTGTGTTATAGGTACATCGATGATGTTTTAATAGTTAAATTAAATAAGTATAATATAATTTTGGATTTCTTGTATTACCCTACAACATTAAAATTAGAGCCCTCCTCATTGGATAGCAGTAGTATTGATTTTTTGGATGTAAACTTAATTTTAGAGCGTAATAAATTGGTTACAAAGATATATGATAAACGGAATACTTTTAGTTTCCGAACTTTAAAGTTAATGAATTTCAATTCATGTGTACATATCTCGGTAAAAAGAAATATTTTCAGAAATGGTTTAATTCGTATTGATAGGTTGAGTTCAGAAATTGGAGATGTGATTAATGACATTGTGGAGTGGTACAGACTGGGTTCTGAACAAGGTTACCCTCGGTACTTTATGAAAAATATTATGAATGATTTTGTTAGGGGTAGTTGTCGTCGAAATGAACTGAAATCATTATTGAATGGATTTGAAGGTTCGACAAGCTTAAAGTTTTAGTTTCAGGGTCATTTGAAGGTTATTGCTAGTCGATACATTAATTTTAGTCTGGATTGCTTTTAGTTAAAGTTCATTTATGGTTGTGACGGGCATGGGGGATGTTGCATGCATAAAATCAGATTTAACCCAGCCGTGCATGTCATTAGCCATGCCGCCCGTCTCCTTGTTTGTTACTTTTCGAGTTTCTTGTTATTTTGTTGGATCAGTTTATAATTTATGGATTAGTTATTGTTCACGTAGTGGTTTTTTAATTTTGTTTAGCGGTATTGAAGTTCGTGAGTTTTTGCTTTTAAGAATATTTTTATAATTTATAATTTATATATTTTTTTGGTTAATTGTATATGGTGTGCGATTTGAATTTCATATATCAGTTTTATTTAAATATATATATATATATATATACATATATATATATATTATAATATTATATATTATATATATTATTATATATTATAATTATACATATATATTATATAATAATAATATATATATATATATATATATATATATATATATTATTCTTTATATATATATATATATATATATAAAGAAAAAAGGTTAAATTTATTTTTAACCTCAAAACTACCAACTGGTAAATGACAGCAAAGATGCGGGATTCATAATATGCGATAAATTCCCTTTATCCTACTTTTATTTTCGCGTATTTACAGAATGGACAAAAGTAACTGACATGAGTTATTCAAACTCCCGATATTTGTCTATCAATCCAATTACGCTGATTTGTAGAATAAACATGCCTTAGGATTGGTAATTTATCATTTCTGACGGCCATGTGATTAACATGTTAAATAATCGAATGAAAAAAATGCACAAAATAGTATTATCAATTCTGCTCTGATAGCAAAACATTATTAGATATATATAAGCTATATAAATATTGAATATTCGAATTTACATAAAATAACAAAGGAATATACTTTGCCGTGATCTCAATAATACGACTTTTCTGAAGAAAACGAATTTTATTCCTAATGTATCTTGTACAAGACCAATCTGGTTAGTTATAGCTGCAATATTTACCCAATATCGGCAATATATTAGAATCATACGAAAATTATGCATTATTTGGAAAGTATAATGTCTAGAACTACACTATTACGTTCTGTGCAACATAGAACAGTTTTTAGATGTTCTTTGAAACTGGATAATGGCATTAAAAATTATAGAAAAAAGAAAATATATAATAAATTTTTCCGAAAAACATTCACAAGAGAGTAAAAAAATCTGCCATGTAAAAAAATACATCTGTCCTATAAACTTATAACGTCGCAAATAAAATACAAGCTTCAACAAATGGTCTGTTATCTTTTTATGTTTTAATGCTTTTATACAGCACCTAAACGTCTTATTTTTTACAGTAAACCTATTAAGTGGAATTTTCCGTTTTTAAAATGTAATAGATCCATTGAATTAATTAAAAAATAACCATTTGTTGAAACTTTTATGAAAGCGAGTCATATTTTGCACTTAAATACAGACCAAGATAAAACACTTATCTCTTATCATCTCATATAACATCTTATGGCAGAAGAGTTTATAAACACTCCACTATCTTAAAGTTCAATAAGATGTTAAATATCTTAAACACCAGTGTGACAGGAAATTATAATCAACGAGGTGAAACCCGTCCAAATTCGACGAAATAAATTTTTTTTAAAAAGGAACTGTTTCGTTGATTTGTAAAATCTACGAAATTTTTGTACGAAAATTTTGTACGAAATCTACAAAATTCGTTACATTAAAAATGTGTCTTATATTGCTGAGTCTAGCACTCAAACAAATATTATTTTAAGCTGAAATTAACAAAATACTATTTCTATAAAACTCAGTTGTCCGAATTATTAAAATTAAACTTTAATTGCTTATGTAATCAGTAAATAATAATAAAGATCAGTTATTATGATGAAGTTAACATTTGGGGCATGTTTGGTATAAATGTGAAGAAAAAATATATATATTCAAAATTGACACGTTGACACACGATATATTTGACATACGCATTTTAATTTCTATTTTTTCTTGCAATTTTAAGAGAAAACTGAGTAATTCTGTTGCCACAGTTACAAAATTGGTACTAAAAACTATAAAAAAATTAATATCTCAAAAATAAATCGAGATGCAGCTTTCAAACACATTGCATTTAAAAGCACAATTTTTTCTCTTTACAGCGATATAGAAATTCAAAATTTGCGACGTTTAGAAATGTGAAATTTGTAGTAGCGGAAATTGCAAAACGGAATTTGCATGGGAAAGTTGCCATTTGCATAATGACGTATGCGCTACGCACAGGTGCGTTTAGCTTTTATAGTATAGATGTGTATAAAAATAAATAATAGCATAATTTTTTATTTAAAACTACTTAACATACATTTTTGCAGAGTTCATTTCACTTATTTTCAGAAAAAAATACGCTTTGAAATGCATTTTACCTTTTAAATTATAGTTGAAAAATTTTCCCCTGGATGTTTCGAGTTGGCTGGAAAACTTTGCCCGCCATACGGGGCACATTTTACATCATAATATGAATAAATTTCATTTATTCTGTAAAAAAAGAAATATTTATTCTTTTGAAAAATAATCATGCCAATTTGTTGAGAAAGGTCTAGGAAATACAATAACATGTAGATCTCAAAATCAATAAAAATTAAATATACAAAAATCAAAAATTTACTAGTTGGAAAACTGTCCCGGTTGTCCCTATGTAGAATTAAAATCCAACGCCGAATAAGTGCAGATTTAAAATACAGGGTTATTACAAATGTATCATTGGATTTTGATACGTTAGTACTTGCGAACTAGTAAGTGTACAAATTTGAATGGCAACTCAAACCACAGAGCGTTAACTACAGTTTCACGCCGCATAAATGTTATACGCGTGTGGTTACCATAATTGCTGCGCAAATATCATATTCAAAATGGTGTCTGAACAACAAAATGTGCTTTGTGAACTAGAATTTTCTAAGTGTAAATCTCTTATAACCGTTCAAAGAGCATTTAGGAAGGAAAACAAATGCAAACAGCCAACCCAACAAAACATTCTGCGCTGGTGTCGACAGTTCAAAGAAATCGACCTGAACTTTTGCCTTTACCAAAACAATTGGTTGAAAATTCTAACTCAGAAAACTCTTTCTACTGTCCAGTCACCATTTGGAATATGACGTTCTTGCAGTACCCATGGCAACCACGCGCGAATGACAAATACGCAGCGCAAAACTGTAGTTAATACCCTCTCGTTTGAGTTGTCATGGAAAATGTATACGTTTCCTAGTTCGCACATAGAAACGTATCAAAACCCGGTGATTCTTTTCTAATAACCCTGTATGATAATCAATTTATAAAATTGAAACAATATTTGGATACTGTAACGCTTTATGCTTTCTTTTTTGATAAAATAGAATAAGATAATCATGGGGTTAAATTCCACGTAAAAATTTAAAATCTTTTACGTTTGCAAAGTCATTAAAGTTAATATTAAAACTCAGCCACGTGGTACGATTAGAAAAATAAAATGTTTAGCTTAATAAAAGTTTCTGAATCAACAAAAGTATTAGAACATTTAAAATCACTATTTAAACATTTAAAAACATAACGACTAACCAAACAAGACATACTTAGTCATGAAAAACTGCAGTAAAAATGTAAATGATCATTAAAAGAAAATTTTAGAAAGTCTTTATGTAAATATATGATTCTTAAAATTACAGGAAAAGTTGCTTTACTAGCAGTTTTAAAATGGTCATTTTTCTAAGCTGTTACATTAGAATTAAGAATAGAATACTTATCTTCCGAATTATCGTAAAACTTAATTGTTTTTCCCATTTAAACTAATAGAAATATATTTTTTTATACCCTGGTTTAATTTTTGATGTTGAGAGTAAATATATTTAGAATTCTAAAATCGTGATATTTTAATCATTTATTTAATTTTGAGTGTATATATTTTTGATATTTCGACAGTTAGGACATAAAGGATTTTATATATATGTTTAGACATTAGTGTTGGTTTAAATAAACAGAAAAAAATAAATTATTATCAATATTATAAATTTAAAATACTATTTTATTTTATGATTTATGTTTGATGTCTAAGTTTCATTTCAACCTTCCAAACATAAACAACGAATAAAAGAAGTCCCTTGTAAACTCCACTAATAGATTGCATTGCTTATAACATTACTTAAAACGAAGTTTAAACACTAAGTACAATAACCTACACTTAGGTCAGTAACCTACATTGTATGTAGGTAATTATTATTAAATTAAAATTATTAGTAATTTTTACTTCTTCAATTCTTTGTAAACTCAAACTACAGCATTAAAACATTCTGAAAACAAAACTTGTCTTAAGTACATACACTGATTATATATTTTCAATTATTGAAATTTTTTTAATGATATCGGTTATTTCTCAACTATTGTTATTTAATGATTGTTACTTAACAGTAATTTTAATCAATCGTGAATATAACATTTTATAATGTCTTTAAAATATGGTAAAATATCTGTTATTTTTGAAATCGGTTACACAACAAGATAATTTTCCGTAAATTTTAAACAATGCAGAAGTTACAATTAATAACAAATACACAATAAAGAAAGTTAAATGCTGTTTGTGCTGCATTAAATAGAAAACCACAAACAAACTGAGTCAGAAATTCATAGCAAAAATATTTTTAAATATTGATATAAAAAATACGTATAAATAAATACATGTATTCACTAGGGTGTCCTGAAAAAATGCAAAAATGGATTTTCAATTTTCGACACCACAAAAAAGTTGCAAATTTGAGATATTAAAATTTGGGTAAAAAGAGAAATAAAATTGGTTTATATCTTCCGGTCGCGATTATGCTGTACAGTTTCCCAAAAGAAAATTACAATGTTTTATTTAGTTAGCCTTTTCTCGAATGTAATATCTAAAATTCTTATGTATTAGAAAAACAAAACATAATGCTGGACTATTATGTAAACCGAGCAACAACTTCCAGCCCCGTATGTGCTCTTAAGGTATGGCAAGAATCACATTTTTTACGCTAATCCTCCATCTTACATAGCTTGTCAATATTTAAGGGTGTTCTCAACTGCTCCGCTCAACAAGAGCAATACTTTTTGGCACATTTACAAATTCATTTGTTAACAGAAAGATATAAATTCGGAAAACCTGACTATTTAAGCGATTTCGAGTCGAAATTACTTTTCCATTTTAGGATAATTAAATAAGCTATACAGATCTAAGCTATTTGGATCACGTAATCATGCGTTTTCCTCCTGCCTTTCAACCGCATTGTCCAGCGTATTTCTGCTTTTCTTCTTTCGTAGGGAAATGTGCTCAAAAACGTCAATTTTGAAGACTTGTTATGGAAGATCTATTGTGTTAAAAAAAAAAAAAAAAAAAAAAAAAAAAAAAAAAAAAAAACAGAAAACTGAGTGGAATTAGACAGTTTCTTAATAACTACCTGCTATTTTCATGCATTTCCGAACAAAAATGAATTAAAATATGTGTCACAATGTTGCTCTTCTTGATTTAAGAACACCCTTAAGTGTAATAGTTCCTTACAACTTTAGAGCACATGCGCGACTGGAAGATATTGGTAGATTTAAGTAATATTTTTTCATTATCTTTTGTTATCATTATACAGAATAATTTCAGCAATTATTTCTTGAAAAGGCTAATTAAAAAAATTCAATAATGTGAATATTCAACATTGCGGCATACTTTATAGCGCATGCGCCACCGTAAGATACAAAAAATTTTTATTTATTCATTTACTATTTTGTACTCGCTCGAATTCACACTATTTCTGCAAGATTGCAAATTGAAAATCAATTTTTTTTTTTTTTTTTGCTTAAGCAGATATACTTGTATGTACGCACATATATATACGGGGTATCCCCGAATCCATGGTCCAAATTATAAGGGAACGTAAAGTGCGCATAAATATCTAATTATGGTCTAGCAATGTGGGGTCAGAAAAAAAGTTCGGACCGATAACTAGAAATGCAGAGGAAATGTAAACGAACGTTTTATTGAGATAACAATTAAAGTAATTACTCACATGTGCGACTTGACGCATATAAAAAGTGATTGGCGTTCCTTTTCGCAGTCTTCAGACGTTTCACAAACATTTGCAGCAGCGATGTAAGTCTTGAAATGAGGTCGTTATCAGAGTCATCGTTATCACTACATAAAGTGGAAAATATCTTTCTTTTTCTCGCAGTGTTCTGATGCCCTTTTGCAGCTAAATATTTGTGGCTACTGTTTCGATTTTCTGTAGGTGTATATTAATTAATTTTGTTAAGTTGAATTTAAAAAAAAAGGACACATAATATTCGACACTAGTTAAGTTATGACCGTCGCAAGCTGTTGTGTGCAAAGTTCTTTTCATTTTTCTTACCTGCAATATTTTTTTAAATGTTTGAATAGGTAAACAAAGACTTTTTGATTATTTTTTCTGGTGGTTTTTACGTTTTAGTGTCTACTTTTCACTTCGAAATGGAATGTACCTACATTAAAAAAAACTGCCACCAAAATAAAAAGAAAAGATAAATTTAAAAATAAAACAAAATGTTTTAGAAAGAAACTTTTCCTAAAAATTTTATGAAATGAATATACAAATTTAAATGCAGGTTTTTACAATAAAAAACGTTCAACGATCTCATGAGGATTGTACTCATATCCATTTAATCCCTGCGTAGAACTCAATCATGGACTTTTTTCCAACAGTTGCAGAAAACGTCATCTGTTTTTGTAATGCAGTCAATGTCATTTATGTAGTTAAATAAGTGACGACATTTATGCACCTTTTGGAAGACCTATGTTTTTGTTCCAAGAGGGGTCAGTGAAGCAACTTTCCGTTTTTTACAGAATAATGTATTTTGCTTGAAACATGTTATACTATCAAAATTCAGGTATCATGTAGCACTTCAAATTTCTTAAAATTGGATTGCAAGCTTTCAGATGAAAGAAGCCAAGTCAAGTAAAATTAGAACTTGCAAAAAAATATCTGCTAGATTATAGCTTCAAATATACTATGAAAAAAATATTTTTAAAAGATATAAATGCACACAAAAAACTCTTTTATAGGATTAACATAAAATTTTCGAATTTTCTCGGATGTCTATCATTAGGCTTTTAAATACGAATTGCAAAACAGCTAAACGTTTAAAAGAGAAAGCCTTACAAAAAAGACTTTTATGCAGTACATTCTATATATATCTTTAAACTATAAATTATCTTGATAGTATTTTATTTTGTTTTATTATTTTCTGTTAAACATTTTAGTGATCAATATTTAAAGAAAAGAAAGAACAAACACGAAAAAATTTCATCAAACATCTTGTTTAACAAACCTTCTACAATATACATTTTTTTTACTGATTCTTTTCCTTGCAAAAAGTGAAGAAAAAAATAGACACTTCTAAAAATGTGCAATATAAAGCCCACGGTGAAAATATAAATAGATTTTTTTATCGGTGAAAGAAACACAAACGAATAAGCTGAGGAAATATTTTTTTCTGCACCTATTTTAGTTCCTTTCGCTTTTTAGTAGCTTGTAATGTAAAAATATAATGTAACATTAGCTGGGAATACCTTTTTTTATTTTTTTTTGAAATTTTTAGCTTTTGAAGACATAGTTGTTTAGTTAAAAATACAATCTCGCAAATTTTGATTTTAATATAGTTTATAGGTTTTCAACAAATTATGCATTGTATTAGGTAAAATATTTTTAATTTCTTTTTTTACACATTGCATTAATCTTTGTAAATTTTTAGAGCATTAAGTGAAAAATACAATTCTCAATGTATATATATGTACCTGTACATATGTATCCATATAATTGACATATTTTTTCGTCTATTAAAGAAATTGATACCCCGTATTTAAAATGTATTAGATTTAACGATAATTCTCTAACTAATGGAATTTTTAATTGTACGAATTAAATTACAATTATTCCTTGATATCTAAGATACAATTAGCACTTACAATAAAATTCATGCATTAAATACGGATTCCTTATTAGAACTAATTAACACATTGAATTCGATATGAGTATGGAAGTGTATACATGTCACAAACCTCATATCATATTCTATTAATTAATTTTTTTTATGTTACAATAAATATAATGCCATATTGATTATATCTAAATACAACATCTATAGTTTTGTAAAAAATATGTTGTCGTATCCTTTTTATTCTGTTATAGCATTAAGGTATTTTTGAAACTTTCGTTATATGAGTATGGAGCTTCTAAAAATGTGAATTGTAAAATAATTATACATTTTTTTTAAAAAAAACGGGAAAAAATAGTTTTATGAAATATCTTTATAAAATTTACTTAAAAATATAACGTTTGGTTCATTTACTTTGTTACACATTTCAGCGTTTAACAATTAAAGAAATGTTCTTCACACACACAAAAAAAAATTACTGAGGGAAAAACTTTCATCAAATATCTTGTTAAGTAGAACTAATACTATCTTCTTTTTCTTGCTTACAAGTAAAGAGAAAAAAAAATAGACTCTACTAAAAGAGAGTAATGTAATCCTCATGGTTAAAAATAAGTAGGATTTTTTTCAGTGAAAGAAACATAAACGAAAAGAAATCCCTATTGGCTTGGGCGGAGGTAGATTTCGAAGATTAGTGCCCATATCTACAACAACAACAACAAAAAAAAAACATGATTAGAGATAAAACCATTTTAATAATTTTATTTAGCCACTTTTGAAGAATTTTTAATTTCTTTTTTCCGTAAGATCTGGTTTTATCAGGATCATCATAAGTGAAATTCACTTCAAAATGCCCGTTTTGACAGCATATTTTTAAAATACATTCTGCTTTTATCAAAAAACCGATCAATACGGAACAGTATGCAGTTCCTAAATAAGAGAACCTATCAGTCGGATACGTTTGAGAGTAAAAATGGATTTAAAAAATGGGCCATAAAGTAAGCAGTTTGTTATTTGAATACATTCTCAATTTTCCAATCACAATCACTTTAGAAAAAATCTGCTCAAAAAGGCTATTTTTAAAGCATTTTTTGAAATATATTCTATCTTTATCAAAATACTAGCTAATAAGTCACATTATGTAGTTCCCAAATAAGAGAACATGCCATTTGGATACGTTTAAATTAAAAAAATGAATTTTAATATGAGTCATCATAAAAGCAGTTTTGATCTGAGATTTTTTGTTCAACTCCTATTTTATAGCTTCAAGTAGCTATAAGGATTGGTCTATAAAAAACTTATAAACTTATAAATAACTAGATGTTATCGAGAAAATACAAAATAAATTTCATCAGATTTAATATCTTAAGAATTGAAGAAGCTATGGATTTTTTTCTTTTTCCACCCCCTTTTTTTCTTTTCGTTTTTTTTTTCAGTAAGAATTATTAATATAGAAATTTTTTCAATACAGAAGTTTTAGATAATATTAAGAACATTTATATATATAAAAAAAAAATATTTGGATTTGATATCTTGAGAATTGACGAAGTTATGATTTTTTTCTCCCCAAAACCCCATTTTTTCGCCCCTTGAGCCCATTTTAAATTGTATCAAATATCTGTCATGCATAATATAAACTTTAAACTGATTCAATATCTATTTTCGTTAAGAAGTTATGGGTTTTTTCTGTTTTCACAAAAACCTTCCCTATTTCCACCACCTTAGCCCGATTTTGCCCATTAACAAACTCGAGCGAGATTTTATGCCCCTTAATTTTATGTAAAATTTTGAAGTAAATCTGAACAGAATTATAGAAATTATCTTGTTTGTAAAAAAGTGATATAGAACTATAGATAGATAAATCGATAGAAATATATTTTTACTGGTGGTATTTTTGGGGTCTAGGGATCATGATCGGTGTAGATCTGCAAAAATGTATTTAGAAATACGAACACGGGAACGAACGCAATAGGTAGTATTTCATACGAATTCTACCTAAAACCGTGTAAATATTTTTTCTCTTTTCCTGTTCCTAATTAATTCTTTTATTTTTTGAGTAGCATGTAATGTCAAAAATATAATGTAATATTCCTTTTGCATCTCTCTCTTTTTTTAAAAAAATGTTTAACCTTGTAAAAATAGTTTTCTAGTTATACATACAAATCTGATAAAAATTGATTTTGAAATAGTGTGTAGTTTTTTGACAAATTATCTATTGTATTAGGCAAAAAATTTTTAATTTCTTGTTTTAAACATTGAATTAATCTTTCTAATTTTTTTAGAGCATTATGTAAAAAAGTCATTTCCCAGTATATATGCATGTATGTATATATATACATTTGTATCCAAATAATTAACATACTTTTTCGTCTATTTAGAAAATTGATATCGCGAGAGTTAAAAAGTATCGGATTTAACAAAAATTTTGTAAATAATAGAATTTTTAATTGCAAGAATTAAATTACAATTATTCCTTAATATCTAATGTCCAATTAGCAATTAAAATAACATTTATGCATTAAATATGGATTAGTAATTAGAACTTCACTAACACCGTAAATTATGTATAAATATGTATGTGTGTATATGTCAAATGTCACATATGACATTGTAGTATTGATTACATTATTTTATATTTATCATATTTTACTTATTCTACCATAGCATTAACTTAAATTTTCAACATTTTTTCGTATGAATATAGAGGCTCTGAAATCTGAATTGTAAAGCAATTAAACATTTTAAAAAATCAAAAGAGAAAAAAATTACATTTGTGAAGTATATTTTAAAATTTACTTATAACTTTTGTCTGATTTACTTTGTTAAAAATTTCAGCGTTTAATAATTAAAAAAAAAAAATAATAAAAAAAAATTCAAAATAATTTTTCAAAAAATAAAAATCAAAAATCAATTTTTTTTTCACAAAATAAATAAATAAATAAATAAATAAATAAAAACCGAGGGAAAAACTTTTATCAAATATCATGTTAAACAGAATTTCTACTATTTTCTTTTTTATACTAATTCTTTTTCTTGCATGCATGAGAAGAAAAAAATAGACTGTTCTAAAAGAGAGTAACATAAATTGCATGGTGAAAACATAAATATTTTTTTTTCGTTGAAAGAAACACAAAGGAATAAGTTGAGTAAATGATTTTTTTGTTGTCCCTTTTTTAGTTCATGTTTAAAAAAAAATGTTGAGTAGTATATAATGTGAAAATGTAATGTAATGCTCCCTGGGAATTTCTTCTTTATGTTTTGGAAATTTTAATCTTTTGAAGAAATAGTTTTTTAGTTAAACATAAAATCACGGTAAAAAATGATTTTGAAGTATTTTGTAGGTTCTCAATAAATTATCCATTCTATTGCGAAAGTATATTTGGTTTCTATTTAATACACAACACTAATATTTAAAAAAAAGAGTATTATATATAAAATACATTTCCCGGTATATATAATATATAGATATAGATATACACACATGCATAAATGTATATATAGGAATTTGTAAACCCAGATAATTATTTTACCTTTTCGTTTATTAAGGAAATTGAAACTTCGTTTTTTAAAATGCATCAGATTTAACGAAAATTTTACAAAGAATAACTTTTAGTAACTGGAAATCAACTATAAATATTCCCTAATATCTACGATGAAATTAGTAATTAGACTAACACTCATGCATTATATACGGATTAGTTATTAAAACTACAACAACACATTAGGTTGAGTATGAGTATGTAAGTGTATGCGTGTCAAATAGCACACATCATATTTACATTTTTATATTACAATAAACACAATGATATACAGTCACTTAGGATAACATTGCGCCAATTCGGGTGACTTTGTTACGCCTTTACGAAATTTTGTTCTATTCTGCAATAGTGGAATCTCGATGAATTATTTCATATAACCTGCGGAACTAGTATTGCTATTTTGAGACCAAATCTTTGCCATTAACTCAAGTGATATCGAAAATTGAATATTTTTCCTCTCTTGATCTAAAGTTTCTCTAAGTCAGAGTGCCCTTGAATGACTGTAACAATTATACCTACATGCAAAACGTACAGTTTTGTAAAAAAAAAATATATATATATTATCATATCCTACTTGTTCTACCATAATATTTTGACTTTCTCCGTATGACTATCGAGTCTCTGAAAACTGAATTTTAAAACAACTAAACATTATTTTTTTTCAACTAAACAAAATTTACTGAAATATATAACGTTTGTTTGATTTACTTTGTTAAAAAAAATCACCGTTTAATATTTAAATAAAATTCTCCACACGGAAAAATTTGTTGGTAAGGAAAAAAAAATCATCAAATATTTTATTAAACAGAACGTCTACTTAAAATATTTATTTCCTTTAGCTGTTTTAGTTCGTTTTTTTAAATTTTGTTTAGTAGTATGTAATGTAAAAATATAACGTAATGTTCCATAGGAATATCTATTTACGTTTTGGCAATTTTTATCTTTTGAAGAAATAGATTTTTAGTTAAATATACAATTGTGGTAAAAAATAATTTTTAATACTTTGTTGATTTTCAATAATTTATCCAAAGTATTGGGTAAAAAATATCTAGTTCATTTTTTACACATAGCGTTAATCTTTGAAAGACAAAAATGTGCATTATGCATAAAAGACATTTCCTTGTATATAAAACCCAAGTAATTATTTTACTTTTTCGTCTATTAAAGAAATTGGTACAGATCAAAGTGACCTTGAAAAATTGTGTAGATTATACCTAAATGCAAAACGTGCAGTTTTGTAAAAAAAATATGTTATTATACTCCACATATTTTACTATAGTATTAACTTAAGTTTTCGACTTTCTCCGTATGACTATGGAGTTTCTTAAATAGGAATTGTAAAACAACTAAACATTTTAAAAAGAAAATAGGACTAATGTTATTTTTATGAAGTATAGTTTAAAAATTTATTTAAATATATAACGTTTGTTTGATTTACTTTGTTACAAAATGCACCGTTAAATATTTAAAGAAAATTCTCCAAACAAAAAATTGTTAGTGAGGAAAAAAAAATCATCAAATATCACGTTAAACAGAACGTCTACTATCTTATTTTTTACACTGATTCTTCTTCTTGCGTACAAGTGAAGAAAAAAAATATTCTTCTAAAAGAGAATAATGTAAAAACAATGGTAAAAAAATAAATAGGATACTTTTTCGGTGAAAGAACCAAAAACGAAATTTGAATAAATGTTTTTTTGCCTTTACCTATTTTAGTTCCATCTTTTAAAGTTTCGTTTAGTAGTATGTAATGTAAAAATATAACGTAATATTCCATAGGAATAATTATTTTTTGGAAATTTTTATCTTTTGAAGAAATAGATTATTAGTTAAACATACAATTGTGGTATTTTTTAAATACTTTGTAGGTTTTCGATAAATAATCCATCGTATTATATAAAAAAAATAGTTTATTTTTTTATGCATAGCATTAAACTTTTAAAATAAATAGAGCATTATGCAGAAAATGCATTTCTTTGCATATATATAAAGGTATACATAAACCAAAGTAATTATTTTACTTTTTTTTCGATTAAGGAAGTTGATACCTCGATAGTTAAAATGTATCATATTTAATGAAAAAGTTGCAGGAATTAAATTATAATTATTCTCTTATATCTGCACTCAAATTAGTAATTAGAATAACATTCATGCATTAAATTCTGATTAGTTATTAGAACTACATTTAACCATTAAATAAAAAATGATTATTAAGTGTATAAATATCGAATAACTGTATGGCTGTACCTAAATACAATAGGTACTGTTTTGTAAAAAATGTTATCATATTCTACTTATTCTACCATAGTTTTAACAAAAAAATTTCGACTTTCTTCGTATGACTATGGAGTATTTGAAATCTGAATTGCAAAATAATTAAGCATTTAAAAAAGGAAAGAGAAAAAAATACGTTTCTGAAGTATATTTTAAAATTTTACTTAAAAATAAACCGTTTGTTTCCTTTACTTTGTCACTGTAACACTACAATTGCTGGAACTCTGCTTGGCAGAATGCCAAGACGATTCCATTTAGATTGTAGGGTGGATAATAGCCTTTACGGACAAAAAAATTATGTTCAATATTGTTTTTTTTTCTGAGTGAAATTTTATTTTAAATTAAACGGTCGTGCACCTTCCAATTAGTTCACGGATTAGACTTTTCTGATGACTGATGGATTTTAAAATTCAATAAATTGGAAACGGTGACAGCTATTTAAAAATTTTTGCAGGAGGGTTATGTATAATGTCAGGAGTTTTTTACCGTTATGTTTTATTTTAGTTCGCATCTCAAACAATAGGTGGCGCTGACGGTGATTGAAGGCCAGGTAATCAGTGCTGAGTGAAGCGTCGACCTGGCCTTCAATCGCCGTCAGCGCCACCGATTTTTTGAGATGCGAACTAAAATAAAAAATTACGGTAAAAAAACTCCTGACATCATAAATAACCCCCCTGCAAATTTACATATATATATAGCTGAATTTTAATAAAAATATATTTGTTTTATTTTTATTTAATTTTTTTACATTTATATTAATGGCTAAACCGCAGATTTAATGGGTGCTTGGCTTTCCTCTTGGCAACTATGTGAAAAATTTGCCAATTCTAACAATCTAAATATCCAGGACACATATATGTCATATACTCACTGGGACATTTATTTACATCAAAACAGCGTTATTTTGCCTCATATAGTAACCCGGCTATTATCTTTTATTTATTCATAAAGTGTTTATTTGCTTGAATTTTCTTTTTTCAAATTATAAGAATTTTTTTTTCTAAAATTATTAGTTTTTAACATTTAATACATTTTAACATTTTTTATTTGTTGTTATTTACTTTTTAAAATGATAGAAAATGATTTAATCATGTATGTGTAACTTGTATTTTAAAACGTGGTTTTCTCCAAATTGACATTAAAAAAAATCGTACCAATTGTACATTATATCTGTGACATATTCATATCGAATGAATGCAAGCACTATAAATAAATAATGCAAACTATAATTCAAACAATAACGTAAAGAAATAATTTTAGAAAATCGCCAATGTGGCAATTATTAAAATTCAAAAAAAAAAAAAAAAAAAGCAGTCGTTTATTCTAAAACGATAAAGTTACACTTTATTGCGAAAGAAAAAGTTATTACGCCTAAGTTTAATAATCATGTCCTTTTTATAATATTTAACTTTTTATAACTTATTTTAATATAACAGAATTACAATGCAATATTTAAAAACATATAATTCAATGACACAAACAACAAGTTACTCGCCAAAGAAATTTGACATATCTAGAATGTTTAACAGACAAACGCATCTCGAGATGCTACGGACTTCCTCTTTTTCGACATGGGCTAGCCCTTTTTGCCCATGTGCAGTTCTGCTCAGGTTTCTATCAAACGGGTTACATCAGTAGACATTTCAGTGTATAATATTTAAAGAAAATTCTCCGCACGAAAAAAATGTTAGTGAGGAAAAAAAAAATCATAAAACATCTTGTAAAACAGAATGTCTAGTATCTTCTTTTCTCTACTGATTCTTTTTCTTTCATGCAGATGAAGAAAAATAGACTCTTCTAAAAGAGAGTAATATAATCTTTATTGTTAATAAATAAATAGAATACTTTTTCTGTGAAAGAAAGACAAGAATAAGCTGAGTAAATAACTGTTTTGCTGTACGTATTTTAGATCATAAATTTTAGTTTGTTTTTTAAGTAAAATATTATGTATGATTTTGAAATAGTTTGTAGGTTTTTAAAAAATTTATTATTCTATTATTAAAGATATGTTTTTTTTATTTAATTGAATTTTTTTTACACATTGCATTAAACTTTGTAATATTCTGAGAGCATTATTTGATAAAAAAAAGAGCCAGTTTCTTATATATATGTATGTAACCCAAATAATTATTTAACTTTCTCGTTTATTAAGGAAATGTTACCACCATTGTTAAAATGCACCAGATTTAACGGGAATCTTATACATAAAAAAAGTTTTAGTAACAAAAATTAAATTATAACTATTCCCTAATATCTGCGATGAGTTTATTAGTTAGACTAACACTCATGCATTAAATACAGATTAGTTATTAGAACTACATTAACACATTAAATTAAATATGAGTATGTAAGTAAATACATGTCAAATAACACACATCATATTTACACGTTTTCGTTCCAATAAACATAACGATATATGGTCAAGCAGGAAAACATTGTGCCAAACCCGACTAAGTTTGCTTCACCTTTACGAAAATTTCTTCGATTCTGCAATGGTGGAATCTCGGCGAATTATTTCATATAACCTGCCGAACTCATGCTTGTGCTGATATCTATATTTTGAGACCAAATATTTGCCATTAACTTCAGTGATATCGAAGCTTTAATATTTTCCCTCTCTTGATCTAAAATTACTCTAATAGGTGAAAGTGACCTTGAATGACTGTATTGATTAGACCTAAATGCAAAACATACAGATTTGTAAAAAAAAATATGTTATCATATTCTACTTATTTTACCATAGTATTAACTTTCTATTTATGATTATGGAGCCTCTCAAATAGAAATTGTAAAACAACTAAAATTTTTTTAAAAAAAATACGACAATTATTAACAATACGTTATTTTTATTACGTATATTTTAAAAATTTACTTAAATATATAATATTTCTTTGATTTTTTTGTTAAAAAATTCATCGTATAATATTTTAAGAAAATTCTTCTCACGAAAAAATTGTTAGTGAGGAAAAAATATCATCAAATATCTGGTTAAACAGAACGTCTACTATCTTATTTTTACATTGATTCTTTTTCTGTCGTACAAGTGAAGAAAAAAAATAGACTATTCTAAAAGAGAACAATATAAGGCAAAGGTAAAAAAATAAATAGAATATTTTTTTCGGTGAAAGAAGCACAAACGAAATTTGAGTAACTGATTTTTTTTTCTTTTACTTATTTTAGTTACTTATTTTAGTTACTTTTTTTTATTTTTTTTAGTAGTATGTAACGTAAATATATAACGTAATATTCCGTAGGAATATCTTTTTATGTTTTGGAAATTTGGTTCTTTTGAAGATGTAGATTTTTAGTTGAACATACAGTTGTGGTAAAAAATTATTTTGAAATACTTTGCAACTTTTCTATAAATAATCCATTGTATTGAATAAAAAATAGTTTATTTTTGTGCATAGTATTAATCTTTGAAAGAAATAGAACATTATGGATAAAATGCATTTCGTCTATTATGGAAAGTGATACCTCGATAGTTAAAATGTATCATATTTAATGAAAATGTTATAAATAATAAACTTTTTAGCTGCAGGAATTAAATTATAATTATTCTCTAATGTCTACAGTCAAATCAGTAATTAGAATAACATTCATGCATTAAATACTGAGGAGTTATTAGAACTACATTGAAACATATAAATGAAAATTTGAATTGAAATTTCAATGAAACATGAAAATATGAGTAAGTAAGTGTAAATATAAGTATGTCGAATAACTGCATGGATATACCTAAATACAATAGGTACTGTTTTGTAAAAAAAAAAAAAAAAAAAAAAAAAAAAAAAAAAAAAAAAAAAATTATGTCCTGCTTATTCTATTATAGTTTTAATCATCATTTTCGACTTTCTTCATATGACTATGGAGTATCCGATATATGAATTGTAAAACTATTATTCATTTTAAAAAATGAAAAGAGGAAAAAATTTATGTTTATGAAGTACATTTTAAAATTTCGCTTAAAAATATAACGTTTGTTTCCTTTACTCCGTTGTTGTAAGACCACAACTGCTGGGCCTCTGCATGTCAGAATGCCAATCCGATTCCATTCAGATTGTAGGGATAATAATTGCCTTTATGGCCAAAAAAATGATGATCAATATTGTTTTTTTTTCTTCTTCTTTTTTCTGTTCTCATTGACGTTTTATTTTAAATTAAACGATAGTGCACCTTCCAATTAGTTCTTGAATTAGGCCTTTCAGAAGTATATATATAAATGTATCTGCTACATTTAAAAAATCATACATATCGTATATTAAATCTGTGACATATTCATATCGAATATATTTAAATAATATAAATAAATAATATAAACAATAATACAAACAATAATGTAAAGAAATAATTTTAGAAAATCGCCAATGTGGCGATTTTTAAAATTCAGAAAAGCAGATGTTAATTCTAAAAAGATAATGTTACGCTATATTGCGAGGGAAAAAGTTATTACGCCTAAATTTAATAATCATATCTTTTTTTATCATATTTGACTGTTTATAACTTATTTTAATTTAACAGAATTACAATGCAATATTTAAAAATATATAATTCAAGGACGGAAACAACACGATATTCGCCAAAAAAATTCGACATATCTTGAATGTTTAATAAACAAACTTATCTCGACATGCTACGGACTTTCCCCTTTTCGACATGGACTATCCCTTTTTGTCCATGCGATGTTCTGCTCATGTTTCTATCAAATGTCGTACATCAGTAAACATCTCAGTGTATAATATTTAAAGAAAATTAATTCTCCGCACTAAAAACATGTTAGTGAGGGGAAAAAATCATAAAACAACTTGTTAAACAGAACGCCTAGATTCTCCGTTTTTATGCTGATTCTTTTTCTTGCATACAGGTGAAGTAAAAAAAAAAATGTAATCCATATGGTTAAAAAATAAATAGGATACTTTTTCTGTGAAAGAAACACAAGAATCAGCGGAGTTAATGATTTTTTTGCTGTACCAATTTTATATCATATTTTTTCTGTTTTTTTTTTTAAGTAAAGTGCTATATATAAATATAATGTAATGTTCAATGAATGATTTTTTATGTATTGGCAATTTTTGTCCTTTGAAGAAATAGTTTTTTACTTAAACATACAATTAAGGCATAAATTGATTTTGGAATAGCTTGTAGGTCTTTAACAAATTCTCCATTATATTGGATGAAATATTTTTAGTTTCTTTTTTTACACATTGCATTTATGTTTGAAAATTTTTTGAAGCATATATTAAAAAGGCATTTGAAAGTATATATATAAATAAACACCCAGTTAATTTACATACATTTTAGTTATTAAGGAAATTGATATATGGAATGTTAAAATGCATCTTAACGAACATTTTTGTAATTAATAGCATTTTTAGTTGCAAGAGTTAAATGATAATGATTATTTTATATCTAAGATCCAATTAATAATTATAATAAAATTCACGCTTTAAAGACAGATTAATAATTAGATCTATATTAACGCATTAAGTTAAATTTGAGTATAAATGTGTATTTATGTGAACTAACACATATCACATTGTATTGATTATATTTTTACGTTACAATAAATACATCTACCTATTCTGTTTAAAGATAATATGTACAGTTTTTTAAAAATATGTTATTATTTCCTGCTTATTTTGCAATATTCGTAACTTAAGTTTTCGTTATTTTATCATTTGATTATGAAGGCTATGAAATCTGGATTGTGAAACAACAAAGCATTTAAAAGAGAAACTTAATTTCTGAAGAATATATTAAAAATGTACTTAAGAATGATTGATTTACTATGTTAAACATTTGGACGTTTAATATTTAAAGAATTTTTCCACACGAAAAAATTTCATCAAACAGCTTGTTAAACAGAACTTCTACCATCTTTCTTTTATACTTTTTCTTTTTCTTGCATACAAGTAAAGAAATTCATCTAAAATAGAGAAATATATAAAGTCCATTGTGAAAAACTGAATGACATTTTTTTCGGTGAAAGAAACACAAACGAACGAAATGAGCAAATGAATTTTTTGCTATACCTATTTTAGTCCATTTTTTTAAGATTTTTTAAAAGAAAAAGTTAATGTAAAAATATAATATAATGTTTCCAGGAAATATCTTTTTAAATTTTAGAAAATTTTTCCCTTTGAAGGAAAAGTTTTTTAGTTAAACATATAATTCTATATAAAAATTGGTTTTCAAATAGTTTTTAGGTTTTCAAAAAAAAAAAAAAAAAAAAAAAAACTATTAAATTGGGTGAAATATTTGTTACCAATGTGTATTAATCTTTTCAAGTTTTATAGAGCATTATTTGTAAGAGGCATTTCCCAATTTATACATATATACGTATATATATATCTAAACCAAATAATTGTTATACTTTTTCATTCTTTAAGGAAATGGATATCCACATTGAAATAACTTAAATTAGAATAATGATTTATATTAAAGTAATTTTGATTAACCCATTTAAAAATAATTAAAAAATAGAGAGCGATATTTTTAATAGCTGAAAACAGATGAAAATAATATATATATATATATAATCAGTCCTTCAAGAAAATATTTCTTTATATACAATAGATATTAAAATTCTCTTACTCTAATATATATTCATCAAAAGAAAGACAACAAGTTCAAAATTGCAAGTCAGGTATACCAAATGAAGTGCGTTCGTATTATAAGGACATTTTAAAAATATTCAGATCTTGTGTAATATTACACAATACTTTGGATGCTGTAGACTATACGGAATCTTTTGTGTATCCCTGTAAATACTATCTGTTTTCTATTATACAGGAAGGAAACTGTAGGAAACCTCAGCAAGGTATACCAATTTTATAAATTCGGGAAATATCACCACAGATTGCATAGAATATATATTTTAGAATATACCTCATACATACATATTAATTTCATTATGTTCGAAAGAGTGTAACATCATTAAAAGTACGTGCAATTATTTTTTCCATTAGCCGGAAACTAACTGAATATTTTGATTGTCCCTGTAATTAAACTGTACATCCGATTTTCATAAAATTTCAAATGACTTAATAAAATTGTGGAATAATTATATATTTTAAATTTCAAAGAATTCGATTGGGTACACTGTTAAAAATAAATCTGTGAATTCCAGGTGAAACTACCGGCAGCAATGTAGCCGAACTGTTACCGTTCCGTGAGTATATTTTCCGTTGTGGGACATACAAGAAAGGAAAACTCCGTTTGAAGAAGCGGTAACTTTCTGTTACAAAGTCTGATTTTTAATGATAATAATTTAATATAATTTTGAAAAGTAATAAATCGATTAATCGTCAAAGCATTCGAAATTACCGAGTGATTTTAAGCTGCTGTGTTATTTTACGTATTATTATTATTGCACAATTTAGTTCACGCCGTTCCCAGGATCGAACTCGGGACCTTTTGATAGCGGAAAAAATCCTTACTAACCGAGCCAAAGCTGTTGATGCCGGGCTGTACAGCATATGTCTTTTATGAGTTAGTGGGAAAATCTGTTGTGCTTTTTAAAGATTTCCTTTCAAATATGTCCCACCAGTGGCCGAGAGGTTCTGACCTCTTGACTGGTAGACGGCAGGTGCTGGGTTCGAACCCAATCGCGGCCGCCGGCCTAACCGTTCGGAGTTTTCGTGGTTTTCTTCGAACCTTGCGTAAATACGGGTTAGGTTCCCTTAGAAAGACCCCCACGAAGGGCACTTCCCCTAGGCCCTATATCCCTAGAGTAGATAATCGGACGACACAAAAACAAACCAAACCTTTCAAATATATTCTTTATAATATTTGTAAACAGTTTATTTTATTTTATTTTAGATTGATGCATAATGCTTATTATTTTTTAAAATCAATTTTTAAATAGTTTAAATAGTTTAAATTAAAAAAAATCACTGTTTAAAACCACTGTTTTTTTTTGAATGAATGAATGAATGAATGAATGAAAGAATGAATAAATGAAAAAAAACTTTTTATTAACAACTTTTTTTTAGAAAAATAATGTTATAGACTATTTTTTGAAATTGCCGTACACTATTTATTTATTTATTTATTGGCTAATTAATTAAAAGATTTTTTTAATAAGAAATAAGAGAAAAATAAACAGAAAAAATGTATATTAAAAGGGACTTTTTATGTTTTCATTATTTCTTGCCGCCAGTGGGATACGAACCCACAATCTGCGCTCGCAGGCAATTAGCGGTATGGTGCCTTGACCACTCGGCCACTGAACCCTTTGCACGACGGAGTGTCTCCGTTTTTTGTTTTTATTTCCACCCATTTCGTTATTTTCAGGAAACATGGTGGGATTTGTACCAATGAACTCTTATACAAAACTTATCCAATCTAATACATTTTATCCTTCCCTTTTTTCTTACAAGTATTTACCGAGTGTTTTATTTCATGGAAGACATTTTGAGACGAAAATTTACTAGAGAACTACTATGTTTATTAGGAAAAAGTTTATTAATAAAAGAAGTAGTTTGCAGTTATCTTTATAAATATTTACGCTTGTTTGCTTGTTATACTCTATATTTATGTTCACTTCAGATGCTTTCTTTATTTAAACAAAAATAAAAGAATCATGTGTCAGGCAGAAATCATAAAGCACTTTCCAACACATTCAGAATAATATAACAAAATAGCCCGGTTTAAACTAGTCGTTGGGGGCCACCGTAATACTTACCCATCATGGATATGTATATGAAAATAAAACATGTGAAAACTATTTATACAATGCATTGCAATTCCAAAACAAAATTTAAATATTGTTAATATACATAGTAATGCTATATTAAAGAGCTGCTGATGTACCAATTTCGACAAATTATATAAAACGCCAAACTACTCAAGTAGTACCGAACTGAGTAAAAGAAACATCCTTATAACTCCAAAAATAATAATTCTATTAACTAACAATTAACTGCGTCGGATTAAGCGTCTCATTTCCAATTCAAGTATACTTCTGAATTGAAATTTGAATGAAATACAGGGTCATGAAAAATCGAAGAATGTGGAAAACAAGATTACAAATATCTCAGCAACTAATAATCCGATCGACTTCGTTCTGACTGAAAAATGTGTGTTATTTTATTGCCTTTTACGTCCATTCCTTAGAACAAAAAAATTCGAAAATTTTTATATATCTTTCATCAGAACGAATTTTCGAGAGTCCGAAAAAAATAGTTCCGTATAATCGAGGTTGCTGATATTAAATAGGGTTCGTCCCATTTTTACATACTAACTACATACAAAATTTCAAGTCTCTATCTCAATTTGTTCGGGAGATAGAGCGTTTACAGACAGACAGACAGACAGACAGACACAGACGGACGGCAAATTTTTTTTTCTAAAAATATGTTTTTCGGAATCTCCACTATCTAAAACGTGTAAATCCGTCAAAAAATTTTTTTTCGATTTTCAAAACGATTGCAAGACTTACCCTATACTAGTATGATGGGTAAGTAAAAAATGAATCGGAACAACTACAATTTAAATACTACAACCGATAAAATTATCCGAATATTTTAGCAGCTCTGTATATGATATAGAGATTTATATCTACTAGCAAAAGCCATGCTTTGTTTGGATTCGCGAAGCATTATTTTATAAAACAGATATTTGAAAGTAACAATATTTTTTTTATTATTTTTGCATCTTTATTAAACAAAAACGTTGTTTTATGTTTTGGCGCATTTTAATTTTTTATTTATAATGTAAAACTGGCATAATAAGATATTTTCGAAGCAAACTTTAAAATTTTTTTAAATTTTCAACTAAAAGCTCTTTTAAAGATGTTTTTACAATTTCAAGTAGCCGAAGTAGCCACTGGTGTTTTTTAATTGTTTGAAATATGCATGTTTCCAATCTTTGTAATCAACATCCGATAATCTTTGATAGCTATTTTAGAATAATATATTTGAAGAAAGCTTGAAGAAAGTTACTTCTTCAAAATCCTATCTTCTGGAAAAAACATTTGAAATCTGCTTTCGTTGATACTATGAATTTTTAACTGTAAAACATTTTAATTTCTTCGTTTTTATACATGTTAGCGTATGAGAATTGCTGTAATTCTCTCCGCGTGGGAGAACTTTTTACTTTCTGCGAATGGCAACTCAATTAATGGAATTACCTTTTAACGAAGCGCTCTCTCATTCTCGCAGTGACGTTTTCACGAATAATTATTGTTGTGTTTGCGAACTTATTAAAGTCTTATTTTTCTATAAAATCCTTCTGATTAATGAGTCGATATTATTTAGCCACAATACGACCTTCGCAAAAATATTTATAAAGAGCTTGAACCAACAACTTCACGCAGATCTTTTAATTTTTCATTTATATAACAAATTTAAGAATTAATTTTATTTGTTTACAATTATTTTGTTGCCAGTTTACAAAAAAAAAAAAAAAAAAAAAAAAAAAAAAAATCCATAATACAATTCTTTTAAAATGTTTAAGTGTCATCTGTGCAAACGATTTTGCGGGATAATGAAAACATGTTTTATTTAATAAATTAATCATGATTCTATCTATAATTATTTACTCCATGATTTAAACTTTTTTTTTCTGAAAATATACGCGTTTCATTTTTTATTTATTTGCTAAAATGCGTCCGTATTGGAAATGCATGTAAAATAAATTAATTAAAATAATAATTTTTTTAACGTTTTACTGTAAAAAAAAAATATATTCTGCAAATCTACAGATCATAATTTATTTTTGTGTTTAATTTGAAGTTAAAATATTGAATAGTTTTTTTGTAAAGCGTACGACAAATTGTAATTTGAGTGGACTAGTAGAGGATTCGCTTCGCTCATCCTAATCAGCAACATGCATTCCAAAATTTAGTTTATTTAAGAGATACATTTCAGTTGAAAATTTCCTTTCAACAATTTCGACTAAGGAGAATGGTATGCAAGTACAGCATATGACGTACAGTTACTTGTATATGGAGTGTAATTTGCAAACTACTATTTAAATTTAATGTCGCATAAAGAATTTTAAAACGTACTCTTAAGCAATAATTACTCAAAGACTTTATTGTAAACAATTTCATTTGTGAGTCCCTGTAAAGTAATAATAAATGTAATAATGTAATAATAAATAAAAATAAATAATAATGCTCTAAATTGACTTGATCGTAGTGAAATTTAGCAATTTATATCAGTTTAAATGCATTTGGAATAGCATGGTGTGATTAATATACTCTCCAAACAATTTTTCCCCAAATACCATAATGTAATCGAATTCTTTTGATTGACATCGTAAATTCGCCATTAATCGTACATACTTCATACGCAATAACAAACATGTTTTGGTAATCCTAAATATGCTTTATCAATTACGTGAAAA
The DNA here is from genome assembly GCA_964019185.1 of Maratus speculifer. Taxonomy (NCBI): domain Eukaryota; kingdom Metazoa; phylum Arthropoda; class Arachnida; order Araneae; family Salticidae; genus Maratus; species Maratus speculifer. The sequence goes on from OZ025300.1 coordinate 107,358,019, forward strand.
TATGTGTATATTTACGAGAGTTAGAGCGTGGAGAGACAGACAGACAAACCGAATGTATAAGCAATTTTGAACTTTGTTGAAAAGTGCTGAAAACTGCAGAATGGCATTGCAATTTGTCTTATTCATTCCAAGATATGTATCTGCTAGTATATTAATAAGTATTGTCTACTAAATAATGTATGGTAAAAATTATAATAATACGTCTACTAATATTACATGCCTACAAAAATTAAACTATTCTATTAAAACGACTATTATCGTTCAATGTATACTTTTTTTGTACGAAATGTATTTGCAAAAAACGTCAATTCTTCTTTCGTTTTTAGCACTTTCAACAAAGTTGAAAAGTGCTTATGCATTCGGTTTGTCTGGCCGTCTGTCCGTCTGTCCGTCTGTCCGTCTGTCCGTCTGTCCGTCTGTCCGCGCTCTAACTCCCGTAAATATACTCGGATTGCTATGAAATTTTTATACGTTATTGATGTTTACCCTAGCACGAACCCTATTGAAAATGAAGTATCTACCATGATTAGTTTATCTACAGGGCGAATCAAAAGTTTCCCATTACATTACGGCCCATGGGGAAAAATCGTTAATATACTCGGATTGCCATGAAATTTTAGGACGTTATTGAGGTTTACCCTAGCACGAGCCCTATTGAAAATGAAGTATCTACCATGATTAGTTTATCTACAGAGAGAATCAAGAGTTTCCCATTACATTACGGCCTGTGGGGAAAAATCGTTAATATGCTCTGATTGCCATGAGTTATTATGACGTTATTGACGTTTACCCTAGCACAAGTCCTATCGAAAATGAAGTTTCTACCATGATTAGTTTATCTACAGGGCGAATCAAAAGTTTCCCGTTACATTACGGCCTATGGGGAAAAATCGTTAATATACTCGGATTGCCATGAAATTTTAGGATGTTATTGACGTTTACCCTAGCACAAGTCCTATCGAAAATGAAGTTTCTACCATGATTAGTTTATCTACAGGGCGAATCAAAAGTTTCCCATTACATATTTTAAATATATTAAGCTTTTTCATGTATAATAAAATTGATATATGTCTCTGAAGCTTAATATAAATTATACGCTACTGTCTTGCATAATATAAAGTACATAGCATTTACAGGGCCACACAAAAGATTTCAAATAGTATATTTTTTCCGAAGTACTGTATATGTGTACGATGATGGCTGATGGAGGGATGAAATACATTTTAATTATTACATGCGCGTATATATTTCACTAAATATATGCACATTATATGGTGCGTATAAATGTTATAGTTGATATACAGGGCTACAGATAAAGAGCTCACCAACGTTACTGAATATGAGCATAAATTATTTAAACGTGGTTCTTAAATAAGCTATGCATTTTTACGCTGAGCTTCATTCAATTTACTGAGAAATGTTTGCAGAATATAGATAAAAGGATATACAGGGCCACGCAAAGAATTCGGTACATGGACGCGTATGAATGATGATTTATGAGAATGTGATTTCAGTTGTTTTAAAAGTGTTTTACTTTACAATAAATTTTAGCCTAATGCTGACGAGTAATAAAGGTACAATGTAAACTACAGGGCTGATCAAAAGTATTCAAGTATGTTTCCATCTAATAGTATGAATTGCTGAAAAAGAAATCTCAAGCTACTGGGTATTTTCTTGCTAAGCTAAATTTTCCCATTATATGAACTGACATATGAAATACAGGGCTGTTCTAATGTACTGGAATACATAGTTGGGTATATTTGGCTGCACACTATTATTTCCTTAAATAACAAAGTTTTGTTAAAGATTTCATTAAGTGTTGGAAAGTGCTTCATAATCTATGCTTAACGCATGATTTTTCATACTTGTTTATTTTATAAATAACTATTGATTCAAAACGGTGCACTGAAATTTCATTTGACCCATTATAATTGGATGAAATTTATTGCATTAACTATTTTATGAAAGAACCTAAAAACAATTTTGAGTAACTTTAGTTAATAGTACATCTAATTATGATGATAAAATTATTTAAGAAAAATTTTCGAGTCAGTTTCACGGAAAACTTTATTCGTGTATTGCATTTTCATGAAAATTCATAAAATCATAGTGAGAATTAATTATAAAAGTTTAAACTTACTAGGGAAGTGCAAGAAGTGTAAGTCACCGATTTTGACGAAAGTGGTATCGTTGGAAAGATCTCATCGTGAGCAGTAAAAAACTAAATGAAACTACCCGTCGCAAATGAGTCTTTTTCGAGATATTCGACAATTACTGTCACCTAGCTAGTGCACACTTAATGGGAGACCGCAAAAAATTTTTGTCGCGATCTTAACGAAACTGGTATTATTGAAAAGATACCATCGTAAAGATTAAAAAACTCAATGGAATCACCCGTCAGAAATGAGAAGTTATCGAGATATCCGACAATTTGTGTCACATCGCTAATGCACACTTACTGAGAAACTGCAGTACGTGATATATTTTGCCGGATATCTCGAAAACGACTCATTTCCGATAGGTAATTCCATTAAGATTTTTACTTCTCCCAATGACATCTTCCCAACGACACCATTTTCAATTCCACCAAAACAATTTTTTATGGTATCTTGTTTAGTGTGCACTAGCCCAGTATCCACTAGCTACGTGACATAAATAATGAGATATTTCAAAAACGGCTCATTTCCGACGGGTGGTTCCATTGAGTCTCGGTAAGATCGAAACTAAAATTTTTTGCGGTCCCCCATTAAGTGTGCACTAGCTAGGTGACATTAATTGTCGAATATCTCGAAAACGACTCATTTGCGACTAATAGTTCTATTGAGTTTTTTACTGCTCACGATGAGATCTTTCCAACGATACCACTTTCGTAAAAATCGGTGATTTACACTTCTTGCACTTCCTTAGTTAGATATATTTTATTTTATGGATAAAAATGTACCTTAATTTAAAATATTAATAATAATAATAATAATTTGAAGAAAGAAACAAAATGGAATTTTGTGTTTCTATTTGAGGCATAATATATCTTTACTATGTGTTTGTTGAAATTTAAAGTCACGAAATATCATTTTAACATAAATTGCATAGCAAGGTATAAAAAAAACATAATAAGTAGGAAAATTAATGGAATAGTTTGTTTCTGAAATATTCAATTACTCACGTTAAAAGATATCTTTCTATTTATTGAAACATATAACTTAAATAAACATTACCTAAAATCCAATCTATGAAAAAATCACAAACGAATAAACTATATAGTAAATATGTTTTTTCTGTACCTATTTTAGTTCTATTCTTTCTTCAAATTATGTAATACATGAATATAACGTAATGTTCCCTGGGAATATCTGTTTTTTTATTTTTTGGAAATTTTTATCCTTTGAAGAATTAGTTTTTTAACACATTAAATTAAATATGAGTACGTATGTGTATAAATATCAAAGAACACATATCATATTTACACTTTTTTACGTTATAATAAATATTATGACATACAGTCAATCAGGGTAACTTTGACCCATATTTACGAAATTTTGATTAATTCTGCCATTATGGAATCTTGACGAATTATTTCAAATGAGCTGACAAACTCTCCATATTGGCAACCTTTTCTTGACGCCGGAATGTTTGTTTTCCGTCACCTGACGGAGGGCAGATTTAGCGCGCCAAAACAGTTCTCCCCCCCCCCCCCCCCCCGCCAAAATCTCCTCGGAAGCTTTCTCCACTTCTATCTTTACATTTAACTGCGAGAATGAAATCTCAATCTTTCCAATAAAGTGATAACCGCGAAATAACGGCGCCCTTCTTGCAATGAAAGCGAAATGTGTTGGATTCAATGTCTGACCAAAAGAACAATGGAAAGTGGCGCCTACTTATATCAGAAGTCTGTAAGTACTGCTATCTATATTTTGAGATCAAAACAAACTCGTTAACTCAAGCCATGTATCAGATTTAATCTTTTTTTCTCTCTTGGTCCAAAGTTACTCTCATAGATCAAAGTTACGCTGCTTGACTGTATCGATTAAACCTCAATACAATGTATACAGCTTTGTAAAAAATATGTTATTATAACCTACTTATTCTTCCATAGTATTAACATAAATTTTCGACTTTCTTCGTATGGCTATGGAGTCTGAAATAAGAATTGTAAAACAACTAACCATATAAGTAAGAAAACAGGAAAAAAAATTCTGTTATGAAATATATTTTTAAAATTTACTTAAAAATATGACACATGTGTGTTTGATTTTCTTTGGTAAACATCCCAATGTCGAATATTTAAGAAAAATTCTCCGCAAAAAAAACTGTTAGTGAGGGGAAAAAATTCATCTTGTAAAACAGAATTTCTTTTTCTTCTTTTTTATACTGATTCTGTTTATTTCTCATACGATCGAAGGAAAAATAATAGACTCTTCTAAAATAAAGTAATATAACGTCCATAGTGAAAAAAATGAGATTTTTTTTCGATGAAAGAAATACAAACGTATAAGCTCAGTAAATTATTTTTTAACCTGTTTTATTTTTATTCTTTTCTCTTCTTTTTTTTTCTCTTTTTTTATAGTTTTGTAAAAAGCATGTAATGTAAAAATAATACGTAATGTTTCCTGAAAATATCTTTTTATGTTTCGGAAATTTTTATCCTTTGAAGAAATAGTCAAACATACAATTTTGATAAAAATCGATTTTCAAATAGTTTGTTGGTTTTCAACAAATTATCCATTGCATTGTGTAAAATATTTTTAGTTTCCTTTTTTACGCTTTGCATTAATCTTTGATAAATTTTTGGACTATGTAAAAAAGACATTTCAACGTATATCCATCTATATTATCAATGCCAAATGTGTCTGTTCATAATGTACACGTCATTTTACGAATGACAAAACTTTGAAATTTGAAAAGAAATTTTAGTTTTGCAATTTTTTTTCACTGTAAATTTTAAAACTTCTAAACATCCCACATTTTCAAATTTTACAATGCGTATAGGGCAAAAAATGTGCTTTTAAATGCAATTTGTTTGAAAACTGTACCTTAACTTATTTTTGGAATATTATTATTAACTTTTTTGTAGATTTTAGTACCAATATTTAATCGTGGTAACGAAAGCACTTCATTTCTGTTAAAATGAGGGGGAGAAAATTACTACATCTTTTGATTGCCATTTTCTTGACAAAAGTGAAAAGATTTGAAATTAAAATGCGTGCTATGTGAAAAGTATCATCTGTTATAAAGCCGCAGAATTTCGGATTTTCTTCGTTTCTATTTATCAATTAAATAGTTTTTAGTTTATTGCAAACTTACTTTATATTTGATACGAAACTTTCTGTTCACAAAAATGTTTTTTTAAGTAAATATTGCGTGAGTTAAATGAATGCATATGAATCATTAGCTGCTCAATTTACTTCTTAAATGACGACACTTTTTTTTGCTGAGATTGTGTATTATTCAATGATAATGACGTAAAATGTACACTTTTCTATAGACGACGTTTAAGAATAAATTGTAAGGCAGGAATGCTTTAGTAAATGCAAATGAGGTCATTTAAAAAAAGAAAAAAATTATATTTTAATTCTTTAGATTGAAATATGAATTGTAGACGCAAACCATATAAAATGTTGCAGTACTCATTTTGACCCCATCTGCTTTGTAATTCTTCTCAGGTGAAAATGCTTCTGTTTATAAAATAATGTCATCAAACTCACACAGTCATAAAACGGAATGCTTTACACAAATTAAGAGTGTCTCTATAAAAGAGTCGTGACATACAGGGCGCATAGTGTATGCGGAAATCTTTGTACAAAAAACAGCGATTTATTTACAGAACTTAATGATTCTCGAAAGGATTAATTCATTTCGCCAAGTTAAAGAAACAAATAAAGAAGTTTTTACACTAATTCGAGTTTGAGATTATAAAAATCGTCATTTTACCTTATATGACGTTACAGGAATATTGTCTATCTTATTTATTGGAAGCAGATTATTTCAGCAATTTTCATTTTTACACTTAAAAGAATTTAAACAGTTTAGCATTAGTATTTAGCATTTAGTACATTTCAATTTCCAGATGATAGCTATCCAGACTTGAAGTTTTGAATTTCAATGATTTTAAAGTCAATACATTTAATATAGAATACCATAAAAAGTAAATACGGATATAAGAGAGTATACATGAATTTTAAGACGGAAAAATTAATATCGCGTTTAGGTATCAAGCCAGAAAATTATATGATTGAGCAATAACATTTGCTGTTTTTCATTTTGTAATACCAAGCGTAAGATAATTAATTGATAATTTTGCCATAATTACAGATATTCATTATATTTAACTGTTTATATTAATATTAAAATATAATTTTAATAATTTCTAAAATTAAATTTTACGGAAATAATATTTTGTTAATTTTAATTTAAATATAATTTGTTTAAAATTTAGAATTACCAATATAAGTTGCATTTTTCATTTTAACTAATTTTGTAGGTTTATTATAAATCAATAAAACACTTTCTTCTTAAATATTTTCTTTCATCGAAATTGGACGGGTTCTATTTTATATATATAAACACCCAGATAATTAACATATTTTTCGCCTATTAAAAAAATTGATATGTCGAATGTTAAAATGCATCAGATTTATTAAAAAATTGTAATCAATAGAATTTTTAATTGCAGGAATCAAATGATAAAGATTCATTAATATCTAAGATCCAATTAGTAATTTGAACAACATTCACGCTTTAATGACGGATTAGTAATTTGAACTCCATTAACGCATTAAATTAAATATGAGTGTACATGTGTGCGTATGCAAAATAACGCGTATCACATTGTATTGATTATATTTTTACGTTAAAATAAATATAACAACATATATATTATAACTAAAGACAATGCGTACAGCTTTTTAAAAATATGTTATCATATTCTACTTGTTCTCCCATAGTATTTACTTAAGTTTTCGACACTTTTCACATGATTATGGAAGCTTAGCTATCTGAATTGTGACACAACTAACCATTTAAAAAAAAGGAAAAAAATACTTTATAAAGTATATTTTAAAAAATTACTTAATATTATAACTTTTGTTTCATCAATTTGTTACTTACTTACATTTCAGCATTTAATACTTAACGAAAATTTTCCACACGGAAAAATGTTAGTGAGGGAAAAAATCATCAAACAGCTTTTTAAACAGAACTTCTAGTGTCTTTCTTTTATACTTTTTAATTTTCTTGCATACAAGTAAAAAAATACAGACTCTTCTAAAACAGAGTAATATAAAGTCTATGGTGAAAAAAATAAAAAACATGGGATTTTTTTTCGGTGAAAGAAACACACACGAATGAAAGGAGTAAATAATTTTTTTGCTATACCTATTTTAGTACTTTTTTTACTTTTACAGTATTTAAGTAAAAAGTAATGTAAAAATATAATGTAATCCTGGGAATATCTTTTTACATTTTATAAATTTTCTCCCTTTGAAGAAATAGCTTTTTAGTTAAACATATAATTCTGAAAAAAATTGGTTTTCAAATAGTTTTTAAGTTTTCAAAAAAGTACACATTGTATTGGGTGAATTACTTTTAGTTTATCGTTACCATTGTGCATTTATCTTTTGAAGTTTTTAAAGCATTATTTGTAAGAGGCATTTCCCAATATATATATATAAACCGAAATAATTGTTTTACTTTTGTTAAAATGCTTCAAAATGAATTCAAAATATTGTAAATAATAGAATTTGCTGTCGCAGGAATTAAATTGGAATTCTTCCCTTATATCTAAGATCGAATTAGTGAGTGGAACTACATTTGTACTTTAAATTCAATAGAGTGTCAGAAAAAAACTTTTTTGTTGTTTGCAATTGTTGAAAACCTTGTGCTTTGACTTTAATGGAACAAAATGATTCTGCAAGTCGTAGAGCCTTTGATTTACAAGCTTCAGGGTCAATCAAAATCACCATGTTCTAAAAAATACAAGGTCGATTAAATGCATGGCAGTATACCAAAACAAAATATCAGTTCAAAAAGACCTAGGAAGACTTCAGCAATGTCTAATATTTTTTACAACGTGGCATACTGTTAATACTAACTATAATAAGTGCATAAATAATAATAAAAATCATTACTAATAAATGTATCAGTAAGGACCATCTGTGACAAACTGCACACTTTTCAATAAGTGTCAAGATTGTTTTTGCTGTAGTTGGCACGCATTGAATTACACGTGAGTATGTAATATGTGTGTATAGGGTTTTCTCGGCAGTAGTATATACCCTTCTAGCAGTAGTTGAATTTTGAAATATTGCGGCATTTCAGGCGAAACTGAGTTTTATACTTGGTACAACATATTTTTTTGTGTGTATTTAGTCACCTCTTCTCATGTTGTTGTCAGCTATCTGCTTAAATATAAGTCATTTTATGATTTTTTAAAACTATTATTGAAAGTCTAAGCATATAGATTTTGATTAGTTGGACACAGTTACGGACGTTAAAATGATCCACATCCGCATTTCTTATTTCAACCCATATTTTTATAAGAATTATTTCTGCTTTTCACAGTCCGAGGGTGACATTTCAAACAGTAATTTTTAGATTGTCGAAAAATTTATTTTTTTGCCTCGTGAACTACTATGAAAATTACAATGAAAAACTATTCACTCATAAATTGGTTGCTATTTAATATCAGTGGTTTTCATTTGGTCCATTATAGGCCATTCTTTAAGGAATGTAACAATGATGTTAATTTTCTGCTAAAACATAAAAGGAAGGAAATGTAATTAAAATTCCTTAGCTCTAAGTTTTGATCGACTACTAGCTGGGTCAATCTAGATTCCAAATAACATATATCATATTATATCGAATACAACTTTTACTTTACAAAGAATACGTTACTATTTCTATTATACATAAATAGAGTACACGCGTTTTTGCTTCTTTTTTTAATAATCTATCATCTTCTATTTATTCTACTGAAAATCTCTTTTTAAAAAAAAGTTGGCATTAATGGAGTTGCAATACTATTAAGTAATTGATCTCATGTATGAAATTGTGAAGAAATTTATGTACTAAAAATTTACCAAACATAGATTTTGAATTATCTTACATGTGGTTTTCAAACTTTATTGGATATTATTGAAACGAATCATACGGAAAAACTCATGCGCTTTTTTTTATTGTCAGAGAATTAGAAAGAGTATTAATTAAGATTTATTTTTTGTATATTTTTTCCTCTCCATTTTGAATTATTTTGTAGCGGTTTACTTTATAAACTCTATGTCTGAGTAAAATATTTTTAAATGAGAGCATTTCTTTGAATGCATCGCTTCATTTTTATTCCTAGCTTTTATTTTTGGTTAGCTGATACATTATTTTCATAACAACAATTAGTCAATGTTCATAAACCTTTGTCATGTTGAATGTTCATAAACGTTTGTGCCATATTTTGATTGTTTTTGTAGATTTCCAGCATGGTAAATCTTGAAACAAGACAAGCTGTTCATTGTAAAATAAAAATTGATGCTTTCTAACTCTTAAAAATTAAAAATTAATAAAATTAAAGTAATTTAGATTATCACTACCTCTTTAAAAATAATTAAATAAAGAGAAAGAGATATTTCAAATAGCTTCCAGTAGAAGAAAATAAAAAATATGCAGAAGATAATAATAAACAGCAGTTCGATAAAATATGTCTTTATATTCAGAAGATATTAAAATTATTTTAATCTAGTTTATATTCATCAACTAAAAGACAACAAAATGAAAGTTGTACGAAAAACATAGCAAATGAGCTATGTTCGTGCTATAACAAAGTTTAAAAATCCTCAAATGTTAGTGTAATATTATACAGTACATCGGATACAATATAGTGGCCGAAATATTTTGAATATAATATCTGCTTTTTAATATATAAGAAGTAATTTATAGTAAACCTCATAAACGTATATCAATTTCATAAAATGTCAAATAGTTTATTAGTATTAAAACACACTCTAAACAGTGTTCCCCCTTAAATCATTTTGTTATGAAATACTTTGGTGTGGCCCTGTAAATTAAAAGCACATAATCTTTGCACCACAGGTTGTGCAGAGTGTTTGTTTTAGTGTATATTTGAAGCATACATATCAATTCTATTGTTTAGGATGGAGTGTAGCATCATTTAAATGCACTTGATACAATTTTTCCCATTGTCCATAATGTAACGGAATTCTTTTAGCTGTCCGTGTAAGAAAAAAAACAATTCATACGATTTTCGTAAAATTTGAAACTACTTCACAAAATTATGCAAGTGTTATACATATTAAATTTCCAATGATTCGGTGGGGCAGTTTTTGCTCTGTTATTTACGAACGTACTGAACGAAAACTATAATTGCTACATATTTATACAATTACGAAAGCCTCTAAAAATTGGCTTTTTATCTTTCTTTGAAAACTTCCTTATCCTTACGAAGTTGTTTTGATAACCATAAAACAAATTGAAATGCACAAAACAGTATGAAGTCGAAACATTAATTCTGGATAATGAAAATATATACTTTCACTTATCTGTAGTTTTCTTAATGCTGCGGTGGGATCTTTTGCCGTTTGTGTAGAATTACCGCATGTTCACATTAGCACCAATTAAACCTAATGTGAAACTTACACATTCTAATAGATTTCAGCCTTCTTCTTTTTACAAATATTTCCGGTGTGTTTAATTTATGAAAATAATTTTTCGATGTTGTTATTTGGAAAACTTTACGCATAAAAGACAATAGTTTGCTGTTACCTTTATAAATAATTATGACTGTTTGCTTCTATATTAATGTGTACTTAAGATGCTTTCCTTTATTTAAACAAGAAACATTAAAACACACGTCAAGCATAAATTATGAAGCGCTTTTCAATATTTTTCAGAATAATGTAAAAATATTGCATCTTTTAAAAAATTAAAATGTTGCGTCACATTTCATCATATGGAAATGTATAATGCATTTCAAAACGGAACTTGTGCTTTTCCTATCTACAATCCGAAAATTATCAGAATTTTTTACTAACTAAAGGAGACCAAACTAAATAATATTTACATGTACGTTTTAAAATAAAATTCTACTTTTAATAGTGTACTGCCATTTTAGAACAATTGCGACATGGTCGAATTTAATGAGACTTAATGAAAGGCATGCCTTTTGTATAAAAAAGGTAATAAACTTTTTTATATAGCTCTGCTTATTTGTTAGCTGGCATAGTTAAGCATTTTATGCTATGCATTAAATTGTATGATTCTGATGTATTTTAACATCTCGTGTAGCTTATATTTGTTATTACGTTAAGAAATCTAGAAACTGAATTAAACTTATAGTGATATTTACGAGTAATTATAATTTTTGCTACAAAGTTATTTTAAAACGTATGATCTTGGGGTATGCCTATTCTCTAACAAAAAAATATTTTCACCAAAAATTCATTATTAGAAATTTTTTAGCTTAAAGGAAGTATTATTAACAGCAAGTAAACTTTTCACAATTTTTATTTTTTTTAGATTTTGAAACTAAAAGAGTTAAAGATATTGTTGTACTCTTAATTTTTTTTTATTAAATTGGTAAAACATATTTAAAATGATCATCGACGCATATTTGATTACATTTAGTGGTAAAATTTAGCACTTCCATGTGGGGAGGGATATGTTCAGTAAATAATTATATGTCAGATGCACCAAAAAAGACTTAATTTGAATGCTAACTATATATAATAAATAAGGCTATACCAAAATTTAGAGATGCTACACCTCCATTCTACTGCAATCCCGCAACGATCACAATACGGGACCTAAAAAAGATATTTTTCAGCATGAAAATATGAGAAATTTCGTTGTTCAACAACTAGTAAGATGTTTAGAGATTTACAAATATTTCGACAAATGGGAGTATTATATAGTATATATATCAACTGACATATCAAATACAGGGTTGTTTAAAAGTGTGTATATATATCTTGCATAAGTACGGCTTGATGTAGTAAAGGATGGAATATTTTTTGGATGTTTCTGTAAAATATCGTCTGCAAAAGGATCTTTTCTCTTTAATATAGCTACAGTTTAATGAAATGAACTTGCAGCAGCCAAGGAGTGATTATTTGGACCTTCTACATTTATTTATTTTGTTTTTTTTCTCGCTGGCCATGACTTCTGTGCGGAGAGAGGGAAACCTGGCGATGATGTTTCTGCCCCCCTAACTTTAAATTGTCACAATCTATTTAAAAGTCGACAGGATCGCTTATGCCTGTGCTGCCTTTTTCGGATTTCGAAGAAATGGGACGAAGAAGAACATGCTATGGAACGAAGAAGAACATGCATGTTGAATTCTATGTTCTGAAGGGCATTCTATACGGTAGTTTCGGCTTGCTAATGGAGTCTGCTGTGGAACGAAATGATGACGAATCGCCGGTTTGCGAATCGCCGAAAATCAACTTCTCGTGAATGTTCTTGTGCCAAAATCGCCGTAATTTCTAACTTAATTAAAGTAAAAGAAATGTTCTTTCTAAAGTGCTACAAATCTATGCTTGGAAAGACACTACTCTGAGATATTTTGTTAGCTTTATTAAAGAAGTTCCGCGATGACTGACATTCATCTTGTTGCCGCCCAAATATTGGATGAATGACTTTAGGTATTACTGGTAGTGATGACAAGAAAAAGGGAAAAAAGTTTACAGGGACAACTGTAGTATGACAACTGACAAATATAAAAGTACATTTTCTAATTTATTGCTATTTGTTTGTAATCAAGAACTATTCTCAGAATGCAGTATTTTTATGATGATGTTCCTATTACTAGACATTTGAGATAGAAAACTAAGTTAACATTTATGTTTCCTCCTTTGTTTGTTAGAATTGCTGGTAGCAGTGAGCTTTAGTTCCCGGATTCTTATAATTTATTTAAATTCAGTAAGAAAGATGGAACTGTACAAATCTGTTGCTAGAGTTTTGACTGATAAATATAATTAAAATTTCTGTATATGTTTATGATTTATAAAAAAATAAAATTAAAAAGTTGATCCCAATTTAAGGTATAACTATGATATTTACAACTTCTATTTTTATTAGATAAGATTTCTGGTTAAAGTTAGCAGCTAAAGATAGTTATAATTTTCTCGATAATTTTGATTCAGATTTTTAAAAGGGAGGGTAATAATTCTGTGTGAGGCAATCAAAATGTAAACATATCCAGTAGACAAAGCCCTCAAGATTGCGAAAGCGCGAACTCGTGAATTTCACCTTAAAAGTAAAAGACTATGATCGAAATTTTGTCGAATCAACATTAAAAATACAAGATTCTGTAATTTATGAAGAATTTAAATACCCTAACACTCGAAAATTAGAACCTACTTTCTCTGGACAATACAAAATTATAAATAAACTTTCTGATGTAAGTTATGAAATAGATAAATTTAATTATCAGACAGGACAGAATTCCGTTATTGTGCATGTTTCTAAATTAAGACCCTGTTTTTCACCAGAAGATTTTAAATTGTTTCATGAGCAACCCAAAAAACAAACAAAACCTCAGATGCAATCACAATCACTAGATCAAACTAAAGTCAAGACAGTATATTAAACTTTAATTCTTATTCTTTAAATATTTTATCACCATAATTTTCAACATTAGCAGGTATGGTCTTCGTGGCCAACAAGAATATTACTTGTTTTGGGGGTTAAATTAGGCTCCTTATGCAGGCTTAAGGTGTACACTTTGATAGTAAAAGCTTTCAGATTGATGTTGATAAATAAATTTTAATTGTATTTAAGTCTAACTATATTTACCCGTTTATTTGACATTAGTAGTATTCTATTTATTCAGCAGATATTTATGTGATAACAGTTATAAAATCTGATGATTCTACTCAAACCTATAACATAATATGTGATTTTCAGTGATTGTGAAAACTACAGATATTAAAAGTTTTTAAAAAAGCAAACTATTGTTTTTTCCATTTTTAAATAAGAATGACAACTTTTATTCCTATCTGTTTTTATTATTAAAGTTTATAAACCATGTGTGCATAAAACATTATTCTACATTTGGCATTTGAAAACTTATAACCAAATTTGACAATTTTGTAAAAAAGTTTCAGAGAGGAATTATAGTAAGGAAATACTTGTTAAGAGTCCATTTTCTAAATAGTTAGATTTAACTTTATTTGGATTTTGGAATTATTATTTTTTTATGTATACTTTCGGCTAGCATAAAATACTTTCATATGCTATTAGAAGATAAGAAAATTATTTAGTTGCTATGTAATTATTTTTATACTCAACCAATATTTTCCCTATCAATAATAAACAAATTGTGATATTCTCTTTTGATTATACTCTTGTTTTACTATTGTTATTATTATTATTATGATTACTATAATGAAGTTGAGTATTAATTATATTTATATTCTTATTGAGAATATTAGGATATGGAGTCTTGTTATGCTACTTACTATTATTGTTATTATTATTATTATTTAAATTTTTCTATGTTATTTATTATTAATGTTTTGAAGTGATACTATTTATTATTGAAAATTTAATATAGTATGAAAAGATGTTGGAATTCAACAAAAGACTTACTTAATGAACTATATCACTGAAAAAATTTAGTTGACTATTGAAGAGATACTGTTTAATAGACTGGATCCAAGGATTCTTTAGTGGACTATTGATTATGTTATTGAAATTCTATAAACTCCCATGAAGGAGAATTCTTATTGTTTTTATTATATTTTTAATATTTCTTGCTTATTAATATTTATAACTTATTTACTTTAATTGTATGTATTATATCCTATGCACTTACAAATAGTAAGTGATATTGTAACATTATTGTATTTCTTTCAGGGAAATGCTCCTACCTAAATTTAATTCAATTTAATTTTCTCTTAACTATTTTTTTTAATCGCTAATATTTGTTATATTGCGTTAATTTTCTTTTCTTCCATCTCTTGGCTTCCTGAGTTTGACTGTTTTATTCCAAAATTTAACTTTTCTAAATTATTATATTTCTGTTGTCTGAACTTGTAGTTATATTTAACTATCAATTTCATACAAAGTTTTGGGGAGGGGGGATAATATTACAAATTTTAAATTTTTTTGCCAAAACTAACCTTTATATTATCTTAATTTTCTTACAATAATATTCCGTACTTATTTCAACTTATTAAGTAAAAATCTTCTTTCTAGATCTAATCTGTTAATCTTTATGGAGACAATATAAACTCCTAATTCGCCTTAAAAAATATTTATTCCAATACGCGTAAATTTAAAAGATGGCTCAAAATCAAAAATATTCTTAATTAAACTTTATTTCGTAATATTCGAAATAAAACTCATTTTTTCTATGTTTTTATCAACCCTTTTTAAAAAAAGTCTTATTAAATTTATTCCAAAACCATACCTTTCAAAAAATATCATTATTTTATTTTATCTATTTATTTATTTTCCCTCAGTCAATCTTTGATAGTGTGCATATCAATAAATTCATTTCTTTTCTTTTTCTCTTAAAATTAATCATCTATAAAAATCGTCTGCCTAAGATATTTAAAATTCTGAGTTGATTATAAATTGGCTAAATAATATTTTTTAAATAAAATTATCGTCTATGGAAAATAGTCTCGTATCTGGGTATGAGTTATGTTTACATAAAAGAATGATGGTTTGAGGCTAGAGAATGTTCTAGAATTTTCTTTTTAGATTTAAGAGGGGAAGTCTCGAGATGAGAAGAAGGATTCTTGGGTGCGCTCTTGCATGAGTACGGTTTGATGTAGTAAAGGATGGAATATTTTTTAATGTTTCGGTAAAATATCGTCTGCAACAGGAGCTTTTCTCTCTAATATAGCTACAGTTTAATAAAATGAACTTGCAGCAGCCAAGGAGTGATTATTTGGACCTTCTACATTTATTTATTTTGTTTTTTTCTCGCTGGCCATGACTTCTGTGCGGAGAAAGGGAAACCTGGCGATGATGTTTCTACCCCCTAACTTTAAATTGTCACACTCTATACAGATTTGGTTAAATATTTCAAGAAGTACAGGAAAATGCTTAATATTCATAATAACGTATGATTGTTCTTACTTGTTTTTAGCACTTTCCAACAAAGTTGAAAAGTGCTTATGCATTCGGTTTGTCTGACCGTCTGTCCGCGCTCTAACTCCCGTAAATATACTCGGATTGCTGTGAAATTTTTATATGTTATTGATGTTTACCCTAGCACAAACCCTATTGAAAATGAAGTTTCTACCATAATTGATTTATTTACAGGGAGAGTCAAAAGTTTTCGATTACATTACGTCCTATGGGGAAAAATCGTTCAAATGAATTTTATAGGTGTTTACACCCTGTCAAACATACTCAAATTCATATGAATTCGCAAAGTGCACTAAAATATGTATTATGTAATGTATGCAGTAAAAATATAGCTATTATTCATTTACAGGGCCGCACAAAAGAATTTCATTAGATAATGGTAAAGGGGGAATTGTGTGCGACATATTTTAAATATATTAAACTGTTTCATGTATATCAAAATTGATATATGTCACAGAAGCTTAATATAAATCATACGATACTGTCTTGCATAATATGAAGTACATAGCATTTACAGGGGAATACAAAAGATTTCAAATAGTATATTTTTTCTGAAGTACCGTATATGTGTCCGATGATGGTTGAAGATGGGATGTAATGCATTTTAATTATGATATGTGCGTTCACTAAATATATGCAAATTATATGGTGAGTATAAATGTTATAGTTGATATACAGGGCTACCCAAAAGAGCTCGCCAATGTTACTGAATATGAGCGTAAAGTACTTAAACGTGGTTCTTAAATAAGCTGTGCATTTTTACGCTGAACTGCATTCAATTTACTGAGAAATGTTTGCAGAATATAGATAAAAGGATATACAGGGCCACGCAAAGAACATGGACGCCTATGAATGATAATTTATGAGAATGTGATTTCAGTTGTTTTAAAAGTGTTTTAGTTTACCAATAAATTTTAGTTAATGCTGACGTGTAATAAAGGTACAAGGTAAACTACAGGGCTGAACAAAAGTATTCAAGTATGTTTCCATCTAATAGTATGAATTGCTGAAAAGAAAATTTCAAGCTACTGGGCATTTTCTTGCTAAACTAATTTTTCCCATTATATTAACTGACAGATAAAATACAGGGCTGTTCAAAAGTACTGGAATACATATTTAGGTATATTTGTCTATACACTGTTATTTCGTGACTGTATCACTGTCGTGACTGTCGTGACTGTAATAACGTGTTTGTTAAAGATTTTATGAAGTGTTGGAAAGTGCTTCATAATCTATGCTTAACGCAGGATTTTTCTTGCTTCTTTTTATAACGAGAATCATAATAAAATAAATAAAAAAAATATAATTTAAAAACTACAACGACTATTTGTAAAATGATATTTCAAAATACTCAATTTTTTAAAGACTTATTAATAGAGTCTGAATTTAAATTAATAATAATAATAACCATCATTTTTATATTGATGATTATAACGACTCATATATTACGTACGCCATACTTTAAACATTAATATTCCAAGACCAAGGATAAAAAACAGTAGATTAAAGATACATAACATTCATTGTTTAAAATGTGCATTTTTATTTGATGGAGCTATTCAGGCTGACTTCTAAATGCCTCATATTATAGCATGGGTTAAACAATAATATTCCTAGACCCATCACAAACAAATTTTAAATGAAATTTTAGTTTTACAATTTTCTGAACTGCAAATTTTTAAATTTCCAAATATCGCCCATTTTAAATTTTTGCATTGTTGTGTAGAAAAAAAATGCACTTTTCAATGAAATTTGTTTGAAATCTGTACCACAATTTTTTTTTAAGATTAATTTTTTAAAAGTTTTATTACTCTTTTTGTCATTGTGGCAACAGAGGTATTCCATTTTTGGACATTAAACATGGACCAATCAAAAAATGAATAAAATAAAAAACAGAAGTATTCCATTTTTGGACATTAAACTTGGACCAATCAGGAAACGAATAAAATTAAATAAGTTGCGGAATTCAACCAATAAAAAGATTCAGATATACTTTAGATTTCCCATTTCTCCACCGAGAACAACAACTATTTTTTCCAAATAGTTAATAATGCTGATAAAGTCACATAAGTACAAAACTTACTCTCTATTAGGAAATAAAAAACCCTTTAAAGAAGTTTCATAATTGCGAAAGTATTCATGAAAATTAAGTTTAATTGTCCCTCACATTATGGGGGAATCACGCATATTCTCATTAGTGATTATAATATATTTTTGTAGATTAAGGGACATTTGCCCTTTTTTTTTACAAATTATTTACTAAACAGTCTCTATTTATACACTCTTCAAAACAATTAAAGGATATTGCAGTTTTAGGTGGATTTTGTATCTGGGAAACTTTTAAGCTGATTGATACATGGTCGACAGACATAGTAGGTTATATGAGAATAAATGACACATGTATGGCAGAAAAAAATGCATTTTATTGCGCATTTGTGTACAAGAGGAAAAAGACACAATTTGTGCATATGAGAAAAAAAGAATAAGAAAAGTTGTTTCTTCAAAGAAAATCATTTTCAGTAGGGGGTATGGTTTCCACGGGTGGCCAGCAACGTTGAACACCTTTGAGGCATGGACTCAATGAGGCTATTAATGACGAGTTGGGGTATTCTGCCCCACTCTTCCAGAAGAGCTCTTTCCAGTTCTTGGAGAGTTTGTGGGGGTTGTTGGCGGCCAGAAACTCGTCTTTCTAGAGCGTCCCAAACGTGCTCGATTGGATTCATCTCTGGAAAACACGCTGGCCATTCCATTCGAACGATTCCTTCCTCGAAAAGGAAATCCTCCACCAGGTTTGCACGATGTTGCCTGCAGTTATCGTCCATTAAAATGAAGTTATCTCCGATTGCTGCTGCGTAAGGGACTACAATAGGTCTGAGGATCTCATCCCTATATAGGCGACCAGTCAGAGCTCCATCTCGAATGATGTAGAGGTCAGTGCGCCCGTCAATGGAGATGCCACCATACACCAACACTCCTCCACCGCCAAATCTGACACTTTCGTGCACGAACGCAGGATTATTCCTACTGCCACGGTCCCTCCAGATGAAAATACGCCTATTATCCGGATGCACAGAAAAACGGGACTCGTCAGAAAACAAAATATTGCTCCATTCATTTCTCCTCCAGTTGACATGCTCGGTTGCCCACTCCCTGTGGTCGCGACGATGCCTTGGTGTTAATCTAACACATACCATCGGTCGGCGAGCATACTGACCTAGAGCATGGAGCCGGTTTCGGACAGTCTGAGTTGAAATCGTGGTGCCTGTAGCCGAGCGAAGGTGGTGTTGGAGAAGAGTAGCGTTCATGTTTCGGTGTCTCCGAGCTGTTAACGCTAAATACCGATCTTCATTGGTCGTTGTTTCCCGTCTACGACCTTGCCGTGGTCTTCGCTCTGCACATCCACTCTCCAAAAAACGATTCCAGATCCTGGAAATGACACTGTGTGACACTCCAATGACTTGCGCTACTTCGGCTTGAGTTTGCCCCCTTCTAAACTACCAACAATTCTCCAAGCTTCTGAATCTGTCAAATGACTTCTCTGAGACATCGTACTCATCGAAACAAAGCAATCACTGAATGCCGATCATCCTTGTCTTCATTCTCTTTTATCCAGTTGAAAGTCAAATTTCATTTTCTGCCGCTAAAGCGACGTTTTTGACGTCGAACTCAAAATTTGCATACTCCACAATTTGAAAAACAGAAAAATTTGCATTTTTGATTCTCTCCTCCTATTTTCGGCAAAAAAAAAAATTCGTTTATATCTTTATTTTATATAAAACTTCAAATATCCTTTAATTGTTTTGAGTAGTGTAGTTCAAATGAATAACTAGAATTTATGAATAAGTAAACATAATAAAATGAAGTGAAAAAGAAAACTCTGCATAAGCATTCACTACTCTCAACGGACATGTGCACAATTTAAAGTAAGTTAAATCTTCTTCTTTTTCCAAAAGTTTCGTAATGCTTACAGATTAGGTATTAAAGATGAAACGAAGTCTTTTACAAGCATGGATAATTTTGAATCAGAAAAGAATAGAAAATTCGACATAGTATATGTCTAAATCATAATATAGTGGTCGAAAGATGATTTTTCGCTTTGATATACTGCAAATCACACGAGAGTTGTTTTCTTGACGCGCTTTACTATTATATTTTATCAAAGGGTTTTGATTTTAACATAAGCAGAAAGATGTAAAGTAGGATAAAACGATGATTTTCAAAGACAAATGTTGAAAATTGTGTAAATTTTTTGAGGGCTTTCCTACTATGAAGAGTTTTGTTATTTCATCAACAGCAGAAAATACACTGTAAAATAATCAGTTCTTTTTAGAGAAAATAACTGTATTTTTAGAGATAGAACTGAGAAAACTGTTTTTTTCTGTAAAAGAAACTGAATTTCATAATTTTTAAAGATTAATCCTTTGAGACCAGAGTCTTTTACGAAATGTTTAACTTTTTAAAAACTCAACATTCTGCCATATTAAATCGAAAAAATGCTTCGATTAAATGAGGCAATTTTTCACTAACATTTTACTCATAACTATAAGGAACGATTCTTAAGCCTTTTGCGGTACGCACACGTGACGCTCGTCCCCAAAGAGTTAAAGCTGCATTTTTACAGAAAAAATATTATGATGAAAAATTGCAGATATTATCTCTAAATTAAACGATTTTAAACTGGCGCCAAAATTGACAGTTTATTCATGTCAATTGAGAAGGGGTTTTTTTTTCCTTTTTTTTACACATTACTAACTAAACTCTCTCCTTATAATTAAAATTAATAATTAAAACTTATGAATTAGTAAATATAGTAAGATGAAATTAAAAAACTCGCCATAAACAATCACTACTCCCAAGGAACATTTTATCAGAAATCTGTACAACTTAAAATAAAATAAATCCTCTTCTTTTTCCAGAAGTTTCGTAATGTGTATGCAGAAAATAATTGGAAATTCGCCATAATATATATTTGAAGGTGAAGCCCAAAAGATGGTTTTTTGGTTTGATAGATTTCATATCACATGAAAGTGGTTTTCTTTACATACTTTATAATGGTATATTGTAAAGGGCTTTGATTAAAAACTCATAAACATAAGATGCATTCTGACCTGAATATCTAATAGTAAATAAATATTGTAAATATTTTGCTACGTGAAGTTTCCCATTTTTTCATGAATTTATTTTTTAATAAAAATGTTTATTTGAACATTTTGGCTAAAAATATGGAGAAAGATGCAAAAAAGGATAAAACGCTGATTTTCAAAGACAAATGTTGAAAATTGTATCGATTTATTGAGAATATTTCCATTATGTAGAGCTGTGTAATTTTATCAGTAGTTGAAAATATACAAAGTATTTCGTGAAAGGTAGGCAAAATTTCAAGAGGTGATAGCACATACCGAAATAAAGAACTTTCATCAAAGAACGCTTGATCAAAATTTAAAATGCAAAAATACTAGAGGACGCCGATAAATTAAATCAAATCTTATACATTTTCAAAAACTTTCGTAATTAGCTAATAAAGATAAAAAGGAGATTTTTAGATGCATGGATGATTTTGAATCGAAAAAGAATTCAAAACACGTCGTAATATGTTCCTAAAAATGAAGGACGAAACAGGACTTTTAGGTTTGCTAGAGTGGTGTTTTTGGCACATTTTACTATCATATTTTGTGAAAGAGCTTCGATTATATACTCATGAACGTCATCATGGGATCGTAGATATTTTCTTTTAAGATTATGCTTTATTTTTGTAGAAAAAGCACTTTTATCATTTTTTTAGAGATTATTTACTAAATTTTTTCTTTTTATAATTAAAATGAATTATTATAATTTATGAACAAGTAAACACAATAACATGAAGAGAAAAAAATCTATGCATAAATACACACTACCCCAAGGATTATATTTATCAGACACTATGCGCAACTTAAAATGAGTTAAATCTTCATATTTTTCCTAAAGTTTCGTAATATCTATGGATAAGGTATTAAAGATGAAGCGGAGCCTTTTAGATGCATGATTGATTTTGAATCAGAAAAGAATTGAAAATACGTCATAATATATATATATAAATGTGATTGCATAAAGATGATTTTTCGTTCTGATATATTTTATATCACGCGAAAGTGGTTTTCTTGACACACTTTACTATCATATTTTTTGAAATGGCTTTGATTATATAAACATAAACATATGACGAATTCCGACCGACCTGAATTAGTAAATAAATATTGTAAATTTTTTGCTGCGTGAAGTTTCTCATTTTATTTTTTTAATTTATATTTTAATAAAAATGCTTATTTGAAAAGATTACTTTTTAAAATACACGAAAAGATGCAAAGTAGGATGAAACGATGATTTTCAAAAACAAATGTTGAAAATTGTACTTATCGCACTATACTATAAAATTAAATAGAGCTGAGTAATTTCATCATCAGCAGAAAATACACTGTAAAATAATCTGTAATTTTAACGGAAAAGGATTGTATTTTTTTTTATAAAAAAGACTGTGTTGAAGAAAAACAGTTTTTTTTTCTGTAAAAGAAACTGAATTTCATAATTTTTTAAGATTAACTCCTTCGGGACGGGAGCCATTTACGAAATATTTAATGTTTTAAAAACAGAAATTTCTGCCATATTAAATCGAGAAAATGTTCCAATTAAATGAGGCAAATTTTCAGCAAAATTTTACTGATAGGGATAAACAAGGATTCTTAAGCCTCTTTTGCGGTGTATACAAGTGTCGCTTGTCCCCAAGGAGTTAAATATGCATTTTTTACAGAAAAAAATCTGTTATTATTAAAAATTTCAGATATTTTCTATAAATTAAACGCTTTTAATCTGTCGCCAAAATTGACAATTTCTTCCTGTCCATTCATTTTGTTTTACAGAATAACTAAACGTTTTCTCTTTATAATTCAAATGAATAAGTAAAATTTATGAATAAGTAAACCTAATAAAATAATATGAAAGAAAAAACTATGCACAAACACTCACTACTCCCAACGGACATATTTATTAGAAGTATGCACAACTTAAAATAAGTTAAATCTTCTTCTTTTTCCAAAAGTTTCGTAATGTCTATGGATTAGGTATTAATGATAAAGCTGAGTCTTTTTTTGATGCATGGCTGATTTTGCATCAGAAAAGAATTTAAAATATGCCATAATAAATGTCTAAAGCGGAAGGCCGAAGAAGGATTTTCCTATCTGATATATTTCATATCATGCCAGAGTGGGTTTCTGGACACACTTTACTGTCATATTTTGCGAAATGGCTTTGATTATAAACTCAAAACGATTCAGTGGAATCGCCCATATTCTCGTTCATAGTTATGTAGCAATTTTGTAAATTTAGGCAATTTTGTCTTTTTTTTTTTTTTTTTTTCAAATTATTTCCTTAACGTTCTCTATTTATAATTCAAATGAATAATTAAAATTTATGAATATGTAAAAACAATGAAATGATGTTAGAAAAAAATCTATCCATAAACACTTGCTACTCCCAAGGGACGTATTTATCAGAAATTTGCACAACTTAAAATATGCTAAATCTTCTTCTCTTTCCAAAAGTTTCGTAATGTCTGTGGATTAGATATTAAAGATGAAGTGGAGTCTTTTAGATACATGGTTGATTTTGAATCAGAAAAGTATTGAAAATACGCATAATAGATGTCTAAAGCTGAAGGCCGAAAGATGATTTTTCGATTTCATATATTTCATATCACGCGAGAGTTGTTTTTTTGACACATTTTACTATCATATTTTGTGAAAGGTCTTTGATTATAAATTCATAAGCATACGATGCATTCTGACCTGAATATGTATTAGTAAATAAATATTGTAAATATTATGCAACGCGAAGTTTCTCAATTTCTTTTTAAGAATTTATATTTTCATAAAAGTGTGTGTTTGAAAAGTTTGGTTAAAAATACACAGAAAGATGCAAAGTAGGATGAAATGCTGATTTTCAAAGACAAATGTTGAAAAATTGTATAGAATTATTGAGAGCTTTCCTAGTATGTACAGCTGTGCAATTTTATCGGCAACTGAAAATATACAAGGTATTTCGTAAAAGATAGGTGAAATTTCAAGAGGTAATAACACATACCGAAACAAACAACTTTCATCAAAGAATGCTTGATCATAATTTTAAATGCAAAAATGCTAGAGGACGTATAGGATAAACTAATTTAAATCTTATTCAGCTTTCAAAACATTCGTAATTAGCTGTTGAAGATGAAAAGGAAAATTTAGATGCATGGATGATTTTGAATAAAAAAATAATTGAAAATACGTCATAATATATGTCTAAAGCTGAAGAACGAAAGAGGAATTTTTGGTCTACTAGAGTAGTTTTCTTGACACATTT
The DNA here is from genome assembly GCA_964019185.1 of Maratus speculifer. NCBI lineage: Eukaryota > Metazoa > Arthropoda > Arachnida > Araneae > Salticidae > Maratus > Maratus speculifer. Next base: position 107,382,493 of record OZ025300.1, read on the forward strand.
TACTATCATATTTTGTGAAAGGGCTTTGATTATACACTCATACACGTCATGGTGGGATCGCCCATATCTTCTTTTATGATTATACTTTATTTTTATAGAAAAAGACAGATTTGTTTTTTTTTCTACAGATTATTTACTAAATGTTCTTTATTTATAATTAAAATGAATAATTAAAATTTAAGAATAAGTAGACACAATAACATGAAGAAAACAAAACTATGCATAAACACTCATTACCCCAAGGAATATATTTATCAGACACTATGCGCAACTTAAAATAAGTTAAATCTTCATATTTTTCCAAAAGTTTCGTAATGTCTAAGGATAAGGAATTAAAGATGAAGCTGAGTCTTTTAGATGCATGGTTGATTTTGAATCAGAAAAGAATTCAACGTATTGCAAATACGTCACAATATATATCAAAAGGTGCAGGCCGAAAGAATATTTTTTGTTCTGATGTATTTCATATCACATGAAAGTGGTTTTCTTGATACACTTTACTATTATATTTTGTGAAAGATCTTTAATTATAAACTCAGAAATGTGCGATGCATTCTAACCTGAATATGCATTAGAAAATAAATATTGTAAATATTTTGATTCATAAAGTTTCTATTTTCTTTTGTTGTATTTCTAGTTTAATAAAAATATTTATTTGAATAATTTGGTTGAATATAGATAGAAGGAAGTGAAGTAGTTTGAAACGATGATTTTCAAAAACAGTTTTTGAAAATTCTATAGCTTTCTGAGAGTTTTACAATTATGCAGTATTGTGTAATTTCATCAGCATCAGAAAACATACAATGTGTTTTGTAAAAAATAGGCAGAATTTCAAGAGGTGGTTGTACATACCGAAATATACACTTTCATCAAAGAACGCATGATCGGAATTCAAGATTCAAAAGTGCTAGTAAACGCCGGGGGCAAGTTGTTATACAAGGTAGAAGCACACAAGAATGATTAAGTGACAAAAGCAACATGGGAAACAATCGTTCAACCTATGAAATTTTTCTATTAGCAATTCCGTAGGTAAAATCATAGGTCATATCAGCTTTTTCTTTAATAGTGAAGAATAATATCTTACTATATGTTTTTTATCCCGATTGACAGTTATACACTCGGATCAAAGACTTTTATATTATAATCGATGTGAAATTTTGCATACGTGTTCTTCTTCTTCCTAATATCACATTTCCATGTTTTTCATGAACTTTTTTCCCTAATAACTCGCAACAAGAATTAAGCTTTGCTGTTTGCTTGGTGTAAGTTTCCAGATGCTCCACCACCTTTGCGTTTTATTCCTAACATACACTTTTAAAAATCTTCTCTTAGTTTGAACCAAATTTTGGTGCAATGATAACATTTATTATTGTTATAATTATTATTATTATTTATTATTATTATTATTGATATTATTATAAGAGAGTCCATTGAAATTTATAAGCGTAGAAATTTTGTTTACAATGATACCGTTTCTTTTATTATTTCTAAGTTATGGTTAAAATTAATGAATAAATTCCTCGTGAGAGCTTGAATGGGATGAGCCATGTTGGAAATTCTTTTAGATCATGGTCTATTTTAATTTATTTTTTTACAATAGAGCGCGTGACTTTTTTTTGTTTATATTTGATTGTCGCGTGTCATTTGTATTTACCATGAAATGTTTTGAAATTTTATTTTTATTTTTATTATGATTATGGATCTTATTAGACGGATCCGAAACATGTCAATGTCATTTATTTTTAATTATTATAACACCTTTCTTAAGTAAAATAAAATTTTTATTAAAATGTTTATATAAAAGGCGAATCTTTTAAAATTGGTGATTTAAAAAGTCTTTTGGATTTAATAAACTTTTTATCAAATTTTGGTGCTTTGTCACCATCAGATGGTGAAATTTCGTTCCAACATTTGGAGTTTCCTATTGCAATCTCATTCCAACTATTGGAGCTATGCCTCAACAGGTTCCCCAAATACTGGAATGAATTTTCATCATGCTATGATGACAGTTATTGAGCACCAAAATTTGGTTCATACTAGTACAAGATTTTTAACAATGTATATTCTCAGAGGAAAGTTGTTCTATTGGTTGGGTACTAGCACGATTTAAAGCTTTGTCCATGCTTTGTGAAACACACTATATATGTTTTTTGTCCCTTACATGCCATCTAATCACGTTTTTAGAAAAATGGGTGAAAACCAAAAACAAGTGACTTGGGAATTGTTTTTCAATTTTTCACTTGTTTTACATTTTTAATTATTCTTTAAATTTTATTTATTTATTGCCTTGCGTATAATAATGTGAACCAAAAATATCCTTTATTTTAATCCTCTGTCTAATTTTGTTTTCTCTTTCTAATCTTACACAAGTTCAAAATTTTCGACTTATTAACATGATGCCGCTATATTCCTTGAAATCGTTGGTGAATTATTATTGTGTGTTACTAATTTGAAAAGTGAGACACGATGAGATTTCTTGCTCCCTGGTACATGTCCGGATGTCAGCGCTATTTGATTGAATGAGAATTTTTCAAACATCTTGAAGCATTTTTCTTAAGTCTTTTACCGAAACTAACCAGATTCTTTAAATATTAAATAATGAAGTATTATCTCATATTACGCAAGCGTGGTTTTTCGAAACACATTAGAATATCATATTATGTCGAAAAAAAAATTGGCTATAAACTCAAATACGTACAATGTCCTTCAAACTGAAAATGTATGAGTAAATAGCTATTCTAAATGTTTTGTTTCATGTTTTTTTTCTTTTATTTTTTTATGAATTACATCTTCAAAAAAAATGGACAGGAAGATGCAGAACATTACAAAATGATGATTTTCAAAGACAAAAGTTTAAATCTGTGTAGAATACTCCATGACTTGACTACTTCTATAGTTGTCGCTGTAAATCTATCATCATAAGAAACATTATGTTACTCACTGCTCGTCACTGACATGTCGTGTTACAACTCGCAAAAATTAAATTTGGAATTATTGCTCTAACTGGTTTGTCGTATCTACACGAAAAGATTAATAAGTGCATTTATCTGTAGAATCAATTTATTATGTTACAAGTCCATTCGAGTCCACAGGAAGAGGCAAATTCTGTCTGGGGAAAAATTGCTCAATCTTCATAATCTCATCTGCGTCTCCATCTTTCAGGATTTTACGGTTTTATGCAAGTTTGTATTGCAAAGCTAAGTGTTAATTTCATGTTGATATAAAAGCATGACAATCTTCTTTTGTGTCTCCTGAGAAATGTACTTTTGTCGAAATGTGCCACATTTTTTGCGGGCGAGCGATATTTTATTTCTCTTACACAAAACATAGTTCCATTTTTAGAAATAAATAAATGGAAAAAATTCAAAAAATTGTTAAACAAAACTGGGGATTTTTTTTTTTCAAATATTTATATCCTTGCATTTTTCTCATCTTCCGAGCAATATTCTAAATTATATTTTTTATCTTAATAAATTGAATTTTTATTTCTAAGTGCAGTTTTTGAAATTCTCAAAAGATGAAAGTATTCCATTTTTCAAAATCTAGCCATATCACAGAAAATCTTTTGGGAATTCCTGTGCTGTAGTAATTTGAAGTGTGATACATGTTGGGAGTATCTCCGTGCTACGAGTTTATCTTTTTTGATTGAATGGGATTTTTTTGAAACGTCCTAAAGCATTTTCCTGAATTTGTTGCCATATGAATAGTACACAACCTAACTAGATTCGTTAGATTTCATGGCCGGTAATTTTAAATTTTGTGATTGCAGCTCCAGAAATTTTCATATATGGGATAATTTTTTTTTCTACAAAAATCGCAGTCCACACAATAAAATACCTATTAATTGTTATATAATGAAATTTCTTTTCATACATATAAATACAAAATTTCATTAGATGTAATTTAAAGATACATCACATTTTTAATAACATAAACACAGCAATAAAAATGCTTAGAATTTCTAATTGATATTTGTGCCTTATAAAACAAATATATGAGGAAGGTAACAAATTCTGTATTTTAGAAATAATTTTTCATAATTTAAATATGGCTGTTATTGAAAATTAATATAGTTTTCCTTGCCTGATTTTTCGTTTTTTATCTGGTGTAAACATGGTGCTGCGTAATAATTTTTTTTTTTTTTTTGGTAAATTTCAAATTAAAAATACTAAAATCATAGCTGACAACAAGATCATTTACATATATTTTTTTAAATAATGCGATTAAATCCTTTGTAAAACTTGAGTGGATTTTCATTATGCCATTTTTTTGGCTTCCATAACTTAACAAATAAAACTGAACATTGCATGAAATTTGAGCTACTACATTAAAAACATTTTACTTTAATCAAAATTAAAATGTTAAACCTTAAAAAAAGGAAGTAAAAAATGTTTTAGAATGAATTTGTCATTATCGTGACATACATATGTTAAGAATTGACACATAATTACAAACAAAATTAGCATAATTTTAAAATTCTTGAAAATGTAGCGAATTTACACGGAAAAACATTTATTCTCTAATATAAAATAATTTTACTTCATGAAATTTTGAATTGTTTCCAATGGATACTTTGAACATCTAAGTTGAACAAAATATGACATTGTTATATTTACACATATAATATATTTATGCATAGTTCTTAATAGAGTAAAAACATAAGTAAAATTTAAAAATTTAAAAATAAAATTTATCGAACTATGCTATATATACCTATTCACTTCGTGATTAATGAGTGAAGAAAAGAGTTACTGTCTATAAAAATTCATCCCTCATGGGGATTTATCGTGTCAGGAAAAGATTTAATGACTTAAAAGCTTGTAACAAAGTCTATTTTGAGAATTTCGTGTTCAATGTTGTTAAATATATTCTATTACAAACACATTAAACATAACTATAGTGTCAGATGTTTCGTTATGTCATTTAAAAATAAAGTTTTTAAGCATGTATTTTTTTCACGATGGCAAATGGTCAAGAAAAAAAACACAGTTAAAACAAAAGAAACTATCAGGATTTTCTTATAGAAAATACTTCAAAATAAAAGGAATTACATAGGGCGAGTTAAAAAAATACTGGTATTTAGCACCTTATTTGAAAGTATTTTTCCCTGATCACTTGCCACCATGTTCTTGTATTTAAATCGGTATTTTTAAGTAACAATTTGTAATTAAATATGTAATTAGTTTTCTTGTAAAATTAATCATTATCTTAATTTTATATTGTAAAAAACAATATTATAGAAGCTGAGAATTTCTTAAAACATTTAATATTAATACATTTAACCTTAAAAAATCTTTATAGCATACAAAATAACTGTGGAAAATATGAAGCATTTTATCTGCTAGATCTATGTACAATAGGGTGTATCACGAAAAACTTTTTTTTGAAATTCAAAATTTCAAGTTGATAAAAAGTTGTTACTATGATTACATATTTAACTCAAAAAATATTTTTGAAACTGAAAAATATTTAGTTCTCCCGGAATGAGGATGAAGTTTAAACTTTTTGGCCTAAAAATTATTTTTTTCGTAATTTTTACATATATGAATATAAAGTAATTGTTTTTTCAAAGTACAAAAACATAAAGTTTAGATAGGCATTTGACATTTAAAAAAATTTCGTTTCTGTCATTATTTTTATAAGTCGCCCGGAATCTAATTAAAAATCTCATAATTTAACAAAATATCCAAGATTTTCAATTTATTTTGTTGATGATTTTAAATTTGTTACTGGTAAATTTTTACATCTGCAAACCTCCAGATATCATGCAAATAAATTGTATACTATTTTTTAATTAGTTTTTAGACTAATTTGTTTTGACTCATGACATTTAGAAATATTTTTTTAAATATCACACACGAACGCACACAAATAAAAGGGAAACATAAAAAGTTTAATATTTAAATGAAATATTACAAATACAATCGTTCAACATTGAATTAAAAAATTATTATTCAAAGAAAATCTCTGTTTCATTGTCTGCTTATCTCGATAAGTTATCTTAATGGATATAGAAGAACCATGTTTAACATATTTTGGTTATGTAACTCCAGACAATGGTTCTGGGAAAGACACAGTACCATTAATACTAAAATACATGAATTGTAACTGCATTTATGTGACAAGTATTAAAACTCTAGTTTTTATTATAGGCTTACAAGTACTGGTGTCTTTAATGGAAAAATTGTATTGAATTAGTGAGCTTTAAAGCACACAGTACAACTAGTGATTTGTTTGCTTCATTTAAATGATTAATAAAGCTAATTAAATTAAGTTAATGATTAATGAAGTGAATTATTAGGTAGAAATTTGCACACTTTTTACGATCTTTTCTGAAAATTTGCATAGTTTTCATTTCTTTGTTGAAATCAGCGTATTTTTTATTATCTTTTTACAAAATTATTGTTTTACTGATATCTTTCGACAAATTTTGCAGTTTTTCACGATCTTTTGACAAAATATGCTGTTTTTAGATCTTTTGATAAAATTTGTATTTTTTCCCACAATGCTTTCACAAAATTCATGTTTTTTCAAAATCGTTTTACATTGTTTTGACAAAATTAGCGATCATTTGACAAAATTCCTAGTTTTTTCCCCCGAGATCCTTTGACAAAATGTGCATACTTTTTAAGATTTTTTGTCAAGATTTATGGTTTTCTGTGACCTTATCATAAAATTTGTGGGCTATTTTCGTTTAACGAAATTATTTTAAGTATTTTTTAAAGACCTTTTAACTGGGTTTCGTTATTTCTTTTTTTAATGAAATTAGCATTTTTTTTTGGCAAAATCCACATTTTTCTTGCGATTTACTGACGAAGTTTGTATTTTTTTCATAATCTTTTGACTGTGTTTTGTTCATTTTTTGACAAAATGACGATCTTATTCAGTGGCAATCTACTATTATAAGGGAACCATCTCTTATAGTTAACTTGAGCAAATAATACATTGAGTTGATTATTGATTCAGGAACTAGTAATAGAAATGAATTAAAAAATGTTTCATACATACAGACAATTTAAATAATTCTGAAAGAGGTTACCTCAGTGTTTAAACACAGGGCTGCCACAGGCGAATATTTTTTAATTCTACCTCGCACCACTTTTTAAAAACAAAAATCTTTCACATACAGTTTGACAAGATTTGCAAGAGAAATATATTACATAATGTATACTTTTAAAACAGTGATGAGAATGGAAAATAAAAATAATTGCCTGTGTCAGCCCTGTAAACAGACGTATCTAAAAACACAAAGATCGAGATGGCTTCATTAGGTAAAGAATATTGCTGGACTAAAAATAAATTCCAATGTTTGAAACGAAACGTCACTTAACATCTGCAACTACGGCAGTTCAAGAATAAAGAAAAAGTAAAACTTTCCTTTATAGCATTAATTCGGAAATTTTTTTAATATAACAGTAATAAACATAATTCAAAATTTTTAATTAAAAACCTTATTTTTAATTCACTGCAATATAAATTATATACTTTAACCGGCCTAAACAAAAACTTTGAGCGTAGGTTAAAAATGCTGATTACACTTCTGGTTCACTGATTAAAACCACCAAGATAAACGGACAACAAAATCGAGCTTAATTTTAAATAATGTTTTTCAAATTCAATGTTTAACTATTCTATTTGTAATTTTTTTCATTTAGATATTAAATTTTCAAAGTCTTACTTTTATTTGTGTTTGTTCGTCTAATACTTTAAAAATTGTTTCTAATGTCATGATCCAAAATAAATGAGACTAATAAACTAATTAAAAATGAATATATATTTTATTTGCAAGATATCTGGAGGTTTGGAGATTTAAAAAATTATTTGTAACAAATTTGAAACCATCAACAAAATAATTTGAAAATCTTGGATATTTTGTAAAATGATGAGATTTTAATTAGATTCCGGAAGATTTATAAAATTAATGACAGAAACGAAATTTTCTTAAATGTCAAATGCCTATCTAAACTTTATGTTTTTGTACTTTGAAAAAAAACAATTGCTTTATATTCATAAATGTAAAAATTACGAAAAAAATTACATTTTAGGTCAAAAAGTTTAAAATTCATTCTCATTCTGGGAGACCTAAATATTTTTCAATTTCAAAAATATTTTTGGGGAAAAATTTGCGATCACAGTAAGAACTTCTTATCAACTTGAAATTTTGAATTTCGAAAAAAAAAGGTTTTGGTGATACACCCTAATGTACAATTCAACGCAGGAAGTTGGTAGTATCATAGTCATATAAACATTATAAGTCTATTACGGCGATGATCTTCTAATAAGACCTCATCTTTAAAACACTAATGAGTCTAATATTAATAGAAAATAATAAACTGTGACCAAAATAACCGTTTTATCTGAAAAATTTTATTATTTTATTTAAATTATTTCTACATTAAATGTACAGAACTTAAATATCATCCTATTTATGAAAATTTACTATTTTAACGATTAAATTTAAAAACTGCTTCTTAAATGACTGATTTATTATGCTTTAAAAATAATTTTCAAGCATGATCTTATCAAGTGCCGACTTTAGTATACAATAAGGATAAATATTTTACATATAAAAGAATAAAACTAGATCACCATTTATATTTGACTAATTTAGCTTAATGAAATTAATACGTCCTTTATAAATAAATAAATAAAATAATAATAAAAAAATATATCATATGTGTAATCCAATTATTTCATTCCTGACATCCAAATAGAAAATATTGATTTTGAAATGTAATTTGTTTGTAAAGAGCACCTCTCTTTATTGATTCGTTATAGTTTAAAAATAATTTTCAAACATGAAATATCTTTAAATTTATCTCTATAGTTGGAGTTTGATAAAGAAAGATTAATCCGTTTGATCCAAAAACGACATAAAAATTCATAATCAACATAAACAACAACATTTTGTTACTGCTAATATAACATAAAAGTATAACATACTTTAAAAATAAATAGATAAAACATATAATTAAAACATCAATGTAACAGACATATAATTGAACTACCCGATTAAACTCTGAAATCAATAGCTCTAAATATGGCATAATCTCTGAAATAACAAGATATCATAAGAAGCAAAATGTTGGGTGAATAATTCTCAGCATGTGGCTTATACACAAATAACGCTTTTGGTATATATCAAAAGTTTATTTGAACATAAAATTCATACTTTTCATAAGAAGAATTCTTTTTTATTGTGGTTAGTCTAAACAAATATACAAATATATTTCGTGTAAAACATGTCAATTTACCAAAAAAAAAAAAAAAAAAAAAACCTTTATTTTGTAATCTAGAAATCCTGGGTACGATCCCCTAATTATAATGTATACAATTAATTAAATTTTCAATTTTTGTAATAAAACAGTTTTTTAAGGATTTGTAAATAAACCACGTTAATTAAAATGATAATTCCTTTATATTCTTGCAGAATTGTCTCTGTTTATCTAATGGCGTTAATATTGTTTGAAATAGATTCATGCTGCGTACAAGTTTTAAATGTAGATACTTATCAAAGGAAAATATATATTTAAGCAGAAAACACTCTATCGACTTTAAATGTCTATATTTAAAAATAATACAGTGCAATTTTTGTTCTGAATAATAAAAAAAAAACTTAAATATTTCTAGAGCTATTTTTATTTATTGTTAAATGTAAACTTTCTCTATTTAAATCTTTTATGGAAAATATCTATTATTTTAACTAAATATTTTTGAAGGGTATACAATATAAAATACTTTTGGCTCGCTCAACAACGCCTTTGTTACGTTAGAACGGTCTATCCCATGTTGTCATTTATTTCAGACAAATCGTACCATACAGAAATTTATTCTCTCTCTCTCTCTCGTATATATATACTATTCAACATCTACAATGAATATAAAATAACCTAGATTTAAAACAAATTTAAACAAGACAAGATGACTGTGAATGAGCAATGTAGGAAAAAATACGAATATTATTGGAAATAGTGGTACTTGGTTCATTTTCATGGGTAATACTAAGTACCATAATAGCAAGGTCCAGAAATTCTCGTTCTAGTTAATGAATAATCAAAATTAGTCGAAGAGGTTTGAAATTGACAGGGATTTTGGGAAAACTGACAAATAAACCCCTAACTTCTTAGTTATAAAACATATCAAATCAGTTTAAATTTCTCGCTACTCCTATGAAAAGGCCAAAAATGTAAGTATGGCAGATTTTTGGAAACATTAAAGATGGGTTGAAACGAAGAAAATCAAGGATTTTAGGGAGAACAACAATCATACACTTATCAATTCCCAAGATAAGAAATCCAATTAAATTTATTATAAATCTTTTTAACATTATCCACATCTTTATTACTGATAAGTGTTTGATAGAGCCGATTCTTTCCAAAAATAAATGAATAAATGAGTATATAGAAATGGAAAAAAGGAGGGAGTGAGAAGAAAAAATAAAATACATCGTAAATTCTTAAAGCAAAACCGCTTATATTTATTATAAATCTTCTTAATGTTCTCTACAACTTTTATATTGATATTTTTTATATTACAAACTCTTACAGAAAAAATTGTAAATGGGAGGGAAAGAAAATTTTATGATATTAACATGTTCTGAGAAAACCGGCTCTTACTGAAAAGTGAAATTAAAAACTCTTTAAAAGTGATCGGATAAAATTGTTAAAGTAGCATTCTGTAATGAAATTATGATTTAGTTTTTGTTGGTAAAATTATTACTTATCTTCAAAATTTATCTCAAATTTGTATGTTGAGCTGGAAGGGATTTTTTTAATTAATATTTACAGACTAAAAAAACCTAGTGTTTTTTTTCTTTAATTTTCCATCATTGCTATTTTAAATTTGAATTCCCCATGGCTTTGGAAGGAAATTCTGAAATGCCAAAAATACATATCTGTGCCATTTTTTCTGTCTCTTTCATTTCTTTCATTTATAAAGTATGAATGTTCTCTACTTAAATATATATATATTATTTGGGAGTTGTTTTCTTATTTTCCTGTATGTGTATAGTTTAAAGTTGCATTTCTTGTATTCCATACTTAAATACATTGACAACAGCAAAATAAAAAATAAAAAATACAATAGAAAAAAATACTATTCACGTATTGACATTTTGTATGACCGTGTAACACTAGCCGGATACGTATACTTTATATTTTGTATATTCGGAATCTTATACCACTTGTTATTATAAGATTTTGCAAATCACACCTTTTCAAGAATTCTGTATGGTTTCGATATAAATATTAATTGTAATAAAATATGCTATTTATAACATTTATATTATTCCCTATGAAATAATGTTGTACGAATTCAAAATTATACTTTTCTACTTTGCAATAAATGGGCTTAAATACGTATTCTTTAATGTTAATTTAAATTTTATATGATATATTGTTTTGTTGTATAGTTTTTGTTACCTTATTTAGATGAAAAGAATGAGTCGTTATATAAATTAAATAGATTCTTTGATCATTATATTTAATAAAAAAGATGCTATTTTAAGCTCTTTATTAGCATTAATTACTATATAAATAATAAAAAACTCGCAGTTAATTATTCTTAACGAACACCAATTTATTTTCTACAACTAAAAGAGTCTAAATAAAATATTAAAATTCATTTTATTTTATTATTATTCAATTTAAAATATAATGTGATAATCTAGCTAATAATTGCGTAACAAATTAAATACAGCCGAAAAACGCGATATGAAAATTAAACTACACAGCATTATAAAGTTTTCTCTTAAATGTAGATTATAGCAATTAAAATAATTGCTTAAGTGCTTAGAAGCTAAGCCATTAATCAAACTTAAATTATTGGAAGTGAAAAAGGCAACAACTAAAATTTAAACTCTCTTTAAATATAAATTTAACAAAATACATTATCCAAAGATATTAAAATTAAGGAAAACAACGCTTTATGAGCTTCTTTTAATAGCTTGTTTTACTTAGCAGCAATATAAATGGAACATATAATCATAACTTTGAGAATTGAAACAATTTTTAAGAACATGTGTTCTAAATGAGAATAGCTATGTTCCATTTAAGTATGAATCCGAGTTTCTAGCACTGCGAATTAAAAATAATATGAATATGTAAGGGTTTAACATTTTAATATTTTAGAAGAAAACAAATAGTATCAAAGCATTTAGTTAAATGTGTTTGTTTTCCAGATGCTTTCGTAATTATATAAAAACGACCTATAGTCGTCGTTTAATTCGTCCGTCTGTTGTTTGTCCGTTTGTCCGCATATAACAGGTCAAAAACTACCCAAGTGAATCGTTTCAAATTTACAATATATAATTGTTACATAAATTTGTCGGGTCATTTCAAATTTTATAAAAATTGGATGTATAGTTTAATTACAGGGGCAATCAAATGCATCCCGTTAAATTAGGGTCAATGGGGCAAAATAATTCCAAGTGCATTTTAATGATGTTATGCTCTTTCAAAGATTTACTAAATGTTTCTAAATATTACCTAACTAATATTTACCGTGAATTTAATCTAAAATATTTACATCCTTTTATTTCTCTTTATTTTAAAAGGAGTTTATGTTATTTAAAAAAAGTTTGACTCAAAGAGCAAATAGATTTTTTTAAAAAGAATATATTTTTAAAGCTAGCACTTTTAAATGAATCTAGAAATATTTTTATTATCCACAAATTAAAGTAGACGTCCTAGTTTTCAGAGGATTTAAAAAGCATGAATATTATAATTTTTATATAAGGTAGTAATCGCCATAACTAAATATACATATATTTTTTACATTAAAGGAAACAAATATTTCTTAAAGATAATTATCGCATTATAACTTTTATTGAGCATAAATTTAAAATTTTATGTAAATTTCTGTTTATATATCCCTTTTTGAGAAGTCGTTGTAGTCAAAGCATCTCCCTGCTCAGAGAAAGTTGTTTAGTTCACCCCACGGTTGTTATCCCGGCTAGTTCAGACATACTAGAAAAATCTTTAAATTAGAAAGATTGTGTTTCATCAGTGATAAAAAAAAGTTATTGAAAAAAAAGTGATTGCACTGCTTTATGAATCTTTTTAAAATTTTCTTTTGTGTGATCGAACACAGCGCTTCATGTTATGCTAAAATACTAAATAAATTAATATGAAATAGTTCACTATAGAAAATCAAATGCTTCTTAATCTAGTAAATATAAGATGGTCATAGTAAAAACACATCTTCTTCTGTTTCATCACACATTTAACTACTTTAGTGTTAGACCATTAAATTTTGTGCACGTGTTATATGGAGAAATGAATTATGAGAAAAAAAATAATTTCAGATCTTACCGATAGATGGCTCTTTATAACTGAGCATACAGTGAAATAATGCATTTTGATGAGCTTTTATTAATGTACAAAATGATTATGTGAGAAGCGTATCATTTAACAAGGAATTCTACTCAGTATGGTTTTCTTTCATGGAGATGTAATATGAGTATCAAACAGTCTGTGGACAGCTTGTTCAACTGCAAAACTTAACAGTCGACTGATAAGTTTCTTACAAGTAGAGTGATACTTTCTTTAGGTATGCCCAGGCTAATACAGGCACTCGATTAATAAGCAATTTTAAGATTCTCCACAGCAAAATTTCACACGGATTAGAATCAGAGAAACAAAATTGCCAAGTTGTCACAATTGCATGAGTTGTTTCTTTGTTATTATTGAGATGTTTTAGAAGAAAAAGACAATTTCCCCACTTTTTATCCATTTTTATATCCAGAACATGGCTGCAAATAATGGATTAGTGGAATGTTTTGTGCTTACAATGTGAAATAAGAGTTTCAATGCAATTTAAGTAATTAATGTACCAAATACTTATATGACAAGTGCATTATTAGTAAGAAATGCTGCTCAATATGGTTTAATTCATGGAAATGTAACATGGGTATCAAGCAGTCTGTGGAAAGCTTGTTCAACTGGAAAACGTAACAGTTGATTGAGATGGTTCTTGCAAGAAGATAAATATTTTTTTTCAGGTATGCTATGATTAATAAAGGTTCTCGATTACTGCACAATTTTAAGTTTCCCCACAGCAAAATATAATAAGTATTAAGATTAGAGAAACAAAATTGCTAGATTGTCAAAATCGCATGACTGGTTATTTTTTTTTTTATTATTGAAATGTTGCAGATAAAAAAAGTCATTTCCCCCACTTTTTATCCTCTTTTATACCCAAAATGTGGCTGAAAGCTATCTGTTTGTGGAACATTTTCAGCTTACAAAGTGGAATTATACTTTCAATGCACTTTGAGCTTATTTCTTTTTGCTATATTGGGCGATATAAAGTAAAAGTGACGGTATTAAATTCCCATATGTTTGTTTTTATTACTATTTATCTCTATATCTTATTTTCTCCTGCACAAGGCAAGTATATCAGTATTCTAGAAAAAAAATGAATACACAAAGTTTAAGTACTACACACTGAGTAGTTCGATATTCAAGTACGTTATAGTAGGAATATTTTTCAAATATTTATTTTTTTATATTTTTCAAATTATTCTTTGATCTTTCTATATATATATGTATATTAATTTCAGATAGTTAAGCAACTGTGGTTAATCACACTTCTGCTTAAAAAAAGTCTTTCAAAAGTAATATCCTCTCTTTTTGCAGAAATTTGTACTGTCCCATTTACCTTTTCTACCATATAAAGTTTAAAACCTTAAAATTATATTATGTGTTACTTTGTGGAAATAAAATCTAAATCCTCTAAATTATCATTTCCTGTCACCAAAACTCCTTCTTCTCGTCTTTGTCTTAGAAAAATTCAGAGCATTAATTCAAATTCTATAACTTAAAAACAATTGTTTTATATGTTACTTTGGAGAATTAAAAAAATAAACCGTGAACAATATATTTACAAGTAGAAGTTTTTTTTTACTTTAAGATTGTTGATGGAAAAAGATTTTTTTTGTTAATGAACACTGATTGAAAGTACAGTAATTTCTGCCGCATTGATCTACATGAATGTTTAAAAGTTCTAAATTAACAGATGCTGTTTAATAAAATAATTTGGAAAAAGCATAACAAATTTGAAAACAGAATTTTCCACACTTATTATCTAAAATTAGAATATAATCAAATTCTATATAGTCCTATATATACTACATGGTGTACACGAGTATAGTTTGAAAAAGCATATCCATTTGAAAATTCTGTTTTCGCAATTTACGCCAATAAGAAGAAATAATTCGGAAATGTTGTACAGGTTTCACAATATATCTCTATGGTATTTATACACACCTATTATTTAAGAGGTTTTAAGAACGTATAAAGCCACTAAAAACGCAATTTTAACAAATATTGGTCGCAAACGGTACTGAAATGGAATTATTTTGAAATAGTCTTCATAAGCCACCGTAAAAAAATCTTACTATTCCACACCATTTTCTACTTATTTTATTTTGATATTTTTCTAAATGTGTAATGAACGTACATTTTATTCTACACTAAATACTTCATAGGGTACCTGATTATTGTACAGGATGGTTATAATTAAAGTTACTCTGTTTCGATCAACATAAGGTCCGCTCGCGTTGACAGGTATCGATGAAACATGGAATGTAAATGAGATGGACCGTGGGGAAAAGAAATCCGTAATGAACAAATTTAGTTCAAATTTCGATTACCAGGTGAGAAAGGGGCACATGGAGACCGAAAATATCAAATTGGAAACATAAAACTTTTTTTGTTTACAGTATATTTTCAATGCACATTACATTTGCGTCAAGCACATGCCTAAAGCGTATTATAGCGTGTTAAACAGTAGTGCGAAAAGATTTTTCGATCAATTGCAGCAACATGACCAGGTATGTTTGCTTTCTAACCAGGGAGAGCTCGTATGTTTCCTCCATATAATGATCTTTCAAGAATCCTTACAATCAGAAGTAACAGGAATTCCCGTCGGAGGAACGAGGAGGTCTTGTTATCGGTAAATTTCTTGAAACTACCCGATATCTCCAAAGTGCATACAAAGCAATGTCATCACTCATTGGACTATGAGACGTTGCACACCATCTTTCATGAATACGGTACTCTATAAACACTTTCGATCTTGTAAGGATATAATGACTTGATGATAAACAAGGTATCATTAATGGGTACCCGTAATGGAACATGTTTCAAAATCTTGAGAAAATTACCCTAAAAGAATGATCAAGGATGAAATTAGTCGTAAAATTACACCATATAGCAATGTAATGAGGATGTAAAGACTTTTCATGTGGACAACATTAGGACTTGCAGTACCCCATATGTGACAGTTCTCTTACTTAACCGCTCATTATAGGGTAAAATGCGTCTCTTCTAACCACAAAATGTTCCAAGGCTATGCATTGTCAACGGTTATTCTAGACAAAAACATTCTCGTAAATTGAGTTCGTATGTTCGGGTTTAGCGCTTTCACGACGTGAATGCTGTATGGATATCACTTTACAATGGATCAAAAAACCTTTCGTACTGCAAACCAAGAGAGAGACAAACCACTTTCGACAATGATCAGACTACCCTTTAGGTATTTTAATTTGAAATCCATTTCTGTTCTTTTTCTTGCAGCACCCAACTCCCTAGTCTCTTTGAATTTAGGCATCATCTTTTTCAAAGCATACCTGGACATCGTTTTTTTTTTCGTATTCATATCAAGCGACGATATTCTCGAATTACAGTTGTCAAATTATTGCATTTCTGATAGAAAAGCTTCACTAGTAACGCACGTCCTTTTTTCTCTAACCGCATGGTGCATAATGCTTTAATGGCAGCGATTTTTAAGTCTGTCCTAATTCGCATACAGACCTTTCTCGTAGATAAAAACACCATCAATCGCTCTAAATTTGAACTTTTTTTTCAGATTTCTTTACACCATGGTTTATATAACTTTTATTCCAAGTTTCATCAATACTTGTCTATTAGAGCAGTCTCTACGTAGGTCTAAATAGGGTAACATTAATTACAAACACCCTGTACATATCAATTACAATATGATTGAAATTTAGAATATTAAAATAGATCGCAAATATTTCTTTGCAATTTTCTTGAAATTATAGGAATTCTCCAGTATGCAGGCTGCAAAACATTTTTCAATTTTTACTTACCCATCATACGTAGTATAGGGTAAGTCTTGCAATCGTTTTGAAAATCGAAAAATTTTTTTGACGGATTTACACGTTTTAGATAGTGGAGATTCCGAAAAACATATTTTTAGAAAAAAAATTTTGCCGTCCGTCCGTCTGTGTGTCTGTGTGTCTGTGTGTCTGTCTGTCTGTCTGTAACCGCTCTATCTCCCGAACAAACTGAGATAGAGACTTGAAATTTTGTATGTAGTTAGTATGTAAGAATGGGACGAAGCCTATTTAATATCAGCAACCTCGATTATCCGGAACTATTTTTTTCGGACCCTCGAAAAACTCATTCTGATGAAAGGTATATAAAAATTTTCGAATGTTTTTGTTTTAAGGAATGGACGTAAAAGGCAATAAAATAACACACATTTTGCATATAAAACGAAGTCGATCGGATTATTAGTTGCCGAGATATTTGTAATCCTGTTTTCCACATTCTTCGATTTTTCATGACCCTGTATTTCATTCAAATTTCAATTCAGAGGTATATTTTAATTGGAAATGAGACGCTTAATCCGACACAGTTAATTGTTAGTTAATAGAATTATTATTTTTGGAGTTATAAGGATGTTTCTTTTACGCAGTTCGGTACTACTTGAGTAGTTTGGCGTTTTATATAATTTGTCGAAATTGGTACATCAGCAGTTCTTTAATAGAACATTACTACAGGTATATTAACAATATTTAAATTTTTGTTTATGAATTGCAATGCATTGTATAAATAGTTTTCACATGTTTTATTTTCATATACATATCCATGATGGGTAAGTATTACGGTGGCTCCCAACGACTAGCTTCATTTTTAATTATTATTTTCGATTGAGAAGGAATTGAATGATTATAATTATAATTATAACATTTCAGTAAAAAATACTTTTAAAGAATTGGTTATTGAAACGACGTATTGATTTTGCCCGATTCGCATGCCTGAGGAAAATATAAATTCAGAGTTTTAGCAATATTTGCCTTAAAAATTCAGAGTATAATTATGGCTATTATTACTTTATGGAAATTTTGGTATTCAAATGACTTAAACATTCTGAATCCCATGAGGAGTACCTACACTCTTAGAACGAAAGGGTGGGTTTGGCGTCTCAGGAAAGAACTGTAATTTATTGGATCGTGAATGAGTTGTTTTTTAAACGTTTTACTCATCTTGATTTAGATTGCTTACTTAAATAACTCATCTTGATTTAAATTGCTAAAAAATAACTTTAGTTGTTTCAACTTTTTATGAGAAGCTGCCTTTCAAAACGTGAAATGAGCTAATTTCGGCTCAACGTGAGTTATTTTTTGACATTTTAAGAGAGTAGCTTTGAAGAAATGGAATGATTTCTGTGTTAAATATGTACTGGTAAATTCAAACACGTATTGTTTAAAAATATATAAATGTAATTTACGTCGAAAATTTTACTACTAGCATAAATATCTTTAAATAACGCTTGTTAAAACAATTAAATATTTGTGATTGAATTCGCCAAAAGTATTACAAGAGTATCATTTATTTAGAAACATTTAGAAACTCTCGAAACGTCATCGTAATGGAGTCTTTATTAATATGTTTGCAATGGAACATTTTATAATTTCGCCCATATTAATCCTTCCTGACTTATAAGCGGCATGAGTTGTAATTAGTTCGAAAAATATTTGCGTTTAGTAAAGTTACCACAACTTTATGCTTATTGAAAGATATTCTGAATTGAAAACTTTTAACTCGGAATAAAAATATATTGAAGAATTGTCTGGAATGAGAAACGAATGTTAGAAAATTTATTATTCTTATATTTAAAATATATTAACATAAAACTAACCGGTTTGGCATACATTATTTTTTTTTTCTGAGAACTTTTTTTAAAGATAAGTATACATAGTTAATAAATTAAAACTACTAAACGTTCTGGCTAAAAAAAATCTAATCGTTCCAGGCCTCCGTAACTGTAACAGTATGGGCTTTAATAGAAACAGTATTAATTTTGAAAAAAAAAATCGATCATTGAATTATAAAAAACTAGCTTAGTTAATTTTAGTGTATCTAGTAAAGTAGTTATATTTTTTTATTTTTCATAACACATATGAAAATGTTTTATTATACGGGTAAGTTCAAATGCATTAAATCCGTAAAATGCTTTGAAAAATTGCATAAAAATGTGCTGTTCATTCATACATATGTTACCAAAAGCGTGAAAATTACTAAAAATATTATTTACACGATATTACTAGCAAAAACATCTTATATTGCATAAGATAACAAAAAATGGCGTGTTTTTGAAAGGTTGTTTCCCAAAAATGTTTACAAAAATGTCATTCCTTTAGACGTGAACTGTAAAAGCAAAACTGCTGAATAAATATTTTCTGAGAAATGCAACGGGATACACATTATTAGAATTGTCATTTTTCGAATATACATTTTTTTCTTTTGTTGTTGTTGCTGTTGAGATTTCTGTATTTTTATGATTTATTTGTACATTCTGTAAAAATATTTGACAAAATTTTTTATGTTTAACATTTATTTCAACCTATTAAAATATTTAAATTTGAGAAAGTACTTAAATTTTATTTAAATATAATTACTGTATCTACTAGTTTTACATTACGAGTCCATGGTAAAAAGAAATTATACAAATGTAATGTTTATTAAAGTAAATAAATTATATTTTTATAAAATGTAGTTTGATTGCTCGAAAATATTATGCTTTCTATGGAAATATACGACTGTTATGTAAAGAATTGTCTTTTAGGGGAACTTCCTTGCGAGTTTACTATTATAGTCGCTTTTTAACAGAATGGACAAAATTCTTGCATATTTAAAAATATTTTCAGAAACTACGATTTGCACGAAAAAAAAAAGTTTTCTGGACTTATAATTACAAGGCAGATCCCGTCGAATTTCGACGAAAGAAAGTATTTACGAAGGAATAGGTTTCATTTATTTTAAAGAAACCTGCAAAATGGGTTACAATAAAAAAATGCACCTCATATTGGCACGTCTAACTTTTAAAATAATGAAATTTAACATAAAATAAACAAAATAATATTTTTATGTAACTCAGTTTAAAAATTATTAAAATTAAGCGTTGATCGTATATGTAGACAGTAAAATATTTTGAAGATCACTTATTATGATACATTTATCAATTAAGGTTCTTATGCTTAATATTGCAAAATGAAAAAGATAAAAAAATTCCGATTTCATTCAATCATATATTTTTCTTCTCTCTAAAATATAAACCCGGAGTAATTTCACCATCTCAAAATTTACATATGCACCTCTCATATCCGATATTGAATTTTTTAAATAAAATTGGTATTTTAATTTGATCATTTTAAAATCATAAAGTAAAAAAATGAATCCCGCAACTATTCTTTAAAATATATATTCATATATATTTATAAAAATCCAAAAAATACTCTTAATGTGCAATACACGGTCATTTGTATAAGAAATACTGTTTATTATGCAATTTGATGTCAGTTAATGTTTTTTCTTTATCTTAAAGTACTCACTTTACCTGCTCCCATTTTTGATGCCACTTAAAAATTCGTCCCTTTTTTTTTTAAATGTAATTACAATATATTTTATTATATTGTATGTTTATATTGTAATTTTTACTTTTATTTTAAACAGGATAGATTTGATAAAAAAGTATTTCGCATTAAAAGGTTGATTAATTGCAGAATGATTTATATCTTATAATTTAACTAAAGTTCTGCTTATTAATTTAAAATATTGTACTCAAAGTCCCTCATTGTTTAAAGAAACGTAAATTACTAAAAATAAAATATCATACGCTTGCTATTCAAGAAATTTGAAATATGGAAATGAAGATTCCATCGGATTCCAATGTACTTTCATCGCCAATTAGATGTACAAGAAAAAGTAATGATTTGATTCTTCTTTCAATTACGTGTCAAAAGGTCAGGGATGTCTAAGTTCAGGGATTATTGTGCTAGAAGTCTAGCTAGTCAAGAAATTTGAAGTATGAAATGAAGATTCCATCGGATTCCAATATATTTTCGTCGCCAATTAGATGTACAAAAAAAATAATGATTTGACACTTCTTTCAATTATGTGTCAAAAGGTCAGGGATGCCAAAGCACAGGGATAATTCTTCTTAAATATAAATCCTGTTATTGAGATTCTGGTAAGCGTAATTCAATATGAAATTTTCAATAAGAACACGTAACAAACGATATTATGTTTCTATATTTTAACAATTTTATTTCCGATGTTAAACCGGAATTCGCTTGGTGATTCAATTGAGAATTATGAAGAGGTAGAGCATTTCAACGGTGAATGTTACAGTATTTTTAATAGCTGCAAATAAATTTTCAAAATATGTGATTTTTTTTAATGTAAAACCCAAAAACTGAGTGATGAAATGAAATGTTAGTTTGGATTCATAAATAAAAAGATTTTGATTAAAATTTTCATACCGTACATAAATTCGAATACGGTCGTATTAAGTTTAACATCTGTGAATTTCATTCCCTGTCATTGAATCTTCTACCGTTTTTTCGCGTTTGAAAATTAAATATATCAATTCAAAAGATCAGAAGAAACAAACAATCTAAGTGGATTTTAACCTTTTTTGGATATTGTAATGTATTACTGTTGCAAATTTTGAAGTTTGGCTTTTGGATGTCTAAAGCGTTTTAAGTGTAAGAAAAAATTCAAAAAGCACGAAACTCAATGTATCATAACACAAACGAAAAATTATAGTCATGGAATAATGGAATATTCTGTGTTCTACTTCAAAAAAATTTCTTTCTAAATACATATTTAAGAACAAAAGACAGTATACAAATTAAAGAAATTTCTAATGACACAATAAAGGCCAAAATGTCAAACGATTTTTTTATTTGTATTACACTTTTAAAATTATTTTTTTGCAAATTATAATTTGTATAAGTAAAAGTAGGCAAAAAAATGTGATATTCTATTTAAAAAAAACTTTTAGTCGGCATGGTCTACAGGCGCAGATAAATTAAAGACTAGATAGATTTGATAGATAGATTTATAAAAATTTTAAGTGGTTGTGGTTTTGAGTACTATGTCATTATTAGCGTAGATCTGCAAAAAAATTTCAGAAATCCGTATATAAAGAATATTGTAACAAGTAAGATTTCTTAGGAAATCTATCGAAAAATGGTGAAAAAAGATTATGGTATCTTTCATATTTTTATCGAAAAAGAAATTTTACTGGCGCAATGCCAAAAATGTAAATAAAAGACCTGCGTAAAAGATCAATTTTATTAAAGGAATCAAATGATTTTGTTCAAAGAAAAATAAAAGTCAATAAAGCGTTTAATAGGAAATATAGAAATATGTGATAAAATAGTAAAATAAATTTACGATAAGTTAATTATAAATAAGTTAAGTTAATTAAATTAAGTTAAATAAGTTAATTATAAATAAATTATTCTTTTGAGTGTAGAAAAAATATTAATGATTTGTTTAATTATAATAAAAGAAAATAAAAACGGAAATTTTCTTTAGTTTCTATGTGTGCTTGAAGTATAATCGCTTGAAGTATAATCATTTTAATACTTCTGAGCCTCTTATAAATAATTCTAATTAGGCTCGAATCTTAAGTACTTTCTCAAAAATCCGGGACTTAAAAGAAAACGTCAATGTGCCGAACAGCATTTATTCAGTACCTGATGCTATGAGCATAGTATTAAATTTTAAGCATGAATTTGCGATATTTTAGAAACGCTAAAACGCATTTAAAGCATATAATCATGCGTTACAAAGTTTAAAAAATAGAATTTGTTAAAGATAAGGTGCAAAATTGAATTCATTCCATGTATGACATCATCGAAATTAATTAACAGAGTGCAAAGAATATTTTTCAATTGAAATATTTATCCCATTTTATTGTTAATCAATAATAACCAATTCCTAAACCATTTGGTTTACAGATTTTATCCCAGTTAAAAAAAAAATAAATAATGCAAGTGTTGTTCACCAGAATTTAAAAGTCCATTTTTGCAATTTACGATACTTAAAAATTAAAAAAATGTATTGCATACATGTAAATTTTTAAAATTGATAGAAACTTTCATATTAAAATATCTAAAGTCTCTTTTAAATCATAATTTTGAGTGCCGAAAAAAATTAATGTTTTGTTTAGTTGGAATAAAAGAAAATAATAAAAAAAATTTTTTTAGTTTCTAAGTACGCTTGAAGTACAATCATTTTAATACTTCTGAGCCTCTTACATATAATTCTAATTAGGCTCGAATCTTAAGTACTTCCTCAAATATCAAGAGTTTAAAAGATAACGCCAATGTGCTGAACAGCATTTATTCAATATCTGATACTATGATAATACTATTAAAAGTAAAGAATGAACTGGTGATGCTTAGAAAACGTGATAATGCGCTTTTAAGTATATAATAAGATATAATAAAGTTAAAAAAAGAACTTGTTAAAGGTAAAATGCAAAATTAAGATTATTCGATATAAAACACCATCTAAATTAATTAACAGAATAAAAAGAATATTTTGCGAGTGTAATATTTATCTAATTTTATTGTTAACCAATAATAATTAATTCCTAAACCATTTGACTTATAGATATTGTCCTAGTTTAAAGAATAATTTAATTGTAGATCATACAATTTTAAAAATCCATTTTAGCTAATACAGATATATTAAAAAAAAAACAAAAAAAAAACTTATGACTTTTTTATTTTTATACTATATTTTTAAATGTTATATTTAGAAAACATGTCTTTAGAAATAAAAAGGTAAAATACAAGAACGATTACCGCTACTAACAAATTTTCGTTGAAAAAGAATAATAGAAAAATCCTTTGAATTTTATTGACAGAATATTACTGTCGCAATGCCAAAAATGAAAATAAAAAGGGCATGCGTAAAAGATCGATTTTATTAAAAGAATCAAAAGATTTTGTTCAAAGGAAAAAATAATAAAGTATTTAAAAAGAAATACAGAAAACTACGATAAAATAATAAATTCAATTTATGATACGTTATTAATTAAAAAATATGTTGCATAGATATAAATTTAACAATTTAATGGAAACTTTTAGATTAATCGTCTTTTTTTTATTTTAAGTAATAGTGATGAGTTTCAAAACTATTAATGATTTCTTTAATAAGAATAAAAGAAAATAATAACGAAAATTGTTTAGTTTCTAAGTACTTTGAAGTATAATCATTTTAATACTTCTGAGCCTTTTACATATAATTTTAATTAGGCTCGAATCTTAAGTACTTTCTCAAATATCAGGGACTTAAAAGATAACGTATATGTGCTGAACAGCATTTATTCAGTATCTGATACTATGAGCATAATATTAAATTTGAAGGATGAATTTGCGATGCTTAGAAAACACTAAAACGCACATTAAGGCATATAATGAGGCATAATGAAGTTTAAAAAAATGGAGTTTATTAAAGATATAAATGCAAAAAATTAAATTAATTCGATATATAAAATCCTCGAAATTAATTAACAAATTAACAGAGTATATATATATATATATATATATATATATATATATATATATATATATATATATATATATATATATATATATATATATATATATATATTGAGCGTGAAATATTTGTCCCATTTTATTGTTAATGAATAATACAATAGGGTGGGCCGAAAAAAAACTTTTTTTCTATTTTCGATTACGGCGGGTGCGGAAAAGTGGTCACTGGTGGCACTCAGTTCGCACAAAAAATTTCAGATTTTTTGAACGTTTCCTTACCCTGCCGCAAATGGCTTGAAGATTTGCAAAAATACTGATTTCTGAACTTTTTTAGCTAAAAAGTTAAAAATGTTAAATAAAATTTATTTTGGTTGTATTTACTTGAAAAGGCAGCTTTAACGTACCAAATGCTTAAATAAGTTCTGACAATGCATTAATTGCTAAGTGTATTTTAAATAAGCCGATTTTCATAGCAGGCAAAATATGCAGGCAAAATATACAGGCAAAATATAACAGGCAAAATATGTATTGGTTTGAATCGTTCGTTAATTTCTCTCTTATTTATGTTCCTTGGTCTTTAAGTTTTTTCTGTGTGTCAAAGGTAATATATTTGGGCAGCGGACAGCAGTATAACTCAAAAAC
Organism: Maratus speculifer; assembly: GCA_964019185.1. Lineage (NCBI taxonomy): Eukaryota > Metazoa > Arthropoda > Arachnida > Araneae > Salticidae > Maratus > Maratus speculifer. The sequence goes on from OZ025300.1 coordinate 107,407,745, forward strand.
AAAGCTGGAAGGTGTGAAGGGGTGAAGCAGGACTCAAAGTGTACGCAATGCCTCATCGTAATATTGAGGAAGTTAAGGAGGAAATAAAAGAAAAGAAAAAATTGCGATAAGGGATTGTTATTATTTTACTATGCTCAACACTACGACATATGTTCAGTGTGGACGTCCTTGAGAGATTCGGTACTTTTTGGATCGTTTCGCGTACCAAACGTTTGACGTACGATCGTTTGAGTGTTTTGAGCGTTTTATTACGACGAGCTTAGAAATGGCCAGTAGCGTAGCTATGTTTTTGGCGCCCGGTGCCAGCAAGAAATTTGGCGCCCCCACCCCAATATAGATATAAACAACTTCTCTCAATTTGGCGCCTCTAGGCCTCGGCGCCCGGGGCGGACGCCCCCCTTGCCCTCCCTTAGCTACGCCACTGGAAATGGCTATTATGAAGGTCCATGGCAATATAAAAGACGTGCAACAGCATGAAAAGCATCCTTTTTGGGGCACCTTGCTTATTGAAAGAATTGCAATTGCCAACGTATACTACTATCATGCGGCAATACTGCTGGTTGCGAAGCCGTATGGAAGCAAATCGAGAATTTCAAAATTAGTCAATAGATGATGTTATTAAAATGGTAGGTGAAAAAGTTACCATTAAAAAAAAGCTTCTGAAAAAATGTGAAAAAAGTCTTCCATACCAGTGTTTTCCCAACGATCAATTTACTAAAAAGATTAAAAACTGTTAAAAGGTTTCATCATATCGTATGAATTCTTCGCGGGTTGTCTTTACTTTCAAGCCCATAAGATTACAGGATTTCTCCAATGATCTACACTTCTTTTAATAGTGATAGTTTAGAATAATTGTTTAATGGCAGGTGAAAAAGTTACTGAAATGTTAAAAAAGGTTCCATACCAGTGTTTTCCCAACGATCAATTTACAAAAGGATTAAAAATCTACTAAAAGGTTTCACCATTTCGTACGAATTATTCGCGAGTTGTCTTTACTTTCAAGCCCATTCGATTTCAAGATTTCTCCAATGATCTACGCTTCTTTCAATAGTTTTTAATCTTTTTGTAAATTGATCGTTGGGAAAACACTGGCTTTTATTCAGATTTCGGTAACTTTTTCATCTACCATTATAATAACATCATCTCTTAACTAATATTTTTTGATTTTCTGCCATATCGCTTCGCAACCAGTAGTAGTGGCGTATGATATCAGTATAAGTTGGAAATTATAAGTCTTTCAACAAGCAGGGTGCCCTAAAAGGATACTTTTCATTCTGTCGCGTGTCTTTTGTATTGTCATGGACCTTCATAATAGCCATTTTTATGCTCGTCATAATAAAATGCACAAACGACTATAATGGTTCGTCAAACGATCCAAAAAGTACTGAATCTCTCTAGAAAAAGGTCTCACATCCACACTGAACAAATTTCGCAGATTTTGAGCATGGTAAAATAATAACAATCCCTTATCGCAGTTTTCTCTTTTCTTTTATATCTTCCTTCACTCCCTCAACATTACGATGAGGCATTACGCACGCTTAGAGTCCTGTTTCACTACCTTCTCACCTTCCAGCTTTGTTTTTGAGTTATACTGCTGTCCGCTGCCCAAATATATGACCTTTGACGCATAGAAAAAATTTAAAGACCAAGGAATATAAATAAGAGACAAATTAACGAACGATTCAAACCAATACATATTTTGCCTGTAATACGTGAAAAAGCTATGAAAATAGGCTTATTTAAAATACATTTAGCAATTAAATAACGCATTATCAGAACTTATTTAAGCATTTGGTACGTTAAATATGCCTTTTCAAGTAAATACAACCAAAACAAATTTAATTTAACATTTTTAACTTTTTAGCTAAAAGAGTTCAAAAATCAGCATTTTTTTGCAAATTTTCAAGCCATTTGCGGCAGGGTAAGGAAAAGTCCAAAAAATCTCAATTTTTTTGTGTGAACTTAGTGCCACCAGTGGCCACTTTTCCACACCCGCCATAATTGAAAATCGAAAAAAAGTTTTTTTCGGCCCACCCTAATAACCAATCCTTAAACCATTTGGTTTACAGATATTTTCCAGGTTAAAAAAATAATAATAACTCAAGCGTTGATCATCAGAATTTAAAAATCCATTTTATCTAATATAGATATGTTCAAAAATATGTGAAATTTTAATTTTTATACTATATATTTTAAATTTTTATATTTACAAAACATGCCTCTGCAAACAAAACGTTGATAGAGAAGAAAGATTTTCGTGACTTTTAAACTTTCGTCGAAAAATGATTATAGAAAGTTCGATTGAAATACATTGAAAGAATATTACTGACACAATGCCAAAAATAAAAATAAAAGGATGCGTAAAAGATCAATTTTATTGAAAGGAACAGAAGATTTCATTAAAAGAAAAAAATAATAATGTATATTTAATACGATATATAGAAAAATGGAATAAAATAGTAAAATCAATTTACAATGCTTATTAATTAAAATATATATTGCATATTTATAAATTTATAAAATTAATGGAAACTTTCATATTAAAATATCTAGTCACAGTTTTAACGGGTTTTTTGTCACTTTTAAATCATTATTTCGAATGTCGAAAAAAACATTAATGATTTGTTTAATTAGAATAAAAGAAAATAATAACGGAAATTTTCTTTAGTTTCTAAGTACTCTTGAAGTATAATCAATTTAATACTTCTGAGCATATTACCTATAATTCTAATTAGGCTCGAATCTTAAGTACAGTAAAATCCCTATAATTCGGATTAATTGGAACCAAACTCAATCCGGATTATCGAAAGTCCTGATTATCCGGAGAATTAAAAAAAAATGAAATAAAATAAAACATACTTACAGAAATTCACCTTTATGCTAAACTGATAAGTGTCTGAATTCTATGCTGCTTCTTTATAAATATAAATAATTTCTTGCAAGTGATAATGTAGAAGCATTTTGTCAAAATAACAGGAAAACAGACCTATGGGCTAACAAAAATCAGAAAGCTATCCATATCAGACAAAAGGTCATATAGGGACTATTTTACCTTGCTTTCTTGCAATGCTCAAAATAAAAAATTATTGTGCAGTGATTTTTTTATGGCATTTCTAAGTGGTTTGAATAGAAAATTATGAAAATTGGAATTGCCAAACTTAGTGATGTATTGTTGTTTCTCTGAAAGATAACATCAAAGTGTTTAAATAAGAAAGATTAAGGTATTCTTCCTAAAAGATTTCAGGAAAAGTTTTTTTTAAATTCAGAATACGACGGTGAAACAAATTAATATTATGGAAATCAGCCAAATGCATCTCAAAGTTGAAAAAAAAAGGCCAAACCGATCCGGATTAACGGGGTCCGAATTAGCGGGGTTCTACTGTACTTTCACAAATATCAGGGTCTTAAAAGGTAATGTCAATGTGCTAAACAGCATTTATTTAGTATCTCAAACTATGAGAATAGTATTAAATTTAAAGGATGAATTTGCGATATTTAGAAAACGTAAAAACGCGCTTTAAAGCATGTAATGAGATATAATAAAGTAAATAAAATAAAGGAATTTGATAAAAGTATACTGAAAAATTAAATTTGCTCGATGTCACCATCGACATTACTTAGCAGAATAAAAATAATAATTCGAGCGGGAATTGTTTATTCCATGTAATTGTTAATCAATGGTAACCAATTCTTAAACGATTTGTCTTACATATATTGTGCCAGTTTAAAAACGTAATTCAAGTGTTAATTATCAGAATCTAAAATACATTTTCGTTAAAAAATATATGTGATATTTTTATTTTATGCTATATTATAAAATGTTATATTTAGAAAACAAAACGGTGATAGAGATGAAAGATTACAGTAACATAAAAAATTTCATCCGAAATAATAATAGAAAATTCGTTTGAAATACATTGAAAGAACATAACTTACGCAATTCCAAAAGTGAAAATAAAAGGCATACGTAATAAATCAATTTTATTAAAAGAAAAAAATAGGTATTGAGTATGAAATGAAGGAAGATGTGATAAAGTAAAATTAAGTATTTAATAAGAAATACAGAAAACTACGATAAAATAATAAATTCAGTTTATGATATATTATAAAAAATATGTTGCATATATATAAATTTATCAAATAAATGGAAACTTTTCTTATTAAAATAACTAAAGTCATAGATTAATCGTCTTTTAGCTATTTTAAGTAATAATGTTGAGTTTAAAAAATATTAATGTTTTCTTTAATAAGAATAAAAGAAAATAACAACGAAAATTTTTTAGTTTCTATGTACTTTGAAGTATAATCATTTTAATAGCGTTGAGCCTCTTACATATAATTCTAATTAAGCTCGAATCTTAAGTACTTTCTCAAATATCAGGGACTTAAAAGATAACGTCAATGTGCTGAACAGTATATATTCAGTATCTGATAATATGAGCATAGTATTAAATTTGAAAGATGAATTTGCGATGCTTAGAAAACGCTAAAACGCACTTTAAGGCATATATTAAGACATAATGAATATTTAAAAAAATGGAATTTATTAAAGTTATAAATGCAAAATTAAATTTATTCGATATATAAAATCGATTCGATATATTAAATGTATTCTATATATATGTATATATATATATATATATATGTAATAATAAAAAAAAAATTGCGCCATTTTTGTTCTCACTTAGCTTCAATTCTAAATTTGTGGAACATATTTCAATCTTAGTTTCGTAATGTATTAACTTGTAACAGCTAAAATTCTTTTTCTTATTTTATTTATTAATAAATTATTGCTTGCTTCTCAAAACGGCGCACAGTGGGGCAAAATCCGGAAAAGCTGGCCAAAATATGAAAATGTTATTCGAATTGCACGAAAATTCGTATACAGGTGTTTTTGAGTGCTAAGTAGGAATACAAAATTTAAATTAAAAAAAATGGCGGATACAATATGGTGGAACAAAAACTACAATGTCTCGAAAGTCATTCCATTTGTATGAAATTTCGTAAACTTTTCAGGATGCTAATTAGGATTCAAAAGTTAAATTTCAAAAATAAATAAATAAATAAAATGACAGATTAAAAGTAAAAACAATTTGATTTAAATAAAATTTAAAATTTCGAGGCTAAACTTAAAAAAGGAATTTTCAAGGAACCAAGAGACATTTAATCGAAATTTAAGTACATTAAAGGGAAGTAAAATGCTAGACTATTTATTTTTTATATTATTAAAATAAAAAGAAAATATATTCCAGAAATTCCCCTTTAAAATCAATTGTAGCATAATAAAAAGATTCTTCAGACGTCAAGGTGTCGAAATAGTTAGCAGAGCTTGTTCGCAGTATTAGAAAATCCTGTGACTCTTAGGATCAATTATTTTTAATTTCTTCTACAATAATTTACCTAAACTTGAAATGAAATAATCTGATTACATTAAAAGACATAAAAATACCTTTCATTTTCTTGCGCTACTGCATGTTTGCGATAAATCTTCTCGATGCCTTTTGATCAGTTTGTTGCATGAATCTTGAGTATTTTATGGCATTTGGCAAATTGGCAGTAATGAAGATAATGTTATTTCTTTGTCATTAATAAATAGTTTGTGCACTGAAGTAGGCATATAGAACCAGGTATGTATTTTAAATCTACGAGCTGTTTGTTAGGAAAAATCTTCGAAATTGATCAAATAAATGACATGGATACAAGAAATTACTTATGACATAGAATCGTTTTATCAAATCTTCGTATACGCTCGTTATAGAAGCACCAATAGTTGTGTTTTCAAAGAATCGTTGAATTGTATTGCCATCATTTTGTGCTTCCAAATCTGAGATTTGGTTTCTTGACAAGAAGTCTTAATTGTAAACGAAATATTTTTTGCATATTTTATTTTGCAATTTCAGTGTTCTTATTTTCATGCAGAGTACGAGCTTTCCATTTTTTCTATCCAGTTTGTCTGCGAGGTGTAAGCCCTCTCTAAGCATCTTAGCATGTAACGTAGATATTATGAATTCTAAATTATCTCTAGCCTTTTCTGATTAAAATGTCATATCGGTAAGAAGCTGTTTTGATGTTGTCTGACATAGGTAGCAACGTCGAATATTACACTAATTCGTTATTAACGACTATTTCTTCTGTATTAATGATTGTATTAAAAGAAATAAGTTAATTCTCCTGTGTTTAATACAATACCATTCATTGACAGTAGCTCCCGTATTTCTTGAAAAAAATGGATCTTGATTGGCCCGATAGTGAAATGAAGATATTGGAATTTTCAAATTAACGATTCATGAATTATTCGCAACATTTATGTATTCTAGTAGCACGGGAGAAGTGAAAAATATATTAGAACCTCCTACCATCTTCATAGCTAAATATTTGTTTAAATGTACTTAGAATAGATGTGTCATCACATCCTCACTTGTAAACCAAATCCAAATTGCTGATGTAAGCGAAAGTCATATTAATAAAGATTTTCACTCGCATTAATGAAATACGCTCAGTAATTTTTATCAGCAAATATAGCCATTGACAAAATAATTCTTCTAATTATAAGAGAACAAACAAAATTACTACCTATAACGATAAGAAAATGTTATTCTACCGGATCAGTAATAAAGAATTATTTTCATTTTTTCATTACTAAGCTTACTTATCAAATTAATGTAATCTTATGATTATAGTATTTATTTACAATATAATAGGAAATAAACTATTATAAAATTGAATAATTCAAAAATTTGAAAAATATTTATCAGCTAAATTATGTGAAAAGTAGTCAATTTCAAAATTTTTGAGCCGGCCGAAAAAGTGGCATTTTTACTTGCAGTTACTAAAATATGCGTGAAATGCAGAAAGGCAGTTTAAGGCAGCTGGGTTTTTATGAATCACTAGACAATAGCCCAAGTTATTATTTCCATTAAATTTCATTGCGGAACACTGTGGAACATTTAAACTTTTTGATGTTTAAAAACAAAAAAAATAATAAAAATTCTAAAATTTTTTATCAAAAATGACAATGAACTTATTAATTTTTACGTGCTTAATATAAATTTTGTAATACATGCAAATAAAATACATACTATCATAGTATGAATCCATTTCAAATCATTAAAATCGGATAATATTATAAAATGTAGCACGCGTTTAAAGGAACTGTTGTTTTGCTGTTTTTGTTCGCTCTAAATGAAATTCCTTCAAGCATCATTTTTGAAATGATCCTGCTTGTAAGGGCAAAGCAAAAATCTTTTTTTAAACACAGATTCTAACTCTCCAAACATTATTTTAGCCAAGTGTACAATCGAAATTTCCCAAATCATAACTTCATTTTTCGACTTTTGGCCAGCTTTTTGGGTTTTTGCCCCACTGTGCGGCGGGAGGTATTTCGTAACCTTTTTACTTTCTGGAATATTCCCGGGATTTTAATTTTATTTTTTATTTAACATCGTGTGACAGGTGTTAAAACGCGTTGCTAAAGGGCTTGTTACTTGCGAGAAAAAACATAGTTCCTGCCGAGGACACGCCTGCTAAGACCAATCAGAACTGATAATTTTTTTTCGTTGAGACTCGAGTTCATCCTGATTGGATTTTTAAAATGATTGACGCGGAGTAGGAGGGAGCTAGTTTTGTCGTGAAAACGATTTTTTTCATTTGGCTTTTTAGGAGCGTTAGAATGCGATTGCCCTTTAAACTATCAAGACCCACGTTTCATTTCTCCGCTGAATTAGAATATCTGATGATGTGGACTAGATAACGAAAGTTGTAGTGCCGATGTGTGCTAAGGTGATGGCGGGGAAGAGTTTATCTATTTTATGAGTTCATCAATAAAGTACTTGAAGACTGATGGTGTCTGTTTTTATAATGGGGAAATACCCCAATGAAATTCTTCCACTGCTCGCCAACTGTCGGAGCGACTACTCTGCTCGTGCTGCTGAGAATTCCTAGAATTTATGCAACATAGTTTATTTTTGTCGAATTCTATATATAATATTACATATATATATACAGGGCGGTCATAAAAAAAACTTTGCCGACATACGGAGCTCTAGCGGCCAGTCCGCGCTCAACCGATCGAAATGAAATTTCAGATATAGCTATTCAGAGGTATGAGCTCGAGATTCTGTAAACGACAACAAAATGGCGCTCACGGTTACGGTTATAGTTACAGAAACTCGAAAATTTCCAATAGGAACACCCATTTTTTTCATCGCAAAATGCTCAGCGCATGAAAAAACCCTAAAGAGCGTTGGAACCGTACATGTATCGCAAGAAACGGACAAGTTATGCAAGCACAAAAAACCGTTCTGGGAATCCTCCCCCCCCCATAGAAAAAACTCGATTGGGGCGCAAGCAGAAAATTTACATATGGCACAGAGTCAGTACACTGATCTCTGATTACAATACATATCGGAGAAACTAAAAATTTTAATTTGATTATACATTTTCCACATGGGTGCCATCACAGGCAATTAATGGTGATGGCACCCATGTGGAAAATGTGTAATCAATATAAAAGTTTTAGTTTCTCCGATCTGCATTATAATCAGATAGTAGTGTACTGACTCTGTGTCATATACAAATTTCCTCCTTTAATTCCTGATTTTAAAATTCAATAACTTGTAAACGGTGACAGCTATTTAAAAAATTTTTGCAGGAAGGTTATGCATAATGTCAGGAGATTTTTACCGTATTTTTTTATTTTAGTTCGAATTTCAAACAATAGGTGGCGCTGACGGCGATTGAAGGCCAGGTCGACGCTTTACTGAATCGCCGTCAGCGCCACCTATTGTATGAAATTCGAACTAAAATAAAAAATTATGGTGAAAAAACTCCTGAGATTATACATAACCCTCCTGGAATACATATATATATATATATGTATATATATATATATACATGCCTCTGCAAATAAAACGTTGAGAGAGAAGAAAGATTTCCGTGACTTTTAAACTTTCGATGAAAAATGATTGTAGAAAGTTCGATTGAAATACATTGAAAGAATATTACTGACACAATGCCAAAAATAAAAATAAAAGACATGCGTAAAAGATCAATTTTATTGAAAGTAAAAGAAGAATTCATTAAAAGAAAAAAATAATACTATACATTTAATACGAAATATAGAAAAATGGGATAAAATAGTAAAATCAATTTATGATACTTATTAATTAAAATATATATTGCATATATATAAATTTATAAAATAATAGAAACTTTCATATTGAAATATCTAAATTCACAGTTTTAACGTGTTTTTGTATCATTAATTATAAATAGAAGTTTTCATATACGTCCATTAAAAACATTTCAAAAATGTGCATTAAAATATTTAATTGCTATAAAGGACGTTAAATACTAATAAAAACATTAAAAGATCTTAATAATTTTTACATGTTTCGATTGAATTTACTCAATCATCATCAGAAAAAGAAAATAGAAATCAACACAAAGATGGAAAATGACAATAAACTATTACAAATGAAATTTAAAAATAAAAAAAAAATAAAAATAAAAAATAAAAAATAAAAATCACGCGCGTTTTTTTTTTAATTATGTATCACGTTGTTTAATTTTTAAATTATTTAACAATTCAATCCAAATATTTGGGATTTGAAATGATAAGGAATCATCGCAGACCTATGAGCTTCTGACGTAAATTTCAATACTCTCTCTATTAAAAAGTTGCAAATAAAAATCTGACCTATAAATTAATCTACTTTCATTAAACAAAATATCTATGTTTTCTATTTGATTTAACCTAAACCTAGATAATGCGGTTTTACCTCTATTAAATTTTATGTCTGCAATGTGTTCCTTACATCTTATTTTGAATTTTCTTAGAGTCATGCCAATATAATAATTCTTATAACCACCTTCTTTAAGAAATGGAACGATATAAACACCTGATCGGTCAAATTTATCAATGGGGTCAATTCTAGTTGTTAAAATTGATTTTAATTTTGGAGGGGGTTTAGCAATTTTATTATCCAAATTTCTTCGAGTCTGCTAAAACACAATTAAAAAAGCTTGATTTAAATTTAATTGCTAGACCCCCTCCAAATTTAAAATCAATTTTAACAACTAGAATTGACCCCATTGATAAATTTGACCGATCAGGTGTTCATATCATCCCATTTCTTAAAGAAGGTGGTTATAAGAATTATTATTTTGGCATGACTCAAAGAAAATTCAAAATAAGATATAAAGAACACATTGCAGACATAAAATTTAATAGAGGTAAAACCGCATTATCTAGGCTAAATCAAATAGAAAACTTAGATATTTTGTTTAATGAAAGTAGATTAATTTATAGGTCAGATTTTTATTTGCAACTTTTTAATAGAGAGAGTATTGAAATTTACATCAGAAGCTCAATGGTCTGCAATGATTCCTTATCATTTCAAATCCCAAATATTTGGATTGAATTGTTAAATAATTTAAAAATTAAGCAACGTGATACATAATTAAAATATAACGCGCGTGATTTTTATTTTTTTTTTATTTATTTTTTTTTTAATTTTTAAATTTCATTTGTAATAGTTTATTGTCATTTTCCATCTTTGTGTTTATTTGTATTTTCTTTTTCTGATGATGATTGAGTAAATTCAATCGAAACATGTTAAAATTAATAAGATCTTTTAATGTTTTTATTAGTATTTATCTTCCTTTATAGCAATTAAATATTTTAATGCATATTTTTGAAGTGTTTTTTATCTCTTTAAAATCATTATTTCGAATGTCGAAAAAAAATATCAATGATTTGTTTAATTAGAATAAAAGAAAATAATAACGGAAATTTTGTTTAGTTTCTAAGTACTCTTGAAGTATAATCATTTTAATACTTCTGAGCCTCTTACATATAATTCTAATTAGGCTCGAATCTTAAGTACTTTCACAAATATCAAGGACTTAAAAGATAATGTCAATGTGCTGAACAGCATTTACTTAGTATCTCAAACTATGAGCATAGTATTAAATTTAAAGGATGAATTTGCGATATTTAGAAAACGTAAAAACGAGCTTTAAAGCATGTTATGAGATATAATAAAGTAGATAAAATAAAGGAATTGGTTAAAAGTATAGTGCAAAATTAAATTTGTTCGATATATATAACACGATCGAAATTAATTAACAGAATAAAAGGAATATTTTGAACGGGAATAATTTATCCCATTTTATTGATAATCAATAGTAACCAATTCTTAAACGGTTTGGTTTACAGATATTGTCCCAGTTCAAAAACTTAATTCAAGTGTTAATCATGAGAATCGAATGTTCCATTTTCTTTAACGCAGATCTATAAACCAATATGTGATATTTTTCTTTTTATGCTATATTATAAAATGTTATACTTAGAAAACATGCCTTTGCACACAAAACAGTGAGAAAGATGAAAGATTACGGTAACTTAAAAAATTTCGCCCGAAAAGAGTAATAAAAAATTCGCTTGAAATACATTGAAAGAACATAACTTACGCAATGCCAAAAATGAAAATAAAAGGCATGAGTAATAGATCAATTTCATTAAAAGAAAAAAATAACTATTTATTATGAAACATTGGTAAATGTGATAAAATTGTAAAATAAATTTACACTATGTTAATAATTAAAAATACGTTACATACATATAAATTTTTCAAATTAATAGAACCTTTTATATTGAAATATTTAAAGCCAAAATTTAATGGGGGTTTTTCTCTCTCTTAAATTATTATATTGAATGAAAAAAAAATATTAATGGTTTGTAGTTAGAATAAAAGAAAAATAATATCAGAATTTTTATTCAATTCCTCAGTACGCCTGATACATAATCATTTTAATACTTCTCAGCCTCTTACATATATTTATAATTAGGCTGGAATCTTAAGTACTTTCTCAAATATCAGGGATTTAAAAGATAACGTCAATTTTCTGAATATATTTACTCAGTGTCTGATGCATTGAGAATAGTATTAACTTTGGAGGATGAATTTGCGATGTTTAGAGATCGCTAAAACGCACTTTATACCATATAATGAGACATAATAAAGTTTAAGATAAAAATAGAATTTCTTAATGATAAAGTGCAGAATTAACTTTGTTCGATTAACTTTGTTTGAACACCAGCAAAAATAATTAGCAGAATCATTAGAATATTTTGAGGGTGAAAATTTTATCCCATTTTATTGTTAATCGATATTAACCAATCATTAAACAATTTTATTTGCTGGTACATTCCAAAGTAAAAAAAAAATAATTCACTTGTTTATCATGAGAATTTAAAAATCCATTTTCGCTAATACAGATATACACTATATTGCCATTGATTATGGGACACTTGCGATTTTAGACATTTTACTAAATATCTAGAAAAATACATGAGGAATCATCTCGAAACTCTTAGTGTATAAATAAAATAGCATACGTCATACATCTTCGTTAAGAGTTTTTACCGAAACTCCATAGGGGACCGTCAACAAATTAAAAAAAGAATGAATATCTTTTGAATAACCCTGTCAAAACTAATGTAGCAAAAGCGCTCAAGCTCTAGATTATGATTGAATGCCTTATTGTAATACACTGTGTTCATTTTTATGCAACTAGCATGCATACTCGCAGAGTAATTAAGGTTTTTATAAAAATGGCCCCAAATTTTTCCCTTATAATTTTCAGAGTTCTTAATATAAAATAATATTATTTTCAGAAAATATGACAAACAAAATTGCACACAGTACCCTGTAATCAGAATTAAAAAATAATAAAAATTGTATGAAAAATAAGTAGGTTTACTAAATAATTTTTTACTGCGCATGCGTCAAAGATATCAAAATTTCATTTGCATATTATGTTAGCTAAATGTATAGAGCAACTTTTGTAAAAGTCTCAAAATTATAGCTTGAAAATTCTGTAAGTAATCGTGTATAGAAAAAGGACAAAATCCGTTGTTTCCAAAATGAAGTAAAAAAATGTGGGATTTTATCCAAAAGTAATCGTAACATCCCGTATTGTGTATTCTATATTGACACTAATCAATGAATATATGGATACAACCCCTCTTGTTTTTGCTTCATTTTGAGAATAACGGATTTTCAACTTATTTAATTGACGATTATTTTCAGAATTTTCAAGTTATGATTTTGTGACTTTCACAAAAGTTGCTCTATACATTTAACTAACATAATATGCAAATGAAATTTTGATATCGTTGACGCATGCGCAGTAAAAAATTATTTAGTAAACCAACTCATTTTGTATACAATTTTCATTATTTTTTAATTCTGATTACAGGGTACTGTGTGCAATGTTGTTTGTCATATTTTCTGAAAAAAATATTATTTTATATTAAGAACTCTGAAAATTATAAGGAAAAAACTTGGAAAAATTTGGGACCATTTTCGTAAAAACCTTAATTACTCTGCGAGTATGCATGCTATTTGCATAAAAATGAACACAGTGTATTACAATAAGGCATTCAATCATAATCTAGAGTTTGAGCGCTTTTGCTACATTAGTTTTGACAGGGTTATTCAAAAGATATTCATTCTTTTTTAATTTGTTGACTGTCCCCTATGGAGTTTCGGTAAAAAATCTTCACGGGGATGTATAACGTATACTATTATATTTATACACTAAGAGTTTCGAGATGATTCCTCATGTATTTTTCTAGATATTTAGTAAAATGTATAAAATCGCAAGTGTCCAATAATCAATGGCAATATAGTGTATGTGAAAAATATGTGACATTTTATTTTATACTATATATTTGTATATTTAGATAACATGCTTTTACAAATAAAAGGTTGAAATTTGTGTATGTCGAAAATTTAAGGTGTAACGATCAAGTTACATAACGATCAAGGTGCCATATTTTGTGTTTTTGAATATTATTATTTTTCAAAGTTTCTTAAATAATAGAACAAAAAAAAATTAATAACAGAAATTTTGTTTAGCTTTTAAGAACGCTTGAAGTAAAATCATTTTAATACTTTTGAACCTCTTACATATAGTTTTAATTAGGCTCAAATCTTAAGTACTTTTTCAGCAATCAGGGACTTAAAAAATGACATCACTGTGCTAAACAGCAGTTATTCAGTATTTGATACTGTGAGCATAGTATTAAATTTGAAGGATGAATTTGCGATGTTTAGAAAATGTGAAAATGAAATTTAAAGTATGCAATGAGAGATAATAGTGTTGAAAAAAAATAGAATGTTTTAAAGATAAAGTGCAATATTAAATGTATTAAATAAGTTATGCCATGAAAATTAATTAACAGAGCAAAAAATGCATTTTGCGCATGAAATACGTATCAATTTTTTGTGTTTATCTATAATAACCAATTCTTAAACCATTTGGTTTACATGTAATTTACAAGTTAAATAAATAAATAAATAAATAAATAAATAAATAAATATTTGATGATCTGAAAGTAAGAATCCATTTTCTCGAATGAAAATATATTCAAAAATATATGACATTTTTTATACTATATTATTATATGTTATATATAGAAAACATGCTTTTGGAAATAAACGTGAAATTTCCTTTTTATATATATGGCGAAAGTACCAAATGTAACGATCAAGTTTCGTTCAAAATTTTGCATTTTTGTATGTCATTTAAAAAAAAAAAGTCTTCTAGATCGAAAAACTCGTTTTTTCGTTTTTCGCATTAGAAAATATTAAAAATATATAAATATACTATTTCATAACTAGGAAAGTTTTGATCATACGAGAATAGAATTTTTCTTCTTTTTCTTTTAAAAGCACTAAAGTTTTTCAAAAAATAACTAGAACCTAGAAATTGTGTGGGAATTTAAATTTCATTACATATTTAAAAAGGTATATTTTTACTCAAAGCCATTTTTATATTTTATGGAGAAAAATAAAATGAGTGATTTATTAACGAATTTATCGGTTCTAAAACAATAATCCCTTCCCAAATGTTTATAAATTTTGTATTGATTTGCATGGAAATTTAATTAATTTATAATTAAATGCTAAATAAAGTATAAAAAATTAAATAAATGACTCGTTCGTTGCTAGGTTAATATACGTCCTTCTTTAATATGGAGTGAATTTAACACTTTTAGCCTTTCTTCGGTGTTTTTCTCCACCCGTTTTTAGTTGTCATGTAGTTACTAAAATCCTTTATAATCATGTACATACAATTATTATAATGATCAATTGTAGGACATCTTGATTTTAGATTCTCGGAAATTGTCGATGACTACATCGATAGATCTATATACCATCCCTAGCCATATCCTACATATCCTACCAGCAGATTTAGGTAAATGCGTAAAATTCATGATAACAAACCTATTAAAAGTTATTAAACATTTATTCCAGTGACTCTAGAAATTCCTTCCATCCAAAAGGATTAACAACAGTTAATAAAAATTAGAACATACCCCAGTAGAACTTTTAGATAGAGACATGAATTTGACGAACCTAATCTACTAAAATAAACTTAAACATGTATTTTGTACATTTTAGAAATTTCTACCTAAGCACGTTTAATGAAATGGACGCTTTTTCGGGATATTTCGCCGTATATCAGCAGCAGATTTAGTTAGAAGCCGGAAATTCAAGATAACACACCTAATAAAAAACTGTTAAACATAGGTACTTCAGTCATTTTAGAGCTATTTTGCGTACCGTGTAGACAACATCGATTTTGAATAGGATAATGTAGCATTGTACGAATAAGACAACTATAATGAATGTTTGATTAGATATTAAGTTTATTTTTTCGTTATCTTTGCTAAAATGTATTTCGTTTGATTCAAGATTCCTTGCCCAGTGTAACGGGCGAAGGCTGCTAATAATGTATACAAATGTTAATAAATGCCTCGCTCATAGAAAGTTTAATACACATACTTATTTAATATGGCGTGATTTTGAGCGCTTTGTAAATATCTGAAACATTAAAAATACTAAATGACAAGTCCTTTTTAAACACATTTTGGATTACATTATTTGACTACGGTTTCAAATCATATGAATTTGTCACTTTGAACTTTCAAAAATTTTATTTCTTAGTTTTATAAAAGATGGTGTTTAATCCAATGCCCGGGAAATAGCTGGAGTCTGTTAATAATTTGTGAGATAAATTTCAATTAAAGGGTTTCAGGACTTTTACCTTTTCTTACGTTTCTTACTTTTTACTTGGTAGTGCAATCTAGCAGCATATCAAATTTAATATTTATTCTCAGTTTCAACAAAATATAAATGCATAATATTTTTAATATGGACAACTTAATATCTCTTCTACTTTATTTTTTTAAATCAACATGGAAATTTTATTTTTTTTAATGTTTAGTTTTGACAGAAAATTTAAAATTGTTGGAAGAGATAATAAGAAATTTAAAATCACTGCGTGCAATATTGTAACAAAACTATTGGTTCAAGGGCCCCCAGTATTATTAATAGTGATGACTAACGTATCTTGATCTTATACTTCATTTGAAAGTGATTTATTTGTTTATTTATTTTAAATTTACATTTAAACTGCGAAATTTGAGAAAAAAAAAATTCAGAAAAACGGCCAATTTTAAATAATTTATGATATTATAATACTAAATTTGAAGTTTTTCTTTAACTTAAAATTAAGGTATTTTCCAAATTGCATGCAGATTACTTTAACAGTTTTTCAGAAATGCCGTGTAATCGATACAAGTTAAATAACAATTTTATTTTCTTATCAAAATTAAACATTAAAAAAATAATAAAATTTCAATGTAGAATAGAAAAAAAATAAACAAAAGAGATATTACGTTGTTTATATTAAACATTTTATGCATTTCAGTCTCACAGGGAGTGAGAAAAAGTTAACTGTGTCATGTTGCTAAATTGCAGCACCTTAAAATAGTTAATTTGTAATTAAGAATATTTCTTCATAAAGGGACAAAAAAATTTAAAATCGATGTTTTTCATTTGTTCATTTTAATTTTTGGACCTTAAACTGTAGGTTTCAAACCCCCAATATTCCATGAATTAGGATATATATATGCGACTGTTGAAATGTTAAGAAAGAACATGAATGAATGAAAAGAATGAATGAAAAGTCAATATCAGGTGCAATTAAATACGGCTTGATAATTATCAAATACTGCAGTACTTCTTCTTGGATTTCCTTTTTGAGGTGTTAGTTATCTAAACATAAAAATTGCTCTCGAAAATATATATAAACCAACCATTTGAAAAAAAAAAATATGTAATACGAATGGAGTTATTTGTAAAAAAAATGTCATTTAAAAAGAAATGAAATCAAAAATTGTAGGTATATTTTTAAATATTGCATACATTCTATCTTACAAATTCTGCCAAAGTATACAATGCGAAAAATTCAAAAACGTAAGAACACAAGAATACGAATTACAGTTAAAAGAAACAATAAATCAAAACATTGACTAAAAATGTATCTAGGTGTCTGTCATTTTTATAAAATGTCATTAGTTATGATACTTATTAAAAATTACATGAATGGTATTTGAACTTATTTATTTTCGTCATATATGTAAATATGTCACATTTGTTATTTCATTCGCCGTGTGTTATTTTTCTTTCATTCAAGAACAGTTAATTCCTCATCCATTAGTTTTAGATCTGTGAACAGAATTGCACAAATCTTTCCAACTTTTTTTTTTCAAGCAAGAAAAAGATAAATATTTTTAATGTCCCGGTATCTATAATTTACATTTAGAAAAACTTTCTATGTTCTGTTACAGCTAATATATTAAACCTTCTATTGTTCTAGGACAAAACTTATCGAGATCGTATACTTTGATTTTTATAAATTTAATGGTGTAAGACAGCGGGTAAAATTTGTTTTTTTTTTTTTTCACATTAAAATGAAAAAAAATCTGATAAAATAGTTGTCAACATGGAAGCGTTTAGAGGAGCAAAGTTGGCATTTACAATACTTTTGGGTAAACCAAGCTTTGCGGCTAATATACCATAACGAAATTAAGATTTCGTAATAAACAAAACTTTAACAAATTTGCAATAAAACTGCGTAATCAAAACGTCTGCTGCAAATATTGCTAATAATACTGATAATTAATAATTATTATTGTTTATTGCAACTTTTTGAATTTGTATTTTGTTCATTTATCCTCTAACCCCCCCCCCCCCTCGCCAAAAAAAGAAACATTGTCATTTTACCCTTTTGTTGGCTAATTCCAGTTTCTGAAGTGCCGGAAGTTTCAGTGAAGCCTCGGAAGCACACATAGGATATAACGGTCTCTTGGAAGGAGCGCCAATTGCAGTGGCAGTTTTTGGAGGGAATGGTATGTTTTGCGAGGTATGCGTTACACTAGGTTTTATTATATAGAGATATAGACTACTTTATGAGTTATCCATATTTACAGCCATTAAAAAAGAAATTAAATCCAGAGCATGTCAACATTTTTTCATTCTGAATACACTTTTCCCATAATATTTTTTGCGTTAGTGCAAAAATGTTTGGTTGATAAAATATAAATATTAGAATCTGTTTAATCATTAAAATGCTAAACTTCTAAAACAAGTACAGATGAACATTTAAAACTTCGATGTGAGCACATCCAAATCTCTTATGTAAATTAAATTTCTCATATTTAATACATTCCTCCTTATTAAAAAAAACCATAAAAGGCAAATACATCGTACATTTAGACAAAAAATACACATTTCAGTTAACAAAAAAATCATTAGCAAACAACTCAGAGTGTATCATTTATGTCTGTGACAGATGCGTTTCTTTCTAAAAATAAATTTGTTTTCCGGACATTTCCTTTTTCATTGAAATGATATGGAAGCTGTTTGTTAATGATTTAGTATATACCATTATATTAAAAAGATATCGCATATGTTTTCAGTGTTCTGTTTTTATTCAGACGATATTTTATAAATATTAGACATTCTTTCCTAAATATACAGGGTGTCCACTCTCAACGGTGGCCAATAGCTAATTTCTAAACCGTTAGTCATAGACATATATTTCCAATTGCAAAAATGCTTTAAAAAAGGTAAAGAATTGTGTTTCAAGCGATTTGGGTCAATAAAGATTTTTATTAAAAAATTACGAAAATTTAATTTTTATACGGCCTCCCGGTCCTATAAGTGATATTTAGTAAATTTTTAGCACTATTCTAACAAGTAATACAAAAAAGTCCCATCCCTTTGCGATTAAATCTAACCGAGTAATAGCTGTTTAAAATTGAAGCATCTTTTCTGCTGCAAATTAGGGATCAGTCACAAATTTAATGGAAATAAAAATAAACGCAAGATTTAAATATAATATTAAACATTGAAGAAAAATAATTTTTACAATATTATTTTTAAATTTATGTTGATGATTACATATTGAAGCAAAATTTGTTTTAAAATTATAAGTAAAAAATAACAGAAAGTTTGTTGATTTAAATTATGAAAAGAAACAGTCACTATTCATTACAAAATGACATATATTTAAAATTCTATTAGATTACTTAACCTAACAGGTGTAGTCCTATAAAATAAATAAATGGCACGCAACTAAAATTGTATTAATATTACATTGTGATTGGATATAAATAAGTGTGCAAACTGAACTTTGATCGGTATTTCGAAGTGAGTTAAAATTTGAATAGAAAATTTGAACTAGGGAAACATACGTTCGAACGTTTTAAGCAAAATTAAAGCTTATCAAAATAAGACACCTTTTTTAAAATAAAATCGCGATATCCCAAAATTTGATTTTCACGATAAAGAAAACTTTAAAACTCACGTTTTCAACTATTTTAACCAATCTAGAAGTTTATTAATAAAAACTAACACTACCGTAAAACTTATACGGTGGTAGCACCTTCAATTCAATTGCTTTAAAAATATTTTTTTTTATCTCATTAAAACATTTTTATAATTGGAACTATATATCTGTGACAAATGGTTTTGGAATTAGCTATTGGACAGCGTTGGAAATGGACGCCCTTTATATTAATTTAAGCACTTAATATACGTTCCCTGAAAACTTGGTATAAGACATTCATATTCAGCTACAGAAAAGAGGTTTAAGTCATGAAATTTAAAGTTTCATAACTCGGTCAATTTTAATGTTAGATGAATGGGACCTTTTTTACATTGATTCATAGGGTGATGGAAAATTTTTACTAAATATCACTGATAGGACCGGGGGGGCGTATAAAAATTTAATTTTCGTAATTTTTTAATAAAAATCTCTTTTGACCTAAATCGCTTGAAAAACAATTTTTATCCTTTTTAAAGCATTTTTGAAATTGGAACTATATGTTTATGACTAACTGTTTAGAAATTAGCCATTGGCCACCCTTGAGAGTGGACACCCTGTGTATGTATGTATGTATATGTTACATAAATAATTCTTTGTTTCTGTATTTTTCCTTTTACTTTGCTATACAATCCGTATATTCAATAATTCCCCATTGTTTAATAATATATACATGAGATATAATAATATATATGTTTAATAATACAATTATTAATCCTACCAAATTCTCGTTAAATTATTTATTACGTTACTCAATTTTTTAGATATAAAGCTTTTACTTTATTCCGAATTTGTATTCTTATTTAGGAACATTTCTATTTTTGGGTGTAATTCGAACATTTTTAAAAGTGCGATTTTCCTTTTATTATTTATTTTATTTCGAGAATCGTATACGTGCATATATGTATGCGTGTTACATTCTATAATGAGTAAATTGCAAATAATATTTATTTTAAATTTAAAATCTCATTCATATAGTTTAAATAGCTCAAGTCATCAGATTTTATTTAAAAATCTAATATGCAACTAAAGAAAATTCATATACATTCCAGTTTAGTAAACGATTTATTCCCATGAGTTCATTAATGTGAAATGACATTATGGTCGCTGATGTGTTTTTAGTAAAACGCCACTTATGTTTCGGTCTTTTTTTGTTTGATATATCTTTTAAAACTAAACGCAATGCATTTAAATATTTTAACTACCTTCCATTATGAAAAAAATTAAATTGTAATGTTTTGAAGATGATTTTGCATCAATTGTATAGGTACTTCAAATGTGATTAAAAATGTAATCTAGAAAATATATCAATATTATAAAGGCCAAACGTATCTGTGCGTAACGCATACGTCATTTTGTGGATGGCAACACTTTCAAATTTTAAATGAAATTTCGGTATTGCATATTTTCCTACTACAAATTTTTAAACTTATAAATATCGCAAATTTTTAATTTTTACACCACCGTGTAGGGGGGGGGGGGAATGTTCTTTTAAATGAAATTTGTTTGAAAGCTGTATCTTAGTATGTTTTCGATTTTTTTATTGTTTTTAATGTCGCTTTTTTAATCGTGGCAACAGGAGTACTCCATTTCTATAAATAGCAAAGAAATAAAAGGAAGAAATTGATCACTGTATCTTTATGTTGTCATTTTCTCATTAAAATGGAAAATATTGACATTTAAATATCTTCTGTTATAAAACCAGCTACAGAAGATATAGAAACGTTAGCTTATAGAGGTTATAAAAACTTACATTCTAATATTTGCTGCACACTCATATCGGGTGTGTTACGTATCAGTAAAAGTTGGGAACCAATGTCTAAAATATTTATATTTTTCTTGAAATTATTTTCAACAATTTGTCATGTACTGACACTCTCTGTATTTACAAGTGAATAAGTGGATTTTTATCCAAGTTTCCTGCGCATTTTTTATTACATAAATCAGGAAGACCATGCTTGACAATTAGTTTAATTTCTTTAAACATGTCTTATAAAAGAAAGATAAATATCGAAAATACATTATTGTGATTATGACAAATTACAAAAGAAAAATTTCAGCGAAAGAGTATGAGAGATTTAAATTTCAACATGAGCTAATTTCAGTTTTTTTCAATGAGTTAAATTTCCGATAATTAATGTTTCCAATCGTAATATAGGAAGAAAAATGAACTACACATTCAATGAAAATTGCACAATCCAGCTTGCTAAATAATTCTTTCGAGCAGATTTTTTATAATGTTACTTCATGTCTCTCATAAATGTGTTTCTATTTATTTATTTATTTATCGTTTTTCGCGTGCAGCGATTTCTTTCTTTCTTTCTTTCTTTCTCTTTAATATTTGTATGAATTAAAGGGATTCTACTTGAAATTTTCATATTCTTCAATCTAAGAAACAAACAAACAAATCTATTTCATTATTAATGATACATATTTAGCTGAAATGAAATCACAAAATGTATAAATAATTTAGCAGATTTCTAAATATGAACAAAAATATACAGTAGAAGCCAGATATGCAAAATAAGAAACTATGATTAGCGAACAGAATCTTCAGAAGTGCTTGTAGGTTTAATTCGTAATGGAGCATAGTGTTTTATTTCATCCTGTTTTGTCGGCATTAGACCTATGATGACAAACTTTAGCTCCTTATAAACATACCATACCTACACACCTATATGTACATATATATATATATATATGTATGTATGTATGTATATATATGCATTATATTTTAATCAGAAACTATTAATGTGCAGTCTTATCCAACAATGACTGTTTTAACTCGAATTAGAAAATAACTAAACTGTTCAGATGTCTTTCAATTAGTAACGGATATTTCTTTAAAAAATAAAATGGACTGACTTTTTATTATTTAATTTTTCAATATAATTTGAAACTTTCCATCATAAAACTAAGAAAAAATAAATTACATTCTTAAGGGAAAAGACGCACATTCCAGTTAAGTAAACATTTAATTCATTTCAGCCATTGAGAATAGAACTTCTGTTACTGATGTGTTTCTTCTAAAACGTCATTTTCTATTAAGGCAATGTTTTATTTGAAATAAAGTTAAAAATAAAATACATTATATTTGAACATATGTTTATATTAAATTATGTTATGAAAAAAATTCTTATTTGTTCTATTTTACTAAAGATATCAAATAAGTAATTTATATATTTTAATACAAAGTATTTTATTATAACTTAATATATATTATCACGCATATCTAATAGTTCTGCATAACATACCTTATGAAAAGTAATTTATTTAATTAAATAAAAAATCATAAATTATTATTAGTGATATAAATAATAATTTACATTCCTTTATTAAATTAAATTAAGATCACTATAAGCATTTATATCAGTATGTTACAATAATAATCTATTCTGAGTATAAATAGTATTTCATTTTATAATTATTTGTAAAAATAATTTATTTAATCAAGTTTTAAAATAATTAAACATCCAGTAGAAATTATAACTCTTTTTAGAAAGAACACGATTTATTGTATTTCTGTCACAAAAATTTAACATGTAATTTATTTGATATTTTTTGTTTTATGTTTTATCTAAGTTTTGTTGTTTTATTTACTGAGAAACTAAATCAATGGCTACCTAGAAAAAAGGTCTATATAAAAGAACTATTTATGTTTCTCTATTAAATTTCCTTTCAAACTATTACATTATATTTTCAACACGATTTTGAATGAAAAGAGAAAAAAAGCTGATTTAAGCTTATTGTTTCCTAATTTTACGCATAAAAGATGGAAATTTAATATGTGTAAATTTTATTTTTTTCTGAGAACGGTTTTATAAAACAAAGTGTTTTAATGATAATAGTATCATACAGCACGATAGTGTTGTATAGTAGAGCTCAGACGCATATCCAACGTTAAAGCCCAAAGTTTGTCTCTTAATAACTTTAGAGCTAATCATTGGAACGCGACAAAATTGAAAATGCGAAGTGTGCTACTCCAGACTTATCGATGCAATTTTTAACCAAATTTCATCGATATCCATTTATTAGTTATGGAGATCCAGAACCTCTGTTTTGTCACTTTTTTCTTATTATTTTTCTTATCTTTTATCTTATTTCTTTATGAAACAAGATAAAATGACAAACAACTCAATTATAACCCAAACCAGGACACATTCAGACACGTTTAATAACTTGATCGAAAGCTTTTAATTTAGGTGCTTGCCTTTTGAAGGCCCTGTCGAAAATTATCCAATATTAAGGAAATCGCAGCCATTTAAAATTTACTTAGCGCTTTACCCACCATAATTTAACATTATAAAATCTCTCCTTTTGAATTGCTAGTTCAATCATTTGTTTCTAGTCACTACCAGCTAAAAAACAGCTTTTTAAAAATATACATATGTATATAAGTCAGTAAAAATTCGGATTATCCTTATAGATTTTTGCATTTTTGAAATTGGCGTCATTCGAAACACATAATACATATTATTAGTAAAGATACATAAAAACTGTAATTAATTATATTTTGAAAAAACATTGTACCTAATGACACTGCTCATTTCTAGAGAACAGTTTTAATCCTAGAAGATTCGAGCTATATAAGTTTATGTTTGTTTTCTTTAAAAAATATTCCACTTGGCATTTTTTCTATTTATTTCCACGACACACACATATATAGTTGAACAGACACTAACACTAATATTTACATAAAAAGATACATATTTTTTACGGGGAAGTAAAATATTCTTCCTCGCATCGAGAAATCGTAACAACTTCTACCTTTTAAAACAAAAACATTGCGCCACAGGTGGCTTTCCCTTTGGCGACCGCACGGCGCCTTGGGTTGCTTCACACGTGATTTGTAACAGCTTGCCCCCCCCCCATGAACCTATGGGGTTCATCACAATACATGTTGCAATACGATACATTAAATCAAGTACAAATTTCAAAATATAATAAGAATATACATACTTTAAACACTTTAAGAATTCCTGACATACACTTCAACTAGAATAATAAAAGAAAAGATTACAATGCAAATTTCACTAAAAACAGTCAATTGTTATTGAGTTCCAAATTATAGAGTAATTGCACTGGTCTTCTCAAAACAGATTTTTGAGTTTTTATTTTGCAGGCCTTCACCTTGCCGTCTCTTCCAGGGAAGGTTTCTATAATTTTACCTAAACTCCAGAAATTTCTGGGTAAACTATCGTCTTTTATTAAGACAATATCGTTTATTTTAAATTGGGGAATGTTAGTTTTGTTTATACTTTGGTGGGCTGATCTCAAATTTAATAAATACTCTTCCTTCCATCGGGACCAAAACAATCTCATCAATTTTTCTCGATAATTATACGATTTGAGCAATTCTTTCCTGGAAGAGAAATTCGAGTCAAGGTGCAGGCGTCCTGGAGGGAGAGAAGTTATTCTTCTCCCTATCAAAAAATGTGCTGGGCACAATGGTACGGGGTCCTGGCTTTCATCCCTCATGTAAGTTATGGGTCTAGAATTTATAGTGCCTTCTATTTCAGCTACTATGGTGGACAGTTCGTTATAAGTTAATATTGCTTTGCCTAGCGTTTTTCGTAGGGCTGTTTTAACACTTCGCACCATCCTTTCGTAAAAGCCACCCCACCAGGCGGCTTTTGCTACTATATATTTCCATTTTATTTTATGGGACGCAAAAAATTCTTTCACCTCTGGATGAGCTACTGAGCTCCAAAGTTTCTTAAACTCTAGTTCAGCACGTTTAAATGTACGTGCATTGTCGGAATAAATTACGGAGCATAAACCCCGTCTAGCGATGAACCTTCTAAATGCGAGTAAGAAGGCTTGCGTAGATAAACTGTCTACCAGTTCCAAATGAACATTTCTTGTAACAGCATAGGTAAGAAGTAAAATGTATTGTTTATTTGTCTTATCTTTTACGAATAAGGGACCGGCGAAGTCGCATCCTAGAATATTAAATGGTGGAGACTGTTCAATACGATCAGGTGGCAACGGAGCTACTGTCTGGTCTCCTGGATTCGCAGAAAATAGTTTTCAGACAACACATTTGTTGAGTAGACCCTTTATCGTTTTTCTGGCTTTTAGAAGCCAGAACCTTTCTCTAATTTCGACAAGCGTATGTGTCACTGAAGAATGATACACTTTCTCATGTGCATTCCAAATAATTAACTCAGCTAATTTAGTTTTGGGCGGCAGAATAATCGGATACTTTTCATTTTCTAATAAGATGTTAGATTTTGAAAGTCGCCCTGATACACGTAAGATGCCCTCAGCATCCATAAAAGGATTTAATTTCATGAGATTAGAATCTCTATGAAGGGGTTTTGCCTTTTCCAAACATTTAATTTCTACAAAGTATTTTTCATTTTGAATTTGTCGTATCCAATAATTTTCCGCTTCCTGGAGTTCTTCCATTGTTAATGTGTTTCGATTATCTTGTTTATGAAACGCAATACATAGGCTGTTATTCTCAACAATTTATTTAAATTAGAATATCTATTAATGTCGATGATTCTTTCACGAGTAATAACAGAGTTTACGACGATTTTATCTCTGGATTCCATTTCAATGTTAGAAAAAGAAGATTTTACATTATTATCAAGTTTTGGCCAAAAATTTTCGGATTTACTTAGCCAATCCGGGCCTTGCCTCCAGTGCTTATTACTGGCTAATTCTTTGGAAGAGCGTCCTCTAGTAAGCATATCAGCTGGATTATCTTTACTGCTGATATGCCTCCAGGCAATGGGATCAGAATTTTCTTGTATCTCTGCTACCCTGTTTGCAACAAAAGGCTTCCATTTGGCAGCAGAATTTTTGATCCAGCTTAACGTTATTGCGGAGTCCGTCCAGAATACTACTCTTTGAATGTTATTGAAAACATTTTTTAGATGACTAGCTATTCTGGCAGCTATTAATGCACCTAGAAGCTCTAATCTCGGCAAAGTGATTCTTTTTAAAGGGGCTACACGAGCTTTAGAAATTACAAAACAAGTTTTAAAAAAGCCCTCGGAAGTCTGGTATCTGAAGTAGCCCATCGCCCCGTAAGATTTTAACGAAGCATCAGAAAAAAGATGAATTTGAACTTTATCATCTAAAATATTATCTGTGTTAAAATAATACCTGGGTATCTGAATCTTTTCTAACAGTTTTATTTCGCTATACCATTTTTCGTATTTTTCTTTAAATTCTTTAGGAAGTGTGTCGTCCCATTCTAAACCGCGTTCCCATAACTCTTGAAGAAGTAATTTAATTCTAATTAAGAATGGCGATATGAATCCGATAGGATCGAATATTTTGGAAGCGCTGTGCAAAACATGTCTTTTGGTGTATTGCAAATTATCACCATCTGACATAAACGCCTTAAAATCTATTGACAGGACGTCGTTTATATTATCCCAATTAAGTCCCAGAATTTTTAATTTTGAATGACTTTCGTCTGTTTCTATAACTGGGTTACCATTCTTCCATAATTCCCTTAATTCTAAAGAATTTGTATTAAACTTTCTCAAGTTCATATTCGCATCCTTAAGTATTGAGACAGCAGAAGCTGATAAATTGAAAGCTTCTTGGACTGTCGGAGCCCCATATGCCAAATTGTCCACGTATAAAAAATTATCTAACATATTATAAGCAATAGGATTAATTTCTCTGTACTTTTTTAATATGTTTCTTAATTGTCGAAGCCAACACGTACGGGGAGCACGTGACTCCAAAACAATGACGGTTAAAATGATATAAAGTCACAGGCTTATCTATGTCACAATCATCAAAGTATAAAAAACACAAATAATTCCTGTCCTCTTTAGACACTTCTATTTGCAAGAATGCTCTAGAAATATCGCCCAAAAAAGATATTTTATGAGACCTGAAATTTAATATTATGTCAATTAAGTTAGGGTTTAAATTTTCTCCAGCGAAAAGACAATCATTTAGACTTTTTTCATTATTTCTTTTACTGCTAGCATCATAAACAATTCTTGATTTCGTACTAGAAGAATCTGGTCTAAAAATGATTTGGTGTGGCATTACGTAACCAATAAAGCAATTAGTATCGCACTTTTGAATAATACCTTCACTTAATTGTTCTTTCATAATCTCGTTATATTTCTGAAATAAAGATTTATTACCCCTTAATCTCTTTTCCAGACCCACAAATCTCTGTTTCGCAACTTCGTAATTATTTGATAAACTTTGTTTGTTTATTTGAGACGACCATAAAAGTGTCGCGATATACCTTTGATTCTCGAAAATTATTTCCCTCTGAAATTGCGTAACCACCACATATTTTTCGTCGTTTTGAATATCAGTAGGAAAGGATAAAAAATTATCCACATCCCATAATTTTCTTAAATCATTGTCTGTTGATGTACAAATGACCTTAAAACAAGAAGTTCCATTTACATTATTGCTATGCATTCGTCCAATTAAAGTTTTTCCAAATATTGTTGGTTTAATAAATAAATATTTATTGATTTTCTCTACCCCTCCCGTGATTGTCGAAAACATATAATCACATCCCAATAATATTTGTACTTTTCATTAATAAATCTGTCAGCAAACTCATTCTCATCTAAACGGAATTTGTTTATGAGCTGCGAATCAATATGCGATTTTACTTGCGTCGCACTAATTATGTCTGATACGAGCGCCTGAACTTTAATCCTTTCATGCGGAGGATGGCGACTAATTATAGTAATATCCACTAAATCATACTCTTGTTCTATGGCGTTACGATTCGCGAAAGTATAAACTAGCAATTTTTCTCTTTTTACTGGTTTTAGTTTTAAAGCAGTTGCTAAATTCTTTGCAATAAATGTGCGCGAAGATGCAGAATCATATAATAGCCTTGTACTTAATTTCTTGGAATCTCCCATAACCTGCACGCATGCTGTTTGCAAAATTGTGGAATATTTTTCTGGAAAATTTTGAGTTTTAATAACAGATGATACAAAAGCTTGATTTTCTTGATTTTGTACAATTTCTGATTTTTTAGTATTCTCAACGGGACTAATTTCAGAGGATTTCTTAGCGGGGCAAAACAAATAATTATGTTGAAAACTCTTGCATAACTCACACGGTTGTATTTTAGCTTTACATAGAGATAATAGGTGGTTCTTATAAAAACTCGGTAATATCTTCCTTCTTTTTTTAACTTATAACGCTTTTGTTCATCTGTCATTTCCTTACATTTTAAACTATTATGATTCGAATTACAGAATACACAAACATTTTTTACGACCGTGTTCAGCGCAACTGAAGTGGGAAAATTACCCTTTGTTCTGGTAGGAGCATTTTTTTCCCATCGAGATTTTTCTGGACTTTTTAAGGAATTTCCTGATATAACAGTTGCCGCTTCCCTTGAATCAATCTCAAATTTCATAAATTTCATTAATTCATTAACATCCCCCGGCTTTTCGTTATCCTTTTTCCTTTGAAATTCAATTACCAAATTATGAGGTAATTGCCTTAAAATGATAGGGATTAGTAAATACCCAAAATTGTCCGTAGCTACTCCTATCGCCTGCAAATTTCTAATGCTTATTTCGCATTCATCATACAAATCTCTCAACATTTTCGTATTCGAGCATGACCTGATCGGTTCGATTTCTAATAATTTATTTATAAAACTGCTAATTAAAATTTCCGTTTACCATACCTTTTTTCTAGTAAATCTAGCGAGTGATCGTAATTACTTTCTGTTAGGGCTAATCCAGATACCGTTTTATAGGCTTCACCAGACAAAAATGATTTCAAATATATTAATTTTTCTATTTTTGTCAAATTATCATTAACATCAATAGTATTTTTAAAACTATTGATAAATTCAAGAAATGTATTAGGATCGCCTTTAAAATTCGGAATATTTAATTTTGGCAAATTTACAGTAGGCAATCGTGTACTAACATAAGGAACCGTACTAGCGTTTGACAACGAACTAGCGTTTCTCGATTCAACATCATTTTTAAATTTCTTCAAATTTGTTTTTACTTTAAATTTCGTTTCATTAATAGTATCATTATAATCGATACTATTTTGAACTTCCGTTTCTAAATTTGTATTATCAGTGATCAATTCTTCGATTTTCAAATTAATTTCCTTTAATTGTAATTGTTTTTCCTCCAAATTTATCAAAAATTCCGAAAGCTTATCAATATTATCTTTATTTTCAGAATCAATATCTTCAATAAACGACTCGACCTTTGTTATTAGTTTAGTTAATGACGTTTTCATAACTTTACGCTTAGCCTTTAATTTTTCAAGATTTCGAGCTTCTTTTCGGTAATCTTGAAATCACACTTTCGGATCGGGAATCTATGTTTAATCCATATTAATGTTCCATTTGCCGGGTATCGGCGCCATATTGACACTGCTCATTTCTAGAGAACAGTTTTAATCCTAGAAGTTTCGAGCTATATAAGTTTATGTTTGTTTTCTTCAAAAAATATTCCACTTGGCATTTTTTCTATTTATTTCCACGACACACACATATATAGTTGAACAGACACTAACACTAATATTTACATAAAAAGATACATATTTTTTACGGGGAAGTAAAATATTCTTCCTCGCATCGAGAAATCGTAACAACTTCTACCTTTTAAAACAAAAACATTGCGCCACAGGTGGCTTTCCCTTTGGCGACCGCACGGCGCCTTGGGTTGCTTCACACGTGATTTGTAACAGTACCTTTATATAAATCTTTTCGAAGTCAAAACAGTTACTACAATATAGATATTTCAATGACAAAGAAATAGTTCAAAAAGAAAATCCTTCTATATTTAAAAATAACGATTTGGAACTGCCTCAATGAAAATCTCAGTAGATAACGCGAAACTGTAGGGTGATGACTATCGGGGAGGGAGTGGTTCTGTCGCCATGTTTGTGCCTACATTGGCGATATATTGCAAAATCTGACGACCAAAATTACTCACCAGAAGTGACGCCGAACTAATAACTACTATTAACTTTCAAGCAACACTAATATTAGTTTAGATTTCTTAGTTGAAGTTTGTTGATCAAGTTCCTGAAAAGATCTGAAAAAGTAAAAAAAAAATCATATGAAAAACTCGTGGAAGGAGAGAGAATTTTATAGTTGGATTTAAAAAATGTTACAGGAAAAATTGTCAAATATTTTCAATCTAAAAATGTGCATAGAAAAGACATGTTATCAGATTATACGTAAAGCTCATGAAATTATCCAAATTTTTGTAGCCAATAATGTGGACTAAGCTTTACTGATGCTTATATTCAGAATCATACTATAATCCACTAAAAATGATTACTGAACAAAGTAATTAGTAGAATGTATATTTATGTTGCCTTAAATCAGCTAAGCTCTACAACGTTAAACGAATATGAACCATGAAGTAATAATTAAAGTATAACAATAACATAGTCAGGTTGTTGTGGAATTGATGTAGATGAATATTTCTGAACACAAATATTTAGTATATGGTTGAATCGTATAAGTTTAAAGTTTGGTAATACTTTCTGCTTTGATCTTCCACTTATGAAAATCCCCTGTAATGAAATTTTGTCCATACTTTGTACTGGACGGACCGTTGAGGTTCAGGTTTTTTATTACATCAGCCTGTAACATAGTTATAAACCAGAAATTTTATACAAGTTATGGCTGACTGGGATATAGTGTGTGTTAAAAATTCCTCTTTTTCCCTGACTGATTTTAAAGCACCAGTAAAGGTGAGTTTGGTTAATTGGTTAATTTCATGAGCTTTAAAGATAATCTGAATCCACGCACTTTTTTAGATTAAAATTTTTTGCCGATTTTTACTGTAATATTATGTAGCTCCACATTTCTCTCTGGTTCCACCAGTTTTTCATGCAATTATCAAAAGTTCTCTCGTCATGCATATTCATACATATATACATACATGCATGCAGAAACTGCGGGCACATTAGCTCTCAAACTTTCATCATCTGTGAACTAAAAAAGAAGATATACATTTACTGGTATAACTAGCTTTTTTGGATATCGGTTAAAATATAAGTTTAAACAAGATACATACTGCTTATCATTTTATGCTCTTTTATAATAGCTGTGAACCTTATAGAATTTATGTTATTTTCTACTTAATAGTGTTAAGTTGATCATACATCCAGTATCATATTATTAGTGTTTTAAGATGCGTACACCTGGAGAGTTCTTGTACTATAGCTACTTTTTCCCGGAACTTTTTAACTACGTAAAACAAAATTTATGTTTATCTTTTGATTTATTTTATAAAAGTATCGCACAAACAATATTAATACATTAAAGAAACACATAATTTTTTCCATGCTTTCTGGTGAAATAATCAAAATTTTCTTTAATTATCTCGAGTTGCCAACCTGGAATATTTAAAATATTGTTTCAAAATCAATTCAAAATTCTACCTTTTTTATATAAGTGAATATATCTATGTGATAAACATATAGTATTGTTCTTTAATCTAAGCTGATCTTTTATGCATCATTAACTCTTTAAAAGACAAATGTTTATATTTAAAATGTTTTAACAATATTAAATATTGATAAGAAAAAAAATTGTGGAAATAAAAATTGATGTTATAGATGGCTCTCCTATATTTTATTCATGTATTGAAAAATTAAAAGTGTCACACTGTAACCTGTTAAATGTAAATGACACTGTATCCTGCGCATGAAACAGTATTTTCATATTTTTAATTAAAAAAATTATTGTACGATTCTATAAAACAAATTAAAATGGTTCATTTTATTTATTCATTAAATGCAAATCTTTTTTCTACTAACTTTATTGCTCTAAATTTATAATACTTAGAATAATATTTATTTTCTTTTTTCAAAAGTCTTATAATTCCCCTGCATTAGATTTCTAACATGAAAAATGAGTCTTTTAAATGCATGAGAGACTTAGAATCGGAGAGCATTCAGAATTGCTTTTATATATGTTTGGAAATGAAGGACTCGAAAGATGATTCTTAAGTTTAATGTATTTCTTAGTACGCAAGAATGATTTTTCTGATAAGCTTTATCATTATTGTGAAATTTGTAGCATTATTTTGTGAAAATATTTCGGATGAAACTTGAACTGTGTATAGGCAGTATTTTAGAAAACAATGTAAATTACAAATATATTTTTGTAAATTATAATGTTCATTTGTTAATTTTGAATACTTAATTTCATGATCTTAGATTTAGATGTATATTTGATAAAAAGTTTTCAAATGAGATTTAGTGTGCGTGTTTTAGAAGGAATTGGAAGTAGTAAAGTAATATTGTAAATACTATTGTAAATATATTGTTCTAAATATGTTTAACAACATTATTAAAGAATTATTTACAATGTTACTGTAAAAAATTGATATTGTAAAAATATTATTGGTTGCATTTTTAGAATTGATTATATTGAATTAGAAATAAACTAAGAAAGAAGACTTGAATATGTTACGGAAAGGAGGTCTGATAATAGGCAAAAAATGAAAAATAATTACAGTAGAACCCCGCAAATTCGGACCCCGTTAAACCGGATCTCCGGATAATCCAGACCGGTTTGGGCCATTATTTTTTTCAAGTTTGAGAAGCGATTGGCTAATTTCCATAACATTAACTGATTTCACCGTCGTATTCTGAATAGAAAAAAACCTTTTCTGAAATATTTTCGGAAGAATTAAATAAAGTAAACATTTTTACTGTTTGTAAATATTCAATAACTTTAATATAAAGGTGATATTCTGTAAGTATGCTTTATTTTATTCCAGTTTTTTCTAATTCTCCGGATAATCCGGATTTTCGATAATCCGGATTGGGTCTGGTCCCAATTAATCCGAATTATCGGGGTTTTACTGTAATTGGAAATTTTTAAGTTAGGATTATATAACGAGAATATATTGAGTATTAAATCAAGCAAAGATTAATATAAATGATAAATACGGTGATTTAAACCCCGCCTTTTTTGCAACATTCTCTTCGCGAGTCTTCTTAGATCGGAATTCTGAAATTAATTCACATTTCACTACCAGCATACTTTTGTCTTCAAAGAGATTGTGCTTGTTTTAACTACAATTAAAATTAATTGCAGTGAAAACCGACAATGTCATTTTCGCTATTCGGATTATGAATTCGGTACGGATGCAACCAAGTACAACATGAAGATTCTAAAACACTTAAACGGTTATTACAATTGCCTAAATGTATCGGATGACTTTGTGGAAAGTAAAATAAGCTTCACTTATATAGGAAAATAAATTTTTAGGAGAGATGTATTTTTTAATATTTTAACATCTATACGGTCATTGTTTTGCTTATAAGACTCTTCCTTTAAAATTTAAATATGCTGAACATTTAATCGAACATTACAGAATAGAGCTACCTTTACAGATTCTTTATGAAATGTACGAGAACCGAGTAGCCTCAAATACAAATGTAACTTTAAAATAATTTATGGAATTCATCTGCTTTAATTCTTATCGTTCCACTAAAAAACTTGCAGATACGTTTTGAAAAGTTAATTTCAAATTCTACATACCTCAAAAATGTAAAGTATATATAAACTTTAACAAAATGCGAGATGTGTTTTTTTTCTATATTTATAATAAGAAATTTTCCAAAGTAGAGCAAGTCCATTTGTTTGCTTAACCGGATTTGAAATCAATTCTTGCTGCGATTTAATAATGTGTTGTGTGCTGTACAGAATTTTATCCTATGTTGAGAATGTCAGCAAAGTATTACATTCATGATTTTAAATGAAATGCATAAAAACCAAATAATATTTCCTCCAAATATGACATTACAATATTTTTAAAATTGATCCTCTTTCATTCTGTTTACTCCAAATGAAAAATAAAATCAGTTAAAATCTGAAAATAGAAAATTCAGATTATACATAGTTTAAAAAAATAAAATTATTCAAAATCTTTCACAAAATGCGAGATGGTTTCTTTTATATTTATTGTAAGAAACGTCCCCAAAAAAGGAGATCAAGCCCATTTACTTGTTTAACTGAGTTTTAGATTAATTCATGATCTTAAGCAGAATAATTTGCTATATGCTTTACCGACATATGTTCTAAGATGAGAATTTTAGCATAAAACTACTTTTGTGATTCCAAATTGAAATGCATAAGAAACGAATAAAATTTCCTTCAAATATAACTTCATATAATCTAGCCATTTTTAGTATGTACACTCTATAAGGAAAATAGTTTCGCTTGAATTTTAAATTGAACGTATTTAGCTTTCACATATATTATATAAATAAAGTAATTCCAAAGATCTAATATAATTATCGATTAGATTATTAAATAATAAGAAATTAATAATTACTATTCTATTTAATTTAATTAGTTTTATTTTAAAGAGATAGTCCTAATTTAATTTCTCTAAAAAAGGAATGGTTAAATATCACACCATTCGAAATCTATGTTTTTCATTTTTTAACGTTTCAAAGTTAAAAAGTGCTTATGCTTTCGGTTTACCTGGCCGTCTGTCCAAGTTCTACATCTCGTAAATATACTCGGATTGCCATGCAATTTTTGGATATTATTGACATTTGCCCTAGCATGAACTCTTTTGTAAATATCATTCCTGCCATCATTAGTTTATTTATAGAAATAGTCAAAAGTTTTCCGTTACATTATGGCCTATGAAAAAAAAATCGTTTCAATTGAATTTTAAAGGTGTTACACACTGTCAAGCATAATAAATTTTCGATTCAATTCCGAAGTGCACAGGAATATGCATTCTGCAAAATATGCAGTGAAAATAATAATTATTTTTTATTTACAGGGCCACACAAAAGAATTTCATTACGTAATTGGTAAAGGAGGGAATTGTTTGCGACCTATTTTAATTATGTTAAACGATTTCATGTATAATAAAATTGATATATGCTACGGAGACTTAATAGTTCACGCATAATGTGAAATGCATAACATTTACAGAAACACACAATAAATTTCAAATATTGTATATTCTACCCGAAGTATTGTATATTATCGATGAGGGCTGATGGATGGACGAAATGCATTTCTAATTATGATATGCGATTTTATGTTTAACTAAATATATGCATATTTTACGGTGTGCATAAATGCTATAGCTGATATACAGGGTTAAAAAAAGAGCTGGTAAAAGTTACGTAATATGAGCGTAATTTACTTAAAAGTGTTTTTTAAATAAGTTATGCATTTTGCATAACTTGTATGCATGAATTGCTTTCAGTTTACTAAGAAATATTTGTAGAATATAGATAAAATGATGTACAGGGTAACGCAAAGAATTGGATACATGGTTACCTGTGGGTAATAATTTCTGGAAATGTGATTTAAGAAGTTTTAAGAGTAATTTTGTTTTAACTTAAGTTTAGCAAAATACTAGAGTGTAATAAAGAATTTTGGTGAACTACAGAGCTGAACAAAAATATTAACATATGTATCCATCTATTAGTATAAATTGCTGAAAGTGAAATTTTGAACAAGATAGGCGTTTCATGCTAAACTATATTTTCTCGTTGTATAGTATATATATGAACCGTCAGATAAATTACAGGGTGTTCAAAAGTATTGGAACACATATTTGCCTATGGACAGTAACATCTTATTTCTCATAATTTCGAACATTCGTTAAAGACTGCAGGAAGTGTTGGAAAGTGTTTCATATTCTATGTTAATGTAGGATTTTTCTTACATGTTTTAATACTACAGGCATTTTACAATATTATTGACATATCTTTTAATATCTTATTTAATAAAAAAAAATATGTTACTTATGAGTGTAAAATTATAAGCAAAAATGTAAGAAAATACGCATCAAAAGTTTTATTAGTTATTTTATATTTTATACTAGCTGACCCGCCCGGCGTTGCCCGGGTCCGTAATAATAATGTTAAACGAACTTGAAATTTTTATGATTTTATCTTTAACTCGAAATATGTGTAAATACACTGTTAAAAATTTTACCCTTTTGCTGCATCGTCACTCCACCGCTTTTATAGAAAATGATTACTCCTGCCTATTATGGAGCATTCTCATAGGTGAAAAGAGATATATTCTATAAAAGCGGGGGAGTGACGATGCAGCAAAAGGGTCAATTTTTTTACAGCGTACATTATATTAAATACGTGCCCACTGACTGTTTCAAAAATTGGTTTAAAAAAAAAACTAATATTTAGTTGCAAAAATACCCAAAATGACTGCAATGGGAAACGCAGGAGGGAATATGTGTCCAACGATTGCGTGATTTTCGTGCTAAAGTGTTGATATTTATCCTTAATATTACTGTTAAGTGACTTAACTAAATACTTTTTTCACATAGATATTCCAAGTGAAATATTTTAAATTTCAAACTAATTATATATCACTCCTAAATCCGACTATACCGTGAATGAAATCGATTCTCGATGATTAGCTAAAAGGTTAGTATATAGTATTATAATTTCAGAGCCATTTTACAAAAATAGATGTATATTTTTTATCAAACATGCGTAATGTTCATTCTGTGAACAAAATCCTAACCGTAACCTAATTGTATCAGAATCATAACTTGTCTCTAACTTAGCTGTATCTTAACAGTACCCTAACTGTAATTTAAATATACCATTAATGTAACCTGGCCGTCACCTAATCATAACCTACCCATAATCTAACCACAACCTAACCGCAACTTAACTTTAACCTAACTGTAACTTATCCATGACCTAACTGTAACCTAACCGGAAAATAAATATAACAAAGGGATCACCGGAACGTAATTGCAACTTAACTGTTACCTAACCGCAACCAAGTTCTAATTTAAAACTAACTATATATGAAATATCTTAACCATTTTGCGCTAAGTACTTAGTTTCACTTTCCACCGCTACGGTGCGCATTATGTTTTGTAGAACATCCGAATTTTAGGTTCGGATTGGATCCATGTTCATGGAAGTTATTTTGTCTTCTTCGGATACGGTTATGGTTGTTTGGAATATTTTTGTTCAGTTTAGATTCGGTTCAATTCAGATTTCGTGGGGTTTTTTTTTTCCTTCAAATGGGATTTTTAAGTTCGGGTCGGGTTGTACTTATATGGAAATTATTTTACCTAGTTCCAATGAGGTTATACTTCACTGAAATATTTTTGTTAGGTTCAAATTTCCGGATTTTTTTTTTTTTTTTTTTTTACAAATTATTTGGTTTGGATTGGGTTTATGTCCATGGAAATTATATTGTCTTGTTCGTATCTGGTTATAGTTATTTGGAATATTTTCGTCGGATTCAGGTTTGGTTCGATTCAGATTTTAGGTATTTTTTTAAATTGATTTTTAAGGTTCCGGTCGGATTCATGTCCAGGGAAATTATTTTGTCTTGCTCGGATCCGGTTTTGGGTCTTTGAAATATTTTTTTCTGGTTCAGATGTCGTTCAATTCAGATTTCTGATTTTTTAATGGAATTTTTAGGTTCAGGTTGGGTTGCCATCAACGGAAATTATTCTGCATTGTTCGAATAAGGATATGCTTCTCTGGAATATTTTTGTCAGATTCAGATTTAGTTCATTTTTTTAGGTTCGGATTGGGTTCATGTTCATGGAAATTTTTTTGTCTTGTTCAGATCCGGGTATGGTTCTGTGGAATATTTTTGTCAGGTTCATATTTGATTCGATTCAAATTTCAGGTATTTTTTTTTTTTTTTTTCAAATGGAATTTTAGGTTCGGATCGCACGGTCCACGGAAATTATTTTCTCTAATTCGAATCCGGTTATGGTTCTTTCGAATATTTTGATCGGATTCAGATGTAGTTTGCATAAAATTTCAG
This sequence comes from Maratus speculifer, assembly GCA_964019185.1. Lineage (NCBI taxonomy): Eukaryota > Metazoa > Arthropoda > Arachnida > Araneae > Salticidae > Maratus > Maratus speculifer. Next base: position 107,446,254 of record OZ025300.1, read on the forward strand.
GGTTTTTTCAAATGGAATTTTTTAGGTTCGAGTCAGGTTCATGTTCACGGAAATTATTTTGTCTTGCTCTTATCGGGTTATAGCTCTTTGGAATATTTTTATCGATTTCAGGTTTCGTTCTGGCCATTTTTCGGGTTTTTTCAGAGAAAAATTTTAGGTTCGTGTCGGGTTGCATATACACGAAAATCATTTTTCCTTGATTGGATTTTGGTATGCTTCATTTGAATATTTTTGTGGGATTCATTTTGTGGGGTCAGATTACAAATCCATAGTTTTTTTCAAATGGAATTTTTAGGTTCGGGTCGGGTTTATGCTCATGGAATTTTTGTCTTGCTTGGATCGGAGTATGGTCTGTTTTTTTCTGGTTGGGTTCGGGTTATGTGTTAATACGCTTAAACATTATGTTTTGCTACTATTCTTTTAGTGACTATTTTTGATGTATAATTTATTTTGCTATTTGATAATTTATTACTGTGTATGAATCGTCTGCCTATTCGAACATTTGTACGTCAAAGAACCATTTCATTTTTGTTTTAAAAACAAATTAAAGTCTTAATAAAATTTTAACTTAAATAAATGCATTCAAATTTAATCAATGATTTAAGAAAAACTGCTAAAGAAGCCTCATATATACATTTGCATATATTAACTGCAACATAGCCAACCACAAATACATTCTAATGTACGAAGTACACACGGTCTGATGTAACAGCTATGTTAAAAAATCCTAAGTTAAACTGACATTTTGCCAGTCTATGAATTTTAAAGGTCTTTGGGAAAAAAACAGTCACTTTTGAAATCTCGAAATCTCAAATTGGTTTCTTTTATAGAGTAAAAAGACATTAATAGAGTGGAAGTATTATCTCTGGAGATGATGCTTAAAATGTAACCCTACATTAAGTCAATTAAGTACCAACAAAAGCACTTGCTTTTGTTGTTGTACTTGTTGTTGTTTTGTTGTCTTGCACTTGTTGTTGCTTTTGTTGCGTGTCAAGACACACCGTGCTTTGACACGCCTATCAATTGAAACAGGTTTAAACCCGTATTTTTTTTCTCTCGTTTTTTAAAAAATAACTAATTTATCGCTTCACCGGTAAAAATTTATTAATTATTTTATCATATGTGTTTTAAATATCAATATAGAAAATTATTTTAACGTTTTGCTTGAAAATATAACATTATTTTGTTAGTACATTAAAATCGTCTGCAGTCAGAAATTTATATTTTAGATTAATATTTATTACTTAAGTTTTCATACATGATTTTAAAAGAATGTTTTCGTCATTATATTTTCAATATTTATTTACATGCAATTATTAAGTCACAAACATTTTTCATCTACATTATAAAGTATTTAAAATTACATTAATGAAGGAAACTTTTAGTTATACAATTTTTAGTTCGTATCAAATGTTTTTAATATTATTTAATTTTAATTTGATATTTAATTATTGATAATTTTCCAATTTCCTTCATTTTAAAAGCGAATATTTATTCTAATAAATAATAATAGAACAAAGACCAGTTTAAAAATTTGCTATTTTCTCTTGAAATATGCTTCAATTGTAATTCATTTCTTTCAATTCATCTTACAATACAAAATCCCTTCCACGTCCTTTTGTTTGCCACATTAAATTTGAGCGATAAATGGTTTCATATCGCAAGCCTTTTTTGAGGCTTACTTCACCTCTACTTATCTTATTTTTCCATGGGTTTCTTTAATTCTGTCTCAGCTTTCTTATTACTTCTGCGAAAATTTTTACACAACCAACCAACCGTAAAGAAACGAAAGAGAAAAAAATTGGGAAAAAGATGATTTTTTATGAGAGTGACCTCTTGATTTTAATTAATTACTCAGTTAATAATTGGAATTTTAAAATTCTGAAGCTCAGGTGCATCAGGAGAGATATTGGGCTACTCTCAAAAAAATTTTGAGCTTTGTACGTGCTGTAGATTTTGCTAGCCATTGCATACACACAGACACACACACACACAGACACACACACAGACAGACAGAGCGTTTTGTTCTTTTATTAGTATAGATTATAGAATAGGACGATAAGATAACATGATAAGTGAGTGGACGATAAGTGAGCCTAATGTATATCCATAACTATACTGTGTTTTGTTCTTTTCAAATGTAATTAGAATTCGTTTTCCAGATTAGATAAAACACCATTGTTGCCTTTGTTAGTAATTGTATCGTGCACATCAGAGAAAGGAATTTAGAACGCCACATTGAGATAATATCAAGCAGTTAAATTAAAAGACATTTTGAGTTTGATATTTCTTTAAATAGTTGCAGATGTGTATGAATGAAATTACGGAATACGTACATTTATTTGTAATATTAAGTGAGAAAAGGTTAGGTTTTGTTTCTCTGTTTGCATAGATTGTGTTTATTCGAGACAAAAGTCCAATTCTCTGTCAAAATATTACTAATACTTTTAAAAATATATTAATTTAAATTTTAAGTCATTTAAAAAATATATAGTACAACTGAATGCATTATACTAAATTTTTTGTAAAAACGTAAATTAAACATCGCTTTATTAAAATTTAATACTATAACTAATTCCCATTTTTTTCATTTTACTTACCTATCATACGTAGTAAAGGATAAGTCTTGCTATCGTTTTTGAAATCGATTTTTTTTGACGGATTTCCACATTTCAGACACTGTAGATTCCCAAAAACTTATTTTTTGAAAAAAAAAATGCCGTCCGTCTGTGATGTATTGGATTACCGTAATCTTGTGTGTCTCTTTGTATGTCCGTCTGTCTGTACGTTTGTAAACGCTCTGACTCTCAAACAAATTGAGATAGAAAAACTCATGAAATTTGTTGTCATGAAGCATGAAACATAAAATTTGTTGCGTACTTAGTACGTAATAATAGAAATAAGTCTATTGAATATCAGAAACCTTGATTACCGGAACTATTTTTTTTTTCGACACTGCAAATATTTGATCTGATGAAAGGTATATAACAATTTTCGATTTTTTTATTATAAGGAATGAATGTAAAAAAAGAAAAATGCTTAAAAAATGAAGTCGATCGAATAATTATTTGCATTGATATTTGTAATCCTATTTTCCACACTTTTCGATTTTTCATAACCTTTTATTTCATTAAAATTTTATTCATAGATATATTTTAATTAGACATGAGACGCTTAATCCGACTGTAAACTGTTAGTTAATAGGGTTATGGTTTTTGAAGTTACAAGAATGCTTCTTTTACGCAGTTCGAAACTACTTTATTACCCGGTAAAAAATAACTACCGCCAAACTATAAGATTAAATGCCATTATAGGCTAATCGTAAATGTCACATTCACTTGATATTAAATACACTACACCTATTTGTTAGTCATCAAGTGATTTTTAATTTCTCGTTTTATTTGTATTTTTATTAACCTTTTACTAGTTTATTTGTTCTCCCGTTATTTATAATAAATTTTTTGCCAAAGAGCATAATTTTTCGAGTAGTCTTGTGATACATATAATTTGTGGAAATGGGTCTATGGAATAATTAGGTAGTACCTCCAATTCCATAGCCATTTTTAAATTCAAACTTATTCTTGTCGCTTAGTTTTATAAAATTTAATTAATAGTAATATACTAATTATGTAAGGTCAAGAAAAGTAATTATGACAACATTATTCCTTTTCAACAGTGTTATTTTTTTTTTACCTTTTTTATTTGGAAAAATGGTCTTTTTAGTACGTAGTAACTTTGACACTTTAAGAACATCTCCTAAAAGTTTCGATTCTTATAGCCCTCTCCCCATTTTATTAAGTTGAAATGTTATGGTTACAATCACCCCACCAAAAATTCACAATCACAAAAGTTTGAAGTAATTAAGTCCACCAGTGGGGAAATTATGACAACTGTATTTCTTCTTTATACAAGACTACACACATTTATTTATAATAATTAAGATCAATAGAACACGAAACTGACAAATCCGTTTAAGAAACAGTTTAGTAGACTTTGTTAAAATTGCTATTTGTATCTCGAAAATGTTTGATACTAGTGATAACGAATTTCTAAAATGAAAAATACAATATGATGTTAATATCAATACGTGAAACAAAATTTTACCATACACAGTTTTCTCCGTTATGGCAGTGGTCACAATTAGCCCCTGATCATAATTATCCCACTTGACCCTACGTTTTTTTTTTCAGTAAAAGTTATAAAATAATTTAACAGTTATATTTTTTCAAGATAATTTCCAAAGGTAGTTAGAATAATTAATGAAATATAATGTTGTGGCCATAATTCAATTTTTAGAAAATCGTGATAAATAAGAGTATTATGATCTAAGTGTAAATAGAAAAGCTATTTTATTTGCAGCATTTTTATTCAAATATTTTTTATATGGGGAATATATGATCAAATAAAATGTTTTGCATGGAATGTAAAACCTACTTTTATTAATAATAAAAATGATTGTATTTTACACTATTTAAAAAAATATATCTGTGATCTACATTAACATGAAATCAAATTCAATATGCCAAATTATTTTTAAAAAGATGTTGATTTTAAGTTCAATTAAAATTTACTCATTTATTTTCTATTTGTAAAAATGCTTCTCATTATATTTTTCAAAAAGGTTTTGTTATTAGTTATTCAGTTTAAAATCTAATCTTAAATAATCTTAATAATTACATCAATGATTAAATTCAACCGAAATAAGCTAATTTTAAACTCAAATTATGGAGCATAATTAAATTTTCTCTTAAATGTAGATCATTACACCAATTAAGTAATTACTTATGCGCTTAGAAGCCAAACTAAAATTAAATAAGACATATTTAAATGTAAAAAAGAAAACGACTAAAATTGAAATAATCGTTAAATGTAAATTAAACAAAATACATTAGTGAAAGATATTAAAATTAAGTAAAACTACACTTTATGAGCTACTTTTAATGGTTTGTTTTCCTTAGCAGAAATATAAATGAGACATATAATGATAATTTTCAGAATTGGAGTAATTTTTATGAACTTGTGATCTAAATGAGAATAGCTTTGTTTTTTTAATATATGAGTTTAATATTCTAGTACTACGTACAAAAAAAATTATGAATTAGAAAGGGTTTAATGCTAAAATGAATTATAAGAAGCGTATTTGGTCCAAAACATCTTGTGGTTTATCGCATTTCTTTCTGTCACATATTTTCTAGCGGTTGATGGTTAATTGAAAGCAAATAAAAAATATTTATTTATTTATTTGGTCGTACAAAAATAAACACGCATAAAGTTCCTCATGAAAAATCAACTTTAAAGGGACCTCGGAAAATGATGAATAAATTAATTTGTACTGGCAAATTCTCAAACACTAAAATAAATACATTTCTGAGCACTTTTTGTCCCCAACTTTACAACACATTAATGTGTTATGAACCATTTTTTGCGCTGTGATCGTGTTCTTAATATATTGCAAAGAATTTTTATCTAGAAATGTTTTCAAAAAATAGTGTTGTTAATTGTGTTGAAATAATGTTGTAAATGGTGTCGATGAAAATATTGGGTTGTTCTGAAAGTACTTTCCGTTTGGGAAAATCAGTTCGTACCAGAAAATTATGTTATTTAATTATTAGATATTGTTTCCGATATCTAATACTTAGATATTAATGGACAAAATTTCCCGGTACAAAATGATTTTCCCAAACGGAAAGGACTTTTCGAACAACCCATTAGTTTTTAAAATAGTATTGTGAATCACAACACTTTGTTCCAAAATAACAACACATTGTAAACGCCACACAATTTAAAACACTGTAAACAACGCATATAGGACACTTAAAAAATATTTTCTATGTGGTGCTATTAAAATGACACTGTTTTAAAAATGAATGTTTTGAAATATGTTTTGAAAACAGATTTTCTCCTCTTGTAATGTTTAAGAAAACTTTTTGCACAATCTTTTTATTTGATACAGTTCGAACATATTTGCAAAACACTCGCAAGAGAATAAAAAAAAAATTTAGTTGGAAGTGTTGATTTTTCTGTCTAGTTAGTGTTAGGGAGTTTGCAGGTGGTTTTTAAAACTTAATTTTGCTATTTTTAGATGTGGGTAACAAAACTATATATGGTCAATTTGACTTCATATGAGACTTTGTTTATTGAACAACATACATCTGACTTTTGTGCTCGACATGAAGCCTGCTTATAAGCCATCGTCAATATACAGACACGAGATAGCACACAAGGAAATATTACAACACAAGAGAAGCACAACCAGGAATTCCACACAAAGAGTGTGTGCAATGGAGCCAGTGGGATTCGAACCCACAACCTCACGATCAGCGGCGTGATGTCTTAACCACTCAGCCACGGAGGCCCCTTCATATGAGACAGTCAAAAATGAGTTTCAAAACATAGAAAAGGTGCCACCTTTTATTATACTAAAATTTATTTTGTAATTATACTGTAAGTGATAGATAATTTTAATTACACCCTGTACCATTACAATTAACATATAAATAGAACAACCCTCAAAAATATGTATACAAAAATCTTAAAACAAAAAACTTTAAAACTTAAAGAATTTTTTTTTGCGTTAGCTTTGATTGAGAGAGAAAATGGATAGGCTTTTTAGCCATTAAAACATTGAATTTGTTTTAGTTTTTCTTAATTACAAACAGTGAAACTTAGGTGTCTAATGTGAGACAGTGCTTGTGGCTGGAATAACATTCCGTTTAAAAAATTGCCGATTAATGCTTTAATATTTTATAAGAAGCAGATTTGTGCCAACCCATTTCGAGGTTTATGGCATTTCTTTCTATCTGTTACATATTTTCTAGCGGTTGACGAGGAAATCAAAGAAAACTAAATTTTGTTTTATTTATTTGGTAGTGTAAAAATAAATACGTACAAGGTTCCTGAAGAAAATTTAACCTTAAAAAGATCTCAGGAAATGACAAACAAATAAATTTGGTTCTTAAAACTTTATTTAGCTTCTTTTAGAGGTGAATAACAAATCTAAGCGGGTCAATTAGACAAAATATGAGACTGCCAAAAAAATGAGTTTCAACACACAAAAGGTACGGAATTTTATAATATTAAAATTCGTTCTGCAATTATTGTGTAATTGATAGATAATTTTAATTACATCCTATATGATTACAATTAACATTTATAAAGAATATTCCTCAAAAGTATGTATTACAAAAACTTAGGACAAAAACTTTAAAACTTAAATATATTTTTCCAGTTTTATTTCATAAAAATGACAGTAAAATAAACTACATACATAATGGAAAAAATACGCATTCCAATTCAGTAAACAAATAATCCAAGCGAATTATTGATAATGTAACTGCATGTTTCTCACAGATGTTTTCCTCAGAAAAAGCCATTTTTGACGAACAAGAAGAAAAAATCTATTTTAATGCTACAAAAATTAATCTAAATATGGCAAACTGATCGGTTTGAGTTTTTAATTTATAAAAAATTCTAAAAGGAAAATTAAGTAAAAAGGAAAGGGAGGCTATTTTATTCTTCAGTTATTGCATATTCTAGTGTTTGCACTAGATTAGATTTCCAATACTTAATGTTTTATGTCATAAAAATGGCAGTAAAATAAACTACACACTTAATGCAAAAAATACGCATTCCAACTCGCTAAGCAAATAATCCAATCGAATTATTGATAATGTAATTGTATGTCTCCCACACATGTTTACCTCAGGAAAACCTATTTTGACGAAAAACAAAACAAAAATGTATTTAAGTGCTAAAAAAATTAATCTAAACATGTCAAGCTGATCGGTATGAGTTTTTGGTCTATAAAATTCTAAAAGGAAAATTAAGTAAAAGGGCAAGGAGATTATTTTATAAGTTGCCTTTGTAACTATGTAAATACGTAGCATCTATAGTTGTCGCTCAATGTCTGTCCCTCTGATGTCCATCCGTCCGTCCGTCGTCTGCATATAACAACGCAAAAACTACCCAACCAAAATCTATAATTATTACATTATTTTGTCGAGTCATTTAAAATTTTATGAAAATCGGATGCATTGCTCAATTCCAGGAAAAATAAAAAGGATTCCGATACATTACGGTCAATGGGGAAAAAAGATTCAAATCCATTTTAATGATGTTACATTATTTACAATAGAATTAAATTTATATGCATCTATGAAATGTATACTGTACATTCCATACAATCTGTGATGCAAAGAAAATTTGTTATCGATTTACAAGGACACACAAAAGTATTCCATTACATAATGGTATAGGGAGAACATTGCTTGATGCGTGTTTTAATTGTATTAAACTATCCGGCATTTAGTGAAATTGATATACGTTGCTGATGATTACTACAAGTTATCCTATATAATAGACGCAGATCGTATTTACTGGGACACACAAAAGATTTTGGATACTATACTGTACCTTAAATACTGTATACTATTATAATAAGACCTGAATATCTTTAGGTGCGTTCGTAATTATATAAATACGTACCACCTATAGTCATCATTCAGTCTGTCCGTCCGTCCGTCCGTCCGTCTGTCTGTCCGCATATAACAGAGCAAAAACTACCCAACTAAATTATTTGGCATTTAAAATATAAAACCGTTGCATAATTTTGTCGAGTCATTTCAAAGTTTATCAAAATTGTATGCATAGTTCAATTACAGGGACAATCAAAAGTATTCCATTTCATTACGGTCAATAAGAAGAAATAGTTTTAAGTAATATTTAATTATGTTACACTCTTTCCAATATAATAGAATTGACATGAATCTATGAATCATATATTAAAATATACATTTTGTACAATCTGTGATACAAATGATATTTATTACTAATTTACATGACCAATCAAAAGTATTCCACTACATAATGGCATACGGGAAAATATTGTTTGGGGCGCGTTTTAATTATATTAAACTATGTCGCATTTCATGAAATTTGATGTATGTTCCTGAGGTTTAATATAAATTACTTCCTGTATAATAGAAAGCAAATAGTATTTGTATGAACATACAAAGGATTTCGATCACTATACTGTATCTGAAGTATTGTATAATATAACAGCAAGATCTGAATATTTTTGAGTTTCGTTATTGTACGAAACCCCCTATTTTGCTACCTTCACTTGCGATTTCCAACTTGTTTTATTATTCTGTATTTGAGCAAACTAAAGTATTCTGTGAATTTACTTAACGTTTTCTATGAGAAAAGCAAGTTCAAAAATGCATGATAAACGTAGCAAATGAAGTGCGTTTGTACTATAATGAAGTTTTTAAAATATTCAGTTTATTGTGTAATACTTTACCGTATTTCGCATAATTTGTGTATTATATCCGAAATCTTTTGTGTGTCATTGTAAACACTATCTGGTTTCTATTATAATGGAAATAACTTGTAGTAAACCTCAGCAACTTATATCGATTTCATAAAATGTGAAACAGTTTAATGTAATTTAAACGTGCCTCAACGATGTTTCTCTCTAGACAATTACGTCATGGAATACTTTTTTGAGGTCTTGTAAGCAAAACAAACATATTCTTTGCATCACAGATTATACAGAATGCATATTTTAGTATATCCCCATGCATTTAGATCAATTTTATTATGGTCGAAATAGTGTAACGTCATTAAAATACACATGAAGCTATTTTTCGCATTGGTAGTAATGCAGTGGAATACTATTTGTCCCTGTAATTAAACTATGCATCTATTTTCATAAAATTTGAAATGGCTCGACAAAAGTATACAGCAATTATTTATTTTAAATGTCGAATCATTTGGTTGGGTAGTTTATGCGTTATATGCGGACACACAGATGGACGACATACGATTATAGGTGTTACGTATTTATAGAATTAAGAACAAACCTAATGTTAGCAAAATACGCAATTCATGAAAAAAATACATATTCCAGCTCACAGAATAATTCGTTCAAGCGATTTATTGATAATGGAACTGTTTTTAACACATTTTTTCTGGGATTTTTTTTTTTTTTTTTTTTTTTTTTTTTTTTTTGTCATACTTTTTTTAGTAATATCTTTTGAAATTCAATGGATGATATTTTATCTTTTTTTTAGTACCCACCATAATAGAAAATGTGAATCCTTATTTTAGAATTTTCGAATATTATATTATATAAATAATATACATGCATATTGCATCATACAGGGTATCCATCAAATAAGACCCCGGTTTCAAAATTAAAATCATTTCTCAAAAACAAAGATCGATAGAATTATGCAGTAAATATTTTTTTTATATTTAAATAAAAATCGTATACAGAAGCTTCGAAAAGTGAATATTTTAAAAAGATTTTGTTCTGATTACAAAGAATTCTTGACTTGATGTTTTTCTTACTTTGCTGCAAAGAACGAGTTTTTCGGAGTATATTGCATATTTACCGATTTTTCGAATTAAATTTTGGAATTCCGATATTTAAAATAATTAAACTCCAAAAATCGTTAAAATATGGCACTGTAATCCGAAAAACCCGTTCTCTGCCAGCAATCTAAAACAAGAAAAATATCAAGTCAAGTATTTGTTGCAATCAGAACACAAACTTTTCAAAATACTCACCGCTCGAAACTTCTGTATAAGGTTTTTACAGCTTACCAAATAAACAAACCGCTGTTTACCGCTTTATTTCTATCAATCTTTATTTTTGAGAAATTTAATTTAAAAATCGGGGTTTTATTTTCTGGACATTTTTTATTTTAATGTGTATCATTTTAATATCACTGATGTGCAGTCATCCTTAACAATGACAATTGTATTGGGATTATGGAAATAAATTTAATTATTCGCATATCTGTGACTAAGTCGTCCATGTTTTCGATAAATTAGATTTCGATTAATATTGTTCTTCATCATAAACATGACAATTCTATAAACTACATATTTAATGCAAAAAGTACGCTTTCTACTTCACTAAACAATTCGTTCAAGCGAGTTATTGATAAAGGAATTCTACGATTTCTCAGATGTTTTTTTCAGAAAAGGTCTTTTATTGTCGTCATTCGGTGCGTTCGTAATTGTGTTAATACCTAGCACCTATAGTGGTCGTTCAGTCCGTCCGTCTGTCCGTCTATCTGTCCGTCCGTCTGTCCGTCTATCTGTCCGTCCGTCCGTCTGTCCGCATATAACAACGAAAAACTACCCAACCGAATCGTTTGAAATTTAAAATACATAATTATTACATAATTTTGTCGAGTCATTTCAAATTTTATGAAAATCGGATGCATAGATCAATTACAGAGGCAATCAAAAGTGTTCTATTACATTACGGTCAATGGGAAAAAAGTTTAAAATGCATTTTAATAGTTTGAAATTTAAAATACATAATTATTACATTATATTTTCTAGTTATTTAAACTTTTTTGATAATCGGGTGCATAGATCAATTAAATTTTACCTCTTTTATCTATTATATCTCTTTATCTATTTTTCTCTCTCTCTCTCTCTCTCTCTCTATATATATATATATATATATATATATATATATATATGAAGGTGCAATTTTGACCTATTTTTATTGGTTAAATTAGTGCTGTACGTAAAAATCTACCTGTGCCAGTAGGTCGAGCCGACAGACATTTTATTCAGCTGATAAAATTCAAAATAACAACATTAATAAATAAATAAAGAATACAAAGAATATTATTTTAGGCTATATATCCATAATTGCACTTTTTTTGCTTAATTATATTAACAATTTACTTAATTTTTTTTATCATAAAAATGATTGTTAAAAAAACTACCTAATACAAAAAATACACTACACATTCCAGATCACATAATAGTAAGCTCAAGACAGTTATTGATAATGGAACTGCATATCTCTTACAGATGTTTTCCTCATAAAATCCACTTTTGTCGACGTTTTTTTTTTTTTTTTTCGTTTTAATATTTAAATAACTCATAAATGTGTAATTTCCGATTTTTAATTGCAAAATACTATGGAAGAAGTTAACGGCCTAATCGCAGAAGCTATTATCAATGAAAGATTTAGGATAGTTCGTTTTCTAATTTGTACGAACTTCAGATATCAATACTTTTTCTGGCCGAAACATTAAGAAGAACTTGACGCTTCTTTTTTTACAGAAAACTTTTTATTGGGATTTTATTTTTTCGTAAGTGATACCTTTCAACTTTAAGTGTATGATATTTAAAGTTTTTAGTATCCTTCATTTTGTGAAAAAACCCCACTTTTGATAACTGCAAGCATTTTATTATATAAAAAGAATAACTACATAATGCAATATATTTCAATGTAATATCTCTAATATACTGTCTCTTTTAACAATGAGTATTTTAGCTTTCTTTAACGTACAATTAAAGGTATTTTTAGCGATTTATATCCAAAGATATATATTATATCTACATATATAGATATAATTTTTGTATGTAAAAAGTATTTATTGGAAACTTTAAGAAGTTGTGATTAATTTCTTGAGATATAAAATATAAGTACTAAAGACATATTTAATCCATTAACGCCCAGCGTCCTTTTTTGAGGACGGTTACAAAAACAGCAAGAAAGATGTTTTCCCTCCAGTAAAGAGGAAGATAAATATATACCTCATTTCACGAGACAGAATGCTCGATAAATTTAGATAAAAGTTAATTTGTTTTTTAAAAGTGGTGGGAAATACAAAATCTAAATATTAGCGAAGAAAATAAGTCGGGCGTTAATTGGTTAAGAGACTTCAAATAGAAGAGATGGTCGAAATTTCTATCCTGTATTTGGTATATTGATCTTAACCCTTGAAGCTTGGGATAACTCAGCGTTCTCTCTCTGGTAGTAGTTTGAAATGAGGCCTTTAAAAAATATTCATTTTGAAGATTTTTTTAATTTTATTTTTACTATCACTGTAGATATTTTTAAAAAATATATTGATATACATTAGAAATTAGTTAACCTATTAGATGAAAATAAAGCACATAACTATAATTAAGAACATTTCTTAAAAATCCTTACTTTTTTCTTTTACTTCGATAGTGACAAAAGGCTTAAAAACAATGTACGCTCTATAATCCTTAAAGGCAATTTATACAATTCTATGAATAATCAATACACGTTAAATATGAGTAAAATGCATTTGTATTTACGTTTGTTTTTTTAATTAACCTTACAAGAAATTATTAAATGTAATATTGTGTATTTTTAAAAAATAGAAACACAAAGTGTTAAGTTTAAAAAGCAAATTAGTGATTTTGAACATTAGAACTAAAAACCTGCATGAAACTTGCTATACATACGTTATAGAACACGGGAACGATTAAAAAATGTTATTAACTATTTGGAAAACTAGTTATTATCCTCGGTAGAGAATCGGGAAATCTGAAGCATATCTGAATCTTTTTATTGGTTGAATTCCGCAACTTATTTTATTTTACTCATTTTCATATTGGTCAAGTTTAATGTTGAAAAATGGAATACTTCTGTTGCCACAATGACAAAAAGAATAATATAAACTTAAAAAAAAATTATTATTTGAAAAAAAATTGTGATAAAGATTTCAAACAAATTTTATTAAAAAGTTCATATTTTTCTCTACGCAACGGTGTAAAAATTTAAAATCTGCGATATTTAGACGTTTAAAATTTTGTAGTTCCGAAAATTGTAAAACTGAAATTTCATTTAAAATTTGTCTGTGATTTGTCCAGGAATATGAATGTTTAATCCATGTCGTACGTAATAGCAGGCGTTCAGAAGTCTGATTTACTCCATCCAATAAAATAGCACATTTTAAACAGTTAAAGGTGTCTATCTATAAACTACTGTTTTTTATCATTGGTCTAGGAATATTAATGTTAATGCACGGCCTACGTAATGTATGACTCATTATAATCATCCTAAAAATGATGTTCATTATTATTATTAGTTTAAATATAGAATTTACTTATAAGTCTTCATAATTTTAGTCTTTGAAAATATCATTTTCCAAATAGTCGTTGTAATTTGTTAAATTACAATTTTGTTACTTTTTATTTATTTTTATTTTCTTTATTAAAATTATATAAATTGCTTTAGTCTCTGGTTATTAATTATGTTTTTTATTTTATATTTTATTTCCATTTTGCTATATATTTAATATATATTACAACTAACTATATCTTGAATACTTTGTCGTAAAACAGTCAGGCCAGCCATGCCATACTTCAACAAATATCAAGAGATTCACTCTCAGATTTGGTTTTAAAGATAAATCTTTTTTTTTCGGTTAAAATATATGTCACATAAATATCTAAAAAATAAATCGCAGTAACTATTTTAGTTTAAGGTATCAAAATATATCAATGTATGTCATTATGGTAAAAAGACTCTTTTAAAAATCTGATTCAGAAATCCATACAAAGAAAAATTTTGCTCTTATTGTTGCAATTTCAAATAAAATATTTTGCATCATAAAACTGAAGAAAAATGAAATTCATCTTTAAGGGGAAAAATACACCTGCCAGTTAACTGATTTTTTTTATAAGGCAGCCATTAAAAATGGAAAGTCTGTTGCAGATGTTTTTATTCTTAAACGTCATTTTCCGTTGCGACAGTATTTTATTTGTGATAAATTAAATGTACATAGTTGTGCATTTTAAAATACATGGTATAATACTAAATGCATGAAATTTGAATAGATTTATATCTCCAGTTATGAAAGCGAAACGTTCCATTTCTTTGTATTTTTGTTAACCCCCCGTCTGCCGAGCAAAACTGCAAAATTGTATTTTTTTTTCCTCTGTAACTTTTTTTTAATGTTAATAAAAGAGGAATTTTCAATCATGGTATAATTTCTTTGTTATTTATATGCTTATAAGCCTTGAAAGCATTAATTATAAATTAATTTCTTAAAACTGAATTATATTAATTTAAATAAAACTTCAACTGCAGTGAAACCTGCAGTTGAAGCAGTCCTAGCTACAGCCTAGCATACGGAGAAACCTGCAGCCTAGCATACGGATATATCCGGTCACGGCAGTGGGAAGGTTAATCATATTAAATAAATAGTATATATTTTTTTACAAAATAATTCAATTTAAAATCTCTAGTGTGCACAATCTTAAATGACGTGTTATAAGACTTAGGACGCGACACTAGTCACAGAAAAACCCCAAGATGATAATGTTAAGTAAATGGGGGCGTTCTTTTCAGATAACTCGCTCAAATTTTAATATTTTTACATGATTTTCTTGCATAGGAGAGCTGAGGATGATCTACAACTGGGCTAAGTTTTACTTTTTAAATTTTGGTTATTCATTTTTTGTATTATGATAGTTTCAATTTCAGAACCGGCTCAAACCAGTTTCGAAAGTTAAAGTAATTAAAAAAAATCTGATCGTCCTCGGCTATATTATGCGCAAAAAAATCATGTAAAAATATAAAAATATGAACAAGATATTTGAAAAGAACGCCAACATATATTTAAAACTATCTGGGTGTTTTTCAGTGACTAATGTGGGACCTTAATACAACGTGATGCAATCTAAAAAATAAGTACAGATCATACATATATTTGTAGTATTTATAATATTTAAATAAGAGTATTAGAGTATATTAGTAGTATTTATAATATTTCAATTAAAAAATTATGTTTTTTTTTCAAAATATTATTCTTCTAAATTTAAGGTATTCAAATGATGCATATCTCCTATACGAATTGAATATTTCCAGCTGAGCGAAAAATTGCCCAGGCCGGGAATCGAACCCGGATACTTGGCTTACAAGGCCAATGCTTTACCTGTTAAGCTATCTGGGTGATAGCCGGATGGGATTTTTCGCTCAGATAACCTTATTGGTCGTAACATCTGGTCTGTCATTTGAAACAGCTCGCAGAATAAACCGCAGGTAATGGAACTCCATATAACGATGGATATGATGGAGTTATATGGAGTTTCATTACCTGCGGTTTATTCTGCGAGCTGTTTCAAATGACAGACCAGATGTTACGACCAATAAGGTTATCCAAGCGAAAAATCCCAGCCGGCTATCACCCAGATAGCTTAACAGGTAATGCATTGGCCTTGTAAGCCAAGTATCCGGGTTCGATTCCCGGCCTGGGCAATTTTTCGCTCTGCTGGAAATATTCAATTCGTATGATAACTTTACGAATCAGTTTGATTGTGATAAAAAAATAATAGTATATCTCCTATATCTATCTGAATAATTTTTGTTTCTCTAAGAATAAGACTTATTTCTTTTTTACCCAGAGTTCAATAATTCTACTGCATTAGCCTTTATAAAATAATAGAGTATTTTAAATGCATGAGTAATTTTGAATCGGAGGAGAATCAGAATTTGCTTTATTTATGTTTGGAAGTGAAGGACCCGAAAGATGATTTTGGGGTTTAATATATATTTCTTGGTATGCAAGAGTGGTTTCCAAAATCATATTTATTATTATATTTTGTGAAAAGATTGAGAATTAGAATGCGTATATGCAATATATTAGAAAACACAATGAAATATAGAAACATTTTTGTAAATGTAAGGTTGAATCAATATATTTAAAACTAATTTTCATGAACTAAGATTTACATAAACATTTATATTTTAATAAAAATTTTATACTATAATAAGATTTACAATTTTTTTTATTTTTTTTATTTAATAAACAAATTTAACTGAAAATTTGGTCTATGTATGACTTTTTTAGCAAGAAAACAAAGCATTAAAATAATATTGTAAAAACATTGTTGATAAAGAATTAAATATATAACATTACATAGGAGAAACACACACACACACACACACACACATATATATATATATATATATATATATAAGTGTGTGTGTGTGTGTGTGTGTGTGTGTGTAAGTGAAATATAATACACTTAACCGCGATTTGCGTAATTGACATTGTCTTTGGTCTTTTAGGAAATAGATTACTCTCACAAATTTCACTGTAAAGGTATGGTGTGTATCCTTAATACAATTAAAAATTTATTGCCACGAAGAAAGAAAAACGGAGTTCAATTTTACTATAATAATAAATTTATTAATTAAGATATAATATTTGCAAATTTGTTTGTACATCTGGTGGTAATTTTTTTAGAATAAAGCAATTTAGGAGATAAATACCACGTCATATTTTAATGGCGAAAACAAAATTGCAAATTTTTAAATATAAGACGAATTTTAGTATTTGGAATATGTGATAATAAGAAATAAGGACACTGTGAATTCTAATAAGTATAATATTGAAGTAATTGTAACTAAGATAATTTGCAATATTAGCAAAATTTTTATTATTCCTCAAATAAAAAATAAAACATTTCAACAATTTCGAATAATTAACTTGCTTATTCGCGAAATGTGTTTCATAAAGAATACTTTTTTTTACACGGTATTCTCGCTTTTTTTACAAATTCCATACAATTATTTGGCACCGGACTGCTAATTTGTAGTTTCTAATATAAAACCCTGGTATTTAACTCTTATTTTGATTCAAAATATGTATCAGAATTTTCGAAAAATCCAAAACATAAATTTAAGCAAAAACTAAAATAAACATATTTTTTAATGTTGAAAATCCTTATTGTGAATTGAAAATGTTTCTGTTAACAGATGTAGGAAATCTCCAAACTTCAACAACTACTTGCTAAAAAAGCAACTGAATGCAACCCTCATAGCATGCATGGTCACAGTGACGTCATAATGACGTTACTGTGAGTCACTTTGGTCACTGACACCGCAGATTGTTACTACCACTTCATCCCATTAAATTCAACTACTAAAACCATAACCCTCCTTTTAAGTAGTCGGGTAAAAAGTAGCCTATATGTTAATCTAAGGTGCCAGATAACTCCATACAAAGTTTCATAAAAATCGATCCATCCGTTCTTAAGTTATAAATGGTGTAACTAACACGACTTTGTTTTATGGATATAGATTATAGCAGCTCGCCCAGGCTTCGCACAGGTATTAAAAAAATTTTCAAGTTATAAATTTTTACACACATACTCTTTTCTTTGTGGGTGGGGTTACTAAAAAAGTGTAAATTTATAAAAGAAAATTCGGATATTAGTATTATTTTTTATTTATTTGTAATAATGTTTGTAAAAAATTTTATGCTTACAAAACAAAAGCCATTAAATTTATTATTAGTTTACAGAGCTTCCCTGTAAACGATATTAGATTTTTTATTTTGTGGCAGCAAAATAAATTGATTTTCAGGAGCTCCGACCCTCGATAGGCTAACATACAGTTGTCCATGAGTAAAACATTCTTTTCGTAGGTCGATCCCATTGACTTTCTAATATACGTATCTTAGGTCATTGGACGATCCCGACTAATTCGAATGTTTGACCTTTGGACTTATTAATAGTTAACGCGAAAGATGTTTTTACAGGAAATTGAAGCCGTTTAAATGGGATTAGTTGAACAGTTGGGATCCTCGGTATATGAGCTAGTTGACCAGCTGCTGGGCCGGTGATAATGGTTGCTACAGTTAAATTGTACTTCAATTTCTTTATAAGTAGCCTCGTCACATTGCACATGTTCGAGGGCTTAAATTTCTCAAAAGCATGATTGGAATTCCAATTTTTAACGTCAATTCATGTGATGGCAGTCCAGAAAGGTTAATGAATTTAAAAATTCCTGTAGATAATGGAGTGCGTCTTCGATATTAGTTGGTATATTGTTTGGATAGCGCTCTTTCCTGTTCCGATCCGTGTCCTGAGTCGTATGGTGTATTATCGTGTCAGTCTTGTTTATGAATTAATTTATTTTGATAAGGATTATTACCAAGCTAAAAATAATGAACTTTTACTGAGACGACATTTTAATTATTTTTTTTAATTAAAAAAACCCTTATTGTGACGCAACTGTAACAGTTAGACATATGCTGTCGCGACATTTTTTGTAGATAATTATACATTCTGCAAAGTCGTAGTACATTATTTTGTTTTATAATCAATAGTATTCGCAGCGCACGCGATGTAAGGATTTTTTAAGGCCATTTTTCGACACCTTGGATTACATTATTGGCATTTTAATTAGGATCCTTTTATTATTATTATTATTTAGCCTAGGTTCACCGGAAATAGTGTAGTTTACCAACGGCGGAATAATTTTTCAAATCCGTCAAGTACTTTCTCAGCCTATTCATTTCAAACAATCAATTAACTAATTTTTTTATTAGTTACGTATATCCATACCTCTTGTTCTATTAACAAATATTTCAAAATTCCTATGTTATTTAAAGTATGAAGCCACATTTTTCCCAATCAAATATTTTATTAATAGTTTAATTCTTTCTCGTTCACTTTACTTGTAATTATGTCCCCATTTTTCACACAGAACCTCTTATTAAAATAACCAATTTTCGTGCGTCTTATATAATAAAATACTTTTTTTCCAAGTATGACGTCATATTTATTTTCCTTTGAATTCTTTTTATTTTAATTTTTCACGTGGATGCTGTTCAACTGAAAATTAATTGCGAAGGAGAAATTATTCAAGATTTTAATTTTCTTAGCAACGGGTAAGAAAAATGGTTATTTTTTATCGGAAAAATGTTAATTGATTCTGTATGAAAAATAATGAAATTTTGAATTATTTAGGAAAATATTTGAATAAATCAATTAAAAATTAGCCTATGTTCACCGGAAATAGTATAGCTTTCCAACGGTGAAAGAATTTTTCAAATCCATCAAGTAGTTTCGGAGTCTATTCAATTCAAACAAACAAACAAATCTTTCCTCTTTATAATATTAGTATAGATTATCAAGTCAAGGGAGATTTACAAGCTTAAAATAACATCTTGTACTAAATTAACATGTTTATATCAACTCGCGATAAATAATTTTTCATTCATTAAACTTATTAAGTAATTCATTTTCTTTTTTGGAAAAGAAAAGAAATACATTTAATTACTTCTGAGAAAATGATATAATTTTTCTTAAAATTTAGTTAAATGATATTTATTTTTTTCGTTTGAGGTTTTGAAAGTTTCTTTTTTATCAATGTGAATTATACCGATAAATATTTAAAACTGAAATTTTTGTGACAATTTATACATTTTGAGGGATTGAATTGCTTGAGTTTAAGAATTCCATTGGAAACGAACATAGATTCTCTTTTTTATTTTAATTTAAACTATTTTTTTTTCGGAATGTACGGAAAGATAAGTTTGGAGAAAAAAATGAATTTTATTACTTCAGAGAAAATTATTTAACTTTTTATTTCAAATTTAAATCAGATGATATATGCATGTGTATGTATCCCTCCTTTGTGTCTTTAAAAGATGGCTTGGTCATAAAATATGAAATGTATCGGTATTTGTTTTATATTTAAATGTTTTTTGACAATGTTTACATTTTGAGAGATTGAATTGCTTGAATTTGCAAACAGCGATGAAAACAAAAATAACTTATTAATTTTAATTTAAATTTAAAGTATTTAAATATAAATTCGGAATGTACGGGAAAATAATTTCGAAAGAAAAGAATGCTTTTAATTACATCTGAGAAGAAAATTATTTACTTATTATTTCCCTTCAAGTGAAATGATATATTTTAAAATTTTATTTGTGCCTGTGAAAAGTGGGTTGACCATAAATCCTCAAGTTAATCGATATTATTTTTACAGGAATTATTTTTGACACTTTTTACATTTTCACTGATTGAAAGAACAGATTTGAGAGAATAACAAAGAAAATGAGCACAAACATTCTTTTTTCATTTAAATATAAACTTTTATTATTATTAATGTTTGGAATTTACGGCAAAATAAGTTCCTAAGAAAAAAAATGTACATAATTACTTTTGAGAAAATTATTTAATTTTTTATTTCAGTTTTAAGCGGAATGATATATATTTTTTCAAAATCTGTGGCTTGATCATAAAATAAGAAATTTACCGATATTTCTTTTTAACCGATATCAAAAAAGAGGAGGAGGTTATCAATTCAACGCGCATGTTTTTTTTTCTATGCTTGTTCATCGATTACTCCAAAATTATGATTTGGTTTTCGTGTTAAATGAAAGAGGCTACTCTCGAATTGGTACCACTTCCATTTCATCGTAATTGATTCAGTACTTTTTTTAGTAGTTAGGCAAAAACTGATAAAATTTGTGGTTTTTCGTAAATTAAAAGTAACATGGACTTTGAATAACCTCGAAAATTTAAGCTCCGATTCTCGAAAAAGAACGTGGGTTTCACATGCGTGTATAATTTACAATATTTATTTTTCGTATTATAATTTTTATTAACCGACTTCTCTGAACCGTTCACCGATTTCTCTGAAACTATCCAACCGATTAATTTGGTTTTCTGCATTAAATGAAAGAGCCTGCTCTCGAATTGGTATCACTTCCTTATCATCGAAATTGGTTCAGTACTTTTTTAGTAACTAGGTATAAACTAATAAAATTAGTGATTTTTTGCAAATTAATTTTCATTGTTGTAACCGTTTTTCCAATCATAAGCATAAAACTGTATCTTTATCTGTGGTAGTTGCAATTTGTCGCCAAGCATGACGACACTTAGTCTGAAGGAGATTCGCCAGATTTGGCGATCAAAATAAGTCGCTATTAATGAAGCCAATTTGGCTGTAGCTGATTTATTTTGGTGACGTCCCCATTCAAATTCAATAATGGATCTTTTCCAATCAGTTTCTCCGGATTTGTTAGTCACCAATTATATTTACAGATGCCAAAATCCAATCGTATTAAGAATCTAAATTTAATATATATTTATTAAAAATAAAATTTTATTAAAAAATGTTAAGTAATACAGAAACAAAACTAAATTAATACAAAACAATAATTTAGCATCCGTTTTATGCAGTAATTAAAATGCAGTTTTAAAAATAAAATTTTATGAAAAAATATTAAGTAATACAGAAACAAAACTAAATTAATACAAAGCAATAATTTAGCATCCGTTTTATGCAGTATTGAATTCAGGCACTTTTCTCCAGGGGGAAATTTCTGTGGCTCCAGGGGAGAGTGCATTATGGAGTTTCGTAAATATTTCATCTGAATTGAATATTTCCAACTGAGCAAAAAGTTATCCAGGCCGGGAATCGAACCCAGATCCTTGGATTACAAGGCCAATGCTTGAAAGGCCGATGTCTTACAAGGCCAATGATTCTCGGCCTGGGCAATTTTTCACTTAGTTGCAAATATTCAATTCGTAAGATAAATTTACCAGTCAGTTTGATTGTTGAATTCAGGCACTTTTCTCCAGGGGGAAATTTCTGTGGCTCCAGGGGAGAGTGCATTATGGAGTTTCGTAAATATTTCATCTGAATTGAATATTTCCAACTGAGCAAAAAGTTATCCAGGCCGGGAATCGAACCCAGATCCTTGGATTACAAGGCCAATGCTTGAAAGGCCGATGTCTTACAAGGCCAATGATTCTCGGCCTGGGCAATTTTTCACTTAGTTGCAAATATTCAATTCGTAAGATAAATTTACCAGTCAGTTTGATTGTGTTAAAATAATAGTATATTTACGTACCCGTCATTATATGGAGTCCATTTACTTGCGGTGTATTCGGTCGAGCTGTCTAAATGATAGACCAGATATTATGACCTATACGGGTGTCTGAGCAAAAATTGCCCACCGGTTGTCTTCCAAATAGCTTAAACGTTAAAAATTGGCCTTGTAAGCGAAAGATCTAGATTTGATTCCCTGCCTGGGTAATTTTTCGCTCAGTTGGAAATATTCAATTCGTATGATAAATTTCCCAATCAGTTTGATTGAGTTACAATAATAATATATTTACTATCTCAGATTTACAACATAGATTTTTTTTTACTGCAATTAGTATTACCGACGTTGTCGGTGCGATGTGTTTACATGGTAAGGATCTTAAACGGCACTAATATTAATCTGGGCCAATCTCAGTGAGATCACAATTATGAACCCTTTTAAGCATCCCCTTTTCAGCACCCCTTTCTGCATTGTATACAAAAATAGGAGCAAAGAGAAGAAAGATCAGCCTTAAACAAAATCTTGAATTTTAATCAAATTACGCGACAAAAATGAAAAGTGGGTGATACTAACAGCTCATAATTTGCGTCCTAAACTTCTATGTTTTTCTGTACTATGCTTACTATATTATCTCTGTAACATGTAGACCGATTATGAAGAATTAACCTAGACCAACGGTTCTCAAACTTTATTGATAAGCGACCCACCTTTAAGGAAAAAAAATTTTCGCGGTCCGCGTAATATAAGAGTGTATGTCAGTATGGCAATTAGTGTATGACCTCTATAAGCTATCGGCAATCCTACCCAACGAAAAAGGCAAATTTTCGTACGAAGGATGATGCACTATCAACGATAAAAACAATTCGTAATTCCAGTGTGTGTAAGTGGAATAAAAATTAACACAACATACAAACTACAAATATAACTAAAAATACATTTAATTACTATTAAAATATAACTTTATAATCTGTGCGTTTTCTGGTACTGGCGTTTACCGATGAAATCATCAATATCTGGGTTAAAACTTGTTAATTTCAATCTTAATTCACTTTCAACGCACAGTTTTTTCTATCTTTGTTCTTCAAAAACAGCCAAGTAAAAAAAGCATGTTCACACGAGTATGTTGTGTTGTACTCCATCAAGGAATTCAAAGCTCACTGTTTCTGGATTCTCTGCTCGTGTATTTCTTCATACGGAAATTTCCCTAAAATATTATTTGTTGTTGAAATTGTTAATTTTTTTTGACAGTTGGAGTAAAAGATATATTTTTGTGACAAACCTCGATTGTTTTCGTGACCCACTAAAATAGACGCCCCGGCCCACCAGTGGGTCGCGACCCATAGTTTGGGAACCGCTGACCTAGACTATTAGATGTGAATGAAAATGGATTTTTTAATGTTCCGTAATCGATTTCGCGAAAACGTCTAGCGTGAAATAAAAAGGAAATAGCAACAGTAAACTGTGAAGTAAAATGTGGTTGTCATAAAAGATTTATTTCATAAAAAAAAAATCTATCCCCATAATCTCATTGTCTAAAATGTGCCCATTAACAGCAGAACGAACAACAGAAGAATTCTGAATAATTTTCAAATCTCTAGATTTTAACATATTAAAAATTATAATGCAACAAGAAACATAATATCTTCAAATGAGAGTATATTAATGCCATTGTGAAATAAACTGCTGTTTTTTAAATTATTGAAGCCTCAAATTGAAATGAACTCAACTTATTTTTTGGCACTATAGGAATTTCATTAATGGCTAGGCATTTGTTAAAACGTTTTTCGCGTCTTTTACACTTTAATATTTTCCCACTCATCTTTTGATACGTTATTGGGCCTTCCTTTTCAATTTCGTAGAACCATTTTCATAAGGCGAGGACATTCTGGAGTCTGAATGAAGTCTGTAAGAACATTGATAACGATAGGCTCTAAAACCGTTTTATAATCATTTAATCCCCTTGGGGACGAGCGAAAAGTATACGTGCCTCATAAGATGCTTAGATTCGTTGATTATTATCACCAGTAAATTTTTATTGCAAAATTTGCTTTTTTAATCCAAACTTTTTCTCTGATTATTTAAGATACGTTTTCTGTTTGAAAATACGGTGAAGAAAGGATAAAAATTTTGTAAAAGTCGATCATCGCGAAGAGGTGAAGAATTCGATAAACATTCATTCTTTTAGTAGCATATGTAAATGTCTTCCGCTAACAACAACCGTAATAACAACAATAAAAATAGATTTCGCCTAAATTAAAAGGAATAAAATACTTCTTACGTTCTAAGATAAATGCAAATTGTAGTGTTATTTAATCATTGTTTAAGAGATGTTCAGAGACAAAATAGTTAAAACACTTGTTCATTCGATTGAGCTTTAAGATTAATTATTCCTTTATTCACAATAATTTTTTTAGTGCTATATTGAATCATGTCCTAGTTAAAATTTTTAGCTAAACAATCTTTCATGAGTCTAAATGGAAATTTCGGTAAACTTAATAATTTTAATTCGTAAATTTCTTTTATAAATATTTAAGTAATTAATTTGCTTCATTCTGATCGCTCCAAAGGTGAAACGATTTCCAATGTGTTTGAAAAAGAACACAATTCGACGTAAATTTAATTAAGTAAAATATTTGATAATTTCTAATAATGTACAAAGTTTATTTTCATAATAAATATTATAAGAAGCTTTCCGAAGCAAAGTTGATGAAGTTCATTTGTTCGTTCAATATGGTTTTAAGCTTGCTTTGTTCATAAAAAATTCTTTATTACTATCCCGAATCATGTCTTAAGTTGAAAACTTTCACAATCTTGGATTATTCTCACGTTTGAGATTGAAATGCAAAATAACCCAGTGGTATTTTCCAAAAAAAAAAAAACTGTATAATATTTTACGGAATATGACCATTTTCTTTCTAAACACTTCATATATACACGTAAAAATGTTTAGGGAGAATTTTTAAAAGTATACGGTTAAATTTCACATACATTAAATAAATAAAGTAATTCAAAAGCTCAAATAAAATTCTTGGATTATTCTCACGTTTGAGATTGAAATGCAAAATAACCCAGTGGTATTTTCCAAAAAAAAAAAAAACAAAAAAAAAAAACTGTATAATATTTTACGGAATATGACCATTTTCTTTCTAAACACTTCATATATACACGTAAAAATGTTTAGGGAGAATTTTTAAAAGTATACGGTTAAATTTCACATACATTAAATAAATAAAGTAATTCAAAAGCTCAAATAAAATTCTTGGATTATTCTCACGTTTGAGATTGAAATGCAAAATAACCCAGTGGTATTTTCCAAAAAAAAAAAAAAAAAAAAAAAAAAAAAAAAAAACTGTATAATATTTTACGGAATATGACCATTTTCTTTCTAAACACTTCATATATACACGTAAAAATGTTTAGGAAGAATTTTTAAAAGTATACGGTTAAATTTCACATACATTAAATAAATAAAGTAATTCAAAAGCTCAAATAAAATTCTTGGATTATTCTCACGTTTGAGATTGAAATGCAAAATAACCCAGTGGTATTTTCCAAAAAAAAAAAAAAAAAAACTGTATAATATTTTACGGAATATGACCATTTTCTTTCTAAACACTTCATATATACACGTAAAAATGTTTAGGGAGAATTTTTAAAAGTATACGGTTAAATTTCACATACATTAAATAAATAAAGTAATTCAAAAGCTCAAATAAAATTCGATATGAGATTATTAAATAATAATAATAGTGGTAATAATAAATAAAAAAATAAATCCAATTTACCAAATTACAACAGCCATTTTAAAAATTTTCTTTATTAAACAATAAAATTTAAGATTTGAAAATAAATTTTATTTAAAAAAAGAAAAAAAAGGTATTTTGCATTAAATTAGTTCAACAGTACATTATTTCCTTTTTCGTGATTGTTGTACATTTCGTAATTGGTGGGATCAATAATATAATCTTTTTTTTTTTTTTTTTCCTTAAAAGATGATTTTTGATACGACGTCTTTATTTGGATTCTTTTTTTTCATATCTGATAATTTGCGCCATTTTCTTTTGTAGCTTTATTACTTACTTGTTAACTTGATTATTAAGAACGACATTTTCCCCTAGTCAAATAATAATTCTTCTAAAAGTAAAGAATTTCGTAATAATAATGTTAATAATAATAATAAAAATTATTATTATTATTATTATAAACATAATTTTTATAATGATCAAAACATGACTTATGTAATAACAGAGCCATATATTAAGTAAGCCGTGGATTAAACTTTAAAATTCCTGGACTAAACATAAATAATTGTTAATTGAAGTGTCAGTTTACGATTTCGGTACAGGAAATTTTTATGTTTCTCAATTTGTTTTTAATTTTTTTGTAGATTTTTATACTTTTTTGTGATTGTGGAAACAAAGGTATTCCTTTTCTGGACATTAAACATGTACCTATCAGAAAACGAATCGAAATTGGACATCACATGGTTTCAGATATCTCTATTCCCGAACGATTAAAAAATTATTTCCCAAATGGTAAAAAAAAAAAATAATAATAATATAATAACACAAATCTTTAAATAAAATGAAGATGAGGCTACATAATAATGAAATACAACTAATTAGCATAAAAAGTTATTAATTAGTTCCCTTATAAATATACTATTAAATTTGAATTTACTCAAAATTTACGAAAATTTATCGTTTATCCCGTTCAGAATGTGCAAGAAAAATTAAAATTGAGTTTGTCGTCTTTTAAATAATCCATATTTATGACAATAATAGTTATATTTCTTGTATCATATGTTTTAATAAAACTACGATGTTACTTAGGCATATAAAATAGAAAGAATAGATAAAAGAGAAATCCTATCAAAAGTTTTATGAGGTAGATTATGTCTGGTGTTGCATTATTCATAGAAAGGTGAGATACTCTCAGTAAATGTGATCCTAATGAATATTTACAAATACGCTTTGCTTTCTTTCTTTTTCAAATTTAATTAAGGTTCTTATTCCAGATTAGATATAGTGTAATGTTGTATATGTAAGAAGTTATATCTCCTGCACCAAATAAAGTAATTTGTTGTTCCGTACATAAAGAAAAGAATGTCACTTTGAGATAATATTAAGATTAAAAGATATTTTGTGGTTATTATTTGTTTAAAATGTAGCAGATGTGTTTCGAAGTAGATGTTGAACACGTAATATTAATATGTAATTTAACTGAATTTTTTTTCTGTTTCATAAATTGTATTTGCAGAAAAAAAAATATTGAACGTCAGAAAAAAAACTCTAAATGACAATTAAAAAAGTAACTTTTGAACTTAAAAAATAGTATAAATGAAAGTATTGCAGTTAATTGGTTTAATTCCCTCTTCTCAAAATTTGTTTTTAATTCATGTTTTTGAGTTATTAAATTTTTTTGTAGATTTTTATACTTCTTTGATGATTGTGGCAACAAAGGTATTCCATTTCTGGACAGTAAATATGGACCAATCAGATAAAGAATACAATACGGACATCGCAAGATATTTTCTATTCTCGAAAGAAAACAACATTCATTTTACAAATGGTTAAAAAACTTTAATAACACAAACTTAAATAAAATGTATATGAATCTACATAATAATGAAAACAATAATGATGACAATAATGTAACGTAAATAATTAGTATAAAATATAATTAATTGGTATCATTACCATTATATTATTAATTTTGAGTTTAAGGTTTAAGGATACAAGGTATGTTTAAGGATACCCCTTTCAAAATGTACATTAAAAATTTAAATCGTGTTTTTAGTCTTTTAAATAATCCAGATTTATAAAAATACTATTTATATTTCTTGTAACATTATTTTTTAATAATATTATGCTGTTACTTAGGAATATAAAAATGGAAATATAAATAAAAGTGTATTCCTATCAAAAGCTTTAAGAGGTAGATTAGTCTGATGTTGCATTATGCATACACTGTAAAAAATGTCATATGTTTCTGAATATATAAAAATTTACTTTAATCAAAAACGAAAATATACAGTAAACTCTTCTAACTCACCCAAGGTTTCGAAAACCGTTCCTTTACCTTTAAAAATCCCAGAAAACTATTTGTTTTCGAAATTTAAAGAAGAATTTATAAAAATTAATTTTTATTAGCTGCTTGTCCTTTTCGGAAACGTTTCTGAGTATCTTTTACAATACAATAATCACTTTTCTTAAATCAAAATATCACTTTTTCGGATTCTATCAATTCTCAATTAAACATTTTCAGCTGCATAACTGATTTTGGGCATGGAATTTTAGCAAAATAATGTTAATTTTCATATTAATGTTAATACTGTAAAAATGTATGTTTGTCTATTAAACATGCTCTTTGAATATCAAAATATTTTTGTATGAATTGGTACCATCAGAAAAAGTGATATTTTCATTTGAGAAAAGTGATTTTTTACTGTAAAAGCTACTTAGAAACGTTTCCAAAAAGGACGGGCGGCAAATAAAAATTAATTTTTATAAATTCTTCTTTAAATTTCGAAAACAAATAATTTTCTGGGATTTTTAAAGGCAAGGGAACGGTTTTTGAAACCTTGCGTGAGTTAGAAGAGGTTACTGTATATTTTCGTTTTTGATTACAGTACATTTTTATATATTCAGAAACATCTGACATTTTTTACAGTGTAGAAAGGTGAGATACTCTTGTTAAATGTGATCCTAATGAATTTTTATAAGTATTCTGTACTTTCTTTCTTTCCAAATTTAATTAAGGTACTTATTCCAGATTAGATATGGTGTAACTGTTGTATATGTAAGAAGTTATCTCTTCTGCAACAAATGAAGAAATTTGTTGTTGCCTGCATAAAGAAAAAGAATGTCACTTTGAGATAATATTAAGCACTTAAATTGAAAGATATTTTGTGTTTGTTATTTGTTTAAAATGTAGGAGATGTGTTTGAAGGAAGATATTGAGCACGTATTTTAATATGTAATTTAGATGGGAAAATATTTTTTATTTCGGTTTCGTAATTTGCATTTGCTGAAATGAAACTCTGAATGTCAGTAAAAAAACAGAAATGAACCTATTAATTCTTAAACTTAAATAATAATAAACTGTTAATTAATGTGCATGTATTATAGTAAATAGGTTAGCCTAAATAATTCGATATGGAATTATTTAATTAAAAAAAAGTAAAAAAAAAACATAGAACAAATAAAGTGACACAAATCCTTTCATAAAATGAAGATAAGTCTGTAAAGTAATGAAACATAACTCATTAGCATAAAAAAATTATTAATTGCTTTCATTATCAATATATTATTAATTTTTAATTTACTCAAAATTAATGGATGTTTAAAGATTAATCTATTTAAAAAAAAAAAAAATTAAAATAGTGTTTTTCGTCTTTTAAATAAATTAGATTTATGACAATAAAAATATGAAGTTGCTTAGGAATATAAAATGTAAAAAATAAATAAAAGGGAATTCCTATCTAAAACTTTATGAGGTAGATTATGTCTGATGTTGCATTATGCATAGAAAGATGAGCTACTCTTATTAAATGAGATCCTATTGAATATTTATAAGTACATTGTGTTTTCTTTCTTTGTAAATATAATTAAGGTACTTATTCTACATTAGATAAAGTGTAACTGTTTTACATGCAAGAAGTTATATCTCTTGCATCCAAGAAAGTAATTTCTTGTTACTTACATAAAGAAAATAATGTCACTTTGACATAATGCACTTATTAAAAGACACTTAGATTAAGTGACATTTTGTGTTTGTTATTTGTTTAAAATGTTGCAGATGCGCTTGGAGGAAGAAATCGAGCAAGTATTTTAATATGTAATTCAAGTTGGAAATAATATATTTTTTTCTGTTTCGTGATTTGTATTTGCCGAAAAAAAAAAAAAAAAAAAAAAAAAAAAAAACTCTGAATGTCAGAAAAAAATGTCAGTTTAAGTGCAGGTACTACAGTGAATTGGTTGATTTTTTTCTGCTTAAAATTTTTTAATAATGTTTATTTCATTAAATCATTCACTGTTCTGTATGCAATTGTTCTAATTTTTGCACTGTTTTAAGCGTAATATAGTAACGCCTAAATAATTCGGTATGAGGTTATTTAATAATAAAAGAAAAAAAAAGTTTAACAAATATAATAACATAATAACTTTAATAGTGTGAACATGAGTTTGCATAATAATTAAACATAACTAATTAGTTTAATAGTTTATTAATTTGTTTCATTATCAAGAGACTATTAATTTTCAATTTACTCAAAATTAATGCATGTACAACGGTTATCATTTGAAAATGTGCAATAAAAATTAAAATGATGTTTTTCATCTTTTAAACATTCCACATTTACGAAAAGACTATTTATATGTCTAGTATCATCTGTTTTAATAAAAATATGACGTTACTTAGGAGTATAAAATGGAAAGAATAAATAAAAGAGTATTCCTAGCAAAAGCTTTATGAGGTAGATTATGTCTGATGTTGAATTATGCATAGAAAGATGAGATACACTTATTAAATGTGATCCTAATGAATATTCATAAGTACGCTGTACTTTCTTTCTTTACAAATTTAATTAAGCTACTCATTCCAGAATAAATAAAGTGTAACTGTTGTATATGTAAGAATGTTATATCTTCTACATCAAATTAAGTAATTTGTTGTTTCGTACATAAAGAAATGAATGTTACTTTGAGGTAATATTAAGCACTTAGATTAAAGGATATTTTTTGTTTGTTATTTGAATAAAATATAGCAGATGTGTTTAGAGAAAGATATTGAGCATGTATTTTAATATGTAATTTAAGAGGAATACTTTTTTTCTGCTTCTTAATCTGTGTTATATCATTTTTTTTCTGCAAACTTGCAGAAAAGAATTTCTGAATGACAGTAGAAAAAAAAACAAGTTGAAAATTACACGTGAAGCTTAGCAAATGAGATGCGTTCGTACGATAATGAAGTTTTAAAAATATCACTTTTATATATCAATCTCATAAAATTGTAAATAGTTAATTACAATTAAAATGCGCAACAAACAATGTTCTCTCTATACTCATTATGTAAAGGAATACTTTTGTGTGGCCTTGTAAATCAATAACAAAAGTTCTTTGCACAACAGATTATGTAAAATGTATATTATAATATGTACTTTATGATGCATATCAATATTATTATGTTCGAATGAGTGTAATATTATTAAAATGCATTTGAAACTTTTTTTTTCCATTGACTGTAATGTAATGGAATACTTTTGATTGTCCCTGTATTTGATCTATGCATCCTATTTTTATAAAAAATTTAAATGACTTGACAAAATTATGTAATAAGTATGAAATTTAAATTTCAAACGATTAAAATGCATTTGCAACATTTCCCCCATTGACCGTAAAGTAACGGAATACTTTTGATCGTCCCTGTAATTGATCTATTGATCTGATTCTCATAAAGTTTGAAATGACTCAACAAAATTATGTAAAAATCATATATTTTAAATTTCAAACAATTATGTTGGGTAGTTTTTGCGATTTTATATGCGGACAGACAGACAGACGGACGAACAGAACGACAACTATAGATGCTACGTATTACATAATTACGAACGCACCTAAAAAACTATCAACTCCTGAACTCAAATAATAAAATTAAATTAAATATGTGTTTGTAAAAGTGCAGGTATTATAGTGAATTGGTTGAAATTACTTTACCCAAAATTTGTTATTAATGTTTAATTCATTAAATAATTAGACTGTCCTGTAAGCAATTGTTCTAAACTTTTGCATCGTTTTAGACGTAATGTCATAATATTTTGCGACACATTGTTTCAAAAATAGCGAACTGTTACACGTGAGGTTTTTATACAAAATTAATTCGAACAGCTAGAAAAAAATGAAGATTTGGCAGAGCCAAATAAACTGGTAAAATGTTTCTTGCAATTTCATTTAAATAATATTAAAAAATACCTGAATCCCTCGCTAGGAATTTATCCAACTTCCTGAAAGACTAAAAGTGATTTCGCGCAGTCAGCAGCGAATAATAATGCTACATAAAACGATCGTGTTGTTTTCCATTGAAATATTTTTTTTTACGTATGAATGTTTTTTTATTTGCTAATATTGATTGTGATTTAAGTTTATAATTCAAATAAAAATAACCATTCTATAGGAAACTTAAAATCTAAAACAGCTAAAATTTTAAAATAAAATATTGGAAATTAATTTAGGGCCAAATGCGCTCTTAGACACGAGCGGGGGGGGGGGGGCAATATAAATATACGCTTTGGAAAACGTACAAAAGCGTAATAGATTATCTAGTATTGTTGACACTACAACACATTTATTTATTATTAATTCTTTATTTAAAAAAAATGCGATTGTTTTATTCGAAACTCATTATTTAATAAAACAAAAAGGTACCTGTACCCAATATGGACACCCTAAGGAAAATGTATTTTTTTCACCTCCATTTACAAGTCATAGGACTCCAAAAATATGTGACCACTATTTTTGGACTATTGACCATATAAGGAACTAGCTGTCCCTATTATGGACAGGTGTTTCCTTATTGACTTTCTACACAGTGTGTATGGAAGAGCCACTTTTCCAAGGGATTTTAGAGAAGAGGGAATAAAAAATGTATCTTAAAGTATTCGGAAGACGAGGGAGACAGTAAATATCTTTAGAACATGCATTTTAGAAAGGGGGGGGGGGTCTTTCTCGGTTTTTACTCTTCGAAGACCCATGCAAAGCCCCTTAGTTACTAGTAAATATTATGAAATAATATTGTTCGTTTTGCTTAGCTTTATAGCATCTGTCTGCGAATTTACATCTGTTATTACTCAGTCCTCACAGCATGGACAAATAGAAACTTTTTCACCACGGGCAGAAAGTCCGACATAATCCTCATGAACATAACTGTCAATGTGATGCATGGCTGCATGTTTGAAAAAGCATCAATATTGCAAAAGAAGCAGTACCAGCTCTTCTTTGTTGAAGAAGTCATACCATTGGTACCAACCATTTCGATAACAGATATCCTACTGGGGGGAGTGCTTCTTTTTATTTTTCTGAAAGGGTTTTTTGGAAGAAGGTTTTTGGGGAATTGTTCAAATGGCATCTTGTTGAACAATGATTTTACAACTTTGATGCCTTTTTAATTTATTGCTTGGCAACGTTGAATTTTCTTATTTCTTACTGTAGTAGTCGGTGGGGACTTAAGCTTGTAATTGGGGCTTAATATTGGGAACCGGGCGTAGTTCAACTAAATCTTGTAACGAATGAATAAGGAAAATATTTTAAAGCAAAATATGCAATAGCAATCGAAAATATGTTTTATTAGCTTTCTAAAATGCTCGACTTTTCAACATTTAATGCAATTTTACCATATCTAATAAGAATTTAAGCTTACAAGTAATTAAGATCAGCACATCTCGAAACAACAAATTTCCTCCTAAATGGCGAACAGCGCGCTTTTTTACACTTTCCAGCCTTAATTATCTTTACAACTGCTTTTCTTCGCGAGAATGTTGAGCCATCTCTCGATCAAAATTATTACCTTTAAAAATATTAGGGTTGTCCATATTGAGAGCCCTGTCCATATAATGTACAAATACCTTATATTTTATCCAAATGATAGCGTTTTTTTTCCAAATTATCTATCTTTATTTCCTAGATAATTAAGAGAAGAAATGAAAAAAATATATCAAATGATTATTTCGAAATTACTGGGTTAATTTAGAGAGAAAAAATGGCAAAAAAGTTCGAAAAATATAAAAGTAAATATGATGAAGAAATTAACGTATGGCAAAATATATGTAACGTATATAAATAATTTGTTATTATGTATAAATAGGTTTTGAAGATACATGTATAAACGGAATATGAACGCCAATTTAAATTTCTATTTTGTTATAACATTCTGAGCTATAGTTAAAAATAACTGAATGACTATACTAAATATGTAACTTCAGCATACAATGTATTCAATTGAAGAAATTTAGTGGATAAACTCCAATATACGGATTACAGAGAAAAAATACAACTACTGAATAGTTTTCAAAACTGCAGATGCCTCTTTAACATTTGCTACCAACCATTCTATTTCGAATAAAAATCGCAATATGATTTGATTATGTATTAGCCTTTTATTTTAATTATTAGGATTATGATTAGTCTTTGATTCTGTATGATCAATGTGGGAGTAAATTGCGATATAGGTATAAAATTTATGAGATTTATGTTTCCAATTTATTTATAAATGCACTCGAATTAAAAATTTGATTTTTATTTGGTAATTAGTAGGGTAACATCCCCAGTAATTGGAATGCATCAATGATTGGCACATCCTACAAACATGTCCTAAAATATGATTTATATCCAGTCTTTTAAAATTGCAAGACCATATATCAGTTACATGCTCATTTACTTTAAAGATTATAACTTTGATTTATGCTACTAGATGACAATAGTGCCTAGGAAAGAGAAATAATTATGTTTGTATTAAATTTAAAAAAGGCATGCTTCTCAATTCATTATTATCTGATTTATAATATATTTAAAATTTCAAATGACAAGAATTTTGTTTAGTTGAAAAGGGTTACTTTAATTGTGTAAAAGTATTTTTGGCACAAATATTTGGATTTCTGAATTAATGATAGATGCCAATTAATGGAGCTTCAATTTTGCTAGTTTCAAGTAATTGACACAAGGGAATCGTAAGATTTAAGATTAAACCACTTATTTTGGCAGTACTTTTAAAGTTATAGACTAATTTTGTTTGTCACTTGATTTTATTTGATAATTTGCAATGTTATCAGTAATTGGAATCCATTAAAGCTTCATATGACAATTACTGGGGACAGCATGACAATTACTGGGTATTAATGTAAGTATATTGTATTGTTTTAAAGTGTTCTCATTTCAGACTAATATGCTGATTTCTTACTCTCAAAAACCTGAAATATGGCATCTTCATCTACAGTAAATTCATTTAAAGCGATTAAACCCAATGCAAAATATAAAGTTTTTTTTTTTTATATAAACATGTGCCAATTACTGGATCACAAGGTGTCATACATTGGTGCTCTAGGTGCCAATTACTGGTGATTACAGCAACTTTTTATAAATATATTTTTATAAAAATACCTTTTGAAAAATTTTTGCTTTTACTAGGCAAAATAGATGGACATATATACATTCTTTGATTTAAAAATATTTGCAAGTAAATATTTTATTTCTTGGTAATGGAAATTGAAGTAAGTTTAAAGACAAATTCTTAATGTGCCAATTACTGAAGATGTTACCCTGCTTTATTCATCCATTCTCTTTTATTTGGCTCATTATTACTTTGCTTAGAAAAACGTATTTCCTTAAACAGAATGATTCCCTAGTAAATAAATCTTTTTAAATGCATAAATGATCGCATTATATTGTAGAATAACACTTATGCATATTCATGCGACTGCTGGAGGAAAAAATGCGGTGCAAAAAAACATCATAAACGAACTGAAAAATACTAAAATAAAAATAAAGAAACTATATCTGTACAAAAAATTAATAACTTTGCCATAAATCTTATCAAAATGGGTACAACGCAGCAATTTCTTTAACCTGGAAAAATAAAATAGTACTAATATAAAGAATGCAGCACAATTAAGATAATAAACGTTCACATTTTTATTTTCAATAAAAGTTATTACAGTAGAAATCCTTCGCTTATTTTTCTAGTAATTGAAGCAATAAAGATCTAGAAATAAAGATTTGAAAAATGAGTATTATTGTGTATAAAAGTGAATAGAAATATCTGTTATGGATATGTTTATATAGAGAGATTTTTTCATTTGTTTAATGTAACGTCCTTTAATATATAAATAATTAAAACTATGTATACCTCTAGTCTGCATGTTTCTATGAAAACTCATGGAACGCACTGGGAAAAAAATGTTAAGTTATTATGTTTTTCATGGAAACTGGGATCTATGTTACGGCAGCAATAAAAAAACCATGTAACTGATTCACGCTTGTAAATGTGTAAGGTTACTAAGAAATCTTTTGGTAACTTTGATGAATGTAATCTGGGTTACGGATAAAATTTTAGTACAGATATTGCAATTTTAGTGGATTCTTTATAAAGTTCCAGATTTCAATTTCCTTTTCAAAAAATAGTTCCTATATATATATATATATATATATATATATATTGTACAGTGTACAGGTAAACATTTATACGCATAGACATTTCCGTAACTTTAACATATGTAAGCTTGTAAATGTTTTTTATTGTGTGTACAATATAAGAGCGTGCGATTCAAAACAAAAATGTTTCTGTAACAACATCCAGTGTACAAAACAGCTCTAAAGTTAATGATATCAAACAGAAAAACAACTTTCCAATAATTTAATAATGTTCCAGTATTGTTTTTTTTTTTCAAATAACGAGGCTTCTACAGTAGGGTTTAGCGAATTTAAATCATAAAAGGGTAGGTGCCAAAAGTTGTCTTTATACTGGAGCTCCCGATTATACGTTTATACGAATATACGTATAATACGTATTATACGAAATAGGGATTTGCTATACGTATAATACAGCGTCGGCGGTAATACCTATTACACAAAACAGCATATACGGTACATCGTATATACGGATCCTATCCAAGCGGTTAAACGTATAAACGTTTAAACTTTTTTCGTTCAATGTATGAAATTTGATGTTTCAGTGTTTTTCTGAGGATTAGAGACATTGAGAAATATCCGGTAGAGTACCCCCATCGCGATTCTTTGTTCAAAGGTCTTCGATGTGTTTACTTAACTACTACTTGTTATGCAGGTACTTAAAAAAATCTGAATATTCCTTCAGTTTAGATTTTCGTTTTTTTCCCAAAAAAACTAAGTTATTTATTATAAAATGTCTTACATTAGTTGTGGGTAGAATATAACTAATCGTTGGAAGATCTGTGGCGCAGTACTTAGTTGTTTATGTTTTCTTGTATCTTTAGAAGAAGAAAATATTGGATTCGGGAAAACTTTCGACGGGTTTACACGTTTTAAGGGTAAGAGAGTCCGAAAAACATGCTTTTACAAAATATCTGCCATTGAGTTTGTGAGTCTGTGAATTTGTCTGTCTGTATGTGACATGAAT
The DNA here is from genome assembly GCA_964019185.1 of Maratus speculifer. Classification (NCBI taxonomy): domain Eukaryota; kingdom Metazoa; phylum Arthropoda; class Arachnida; order Araneae; family Salticidae; genus Maratus; species Maratus speculifer. The sequence goes on from OZ025300.1 coordinate 107,483,828, forward strand.
TTTGTGGACACTCTGTCTCAATACCTAATACACAGAATTAAGAAACATATAGGCTGGGGCACATGTGATAATAGGGCATATGAGAAAATTGCCATTTTTTACTAGTTATTATGTGTTTTTTAATTTCCAAAAATTACCAAAGATGGTAGCACCTACAGACATATGGAAAATTTTTTTTGAAGCTCTTCGACATTTTGCTTGTACCCAGGAGCCAAAATACTGCTTACTGAACTCAAAAGTAAAATCTCCAAGTTGCTAAGAGAAAAATTTTATTTATTTATGCTTTTTTTTTTTTTTTTTTTTTGCTTTAGCATATACTATGGATACCAAGAAATATTTATAATTTTTATTTCTAAAATTGAGAAATATTAATAATTTGTCATTTTAACTCTTGTGGGAATGTGGGGTACTTATGAAGAGTCTAGTTGGGTCTGAACACGTCATTAAATTCTCCAATAATCATTCAGTGATTCTGTTCCTTTCAGTTAACTTCGTGAAAATAATTCCAGCTCCATTATCTATAATTTTATAGAAATAGAAGACATTTCTGTCATATAAAGTTGATTTTGTATAGACACTACAAGCACAAGTGTCAACAAATACATAAAAACAACAAGCTCGCTTATGTTCAATTGTAATTTAAATAAATTTAATGTATTTTAAATTGCAATAAATACTATACATTATTTTATTTGACAGTTTTCAATACTATGTTTTATGCATCGTTAATGCAAAAAATATTACTTTTAACAACTTTGTATTTATCATTTGTTGCAAACTTGTAGTATTAGTTTGCTTCCATTTCTAAAACAGCTATTTTTTTGTTGCTTTGAAAAAAAAATATATTTTAAGAAAATAAAATTTTTCAACTTATAACTACCGTGAAATCTCCATTATTGACTCCTCCCCCCCTTTTTTAAAACAAAATAAATTAAATTTGGAGGAAGCTTATAAACGAAAAACAATCTTTTATCCTTATTATAATTAATATGATTTTTCAAATTTGGCATGGACAATGAGCCTCAACCAAGAAGGAACTCCTTGCCCTTTCTCATGCTCAATTAGAAGCACTTGCCAAACACATTTTCATACTTAAAAACATATTAAATTTTTTTTTTTTTTGCTTACCAGAGCAACAAAAGTACTTTTGAAAATATATAAAATTTTCAAGTACTTTTGAAAATATATAAAAAAAAGAAAAGAAAAAAGGAAAGTCATTTTAATCATGTGCATTCAGATTCTAAATCATCCAATTAATTATTTTCCAATCTATAAGCAATCGAAATTTATAAGTACTTTATACAAAAAAAATTATACTTGCCAATATTAACAAAACTTAAATACAATGAATGCCCTAAAATCAATATATTTAATGACCAGGTCGTGTTTTTTTGTTGTTTTTAGTCATCAGCCCTGTGTTTCCTACTGAACTGATCTTCAGAATTATTTTTGTAATTTTTTTTAATTTATTTCCATTTTCATATTATATTTTTAATTTTAAAAACTTTTTCACGAAATTTCTTAAAAACAGTGGCAATAGGATTCTTTCCATTCTTGCAAAGAAAAGAAAAATAATGAAAAATATTTAGATATTTACCTTTTTGTACGAATTTTTTAATTTGCGAATAAGATTTCGGTAAATATATATACCGGGTGTCCCAAAAATAAGTGATGGATTTTAAAATTCAATAGCTTGCAAACGGTGCTTACGGTAACTTGTTTACGGTAAAAAAAACTCCTGATATTATGAATAACCACACTGCAAAAATTTTTTAAATAGCTTTCACCGTTTGCAAGTTATTGAATTTTAAAATCCACCAGTCATTTTTGGGACACCCGGTATATATATATATATATATATATATATACACGGATACTTTATTTTGATAAGCTAATAAAAATTTATATTTATTGTGACATCATGAGAATATTGTTTATTGGGTCTATTTATCTTTATGCAATTAAATTTTATTGATGCACTTTTCTTTATTAGAATGAAATAGGAAATATGTTTTAATTTTAATATATACAAGTTAAGCTTAAAAATATCTATATCTAGTACATGAAAAAAGTTCGTACCGATGAAAGTTGATAATGTCTTTTTACCATTAACACATGTAATAAGAAAATTTTATTTGATGGTGTCAAAATGACGCAGGCTTCACTAATTTTTCGTTTCTGGATTAGACTATAATTGGAGACTTTATTGATTATTTCATCTTGATGACATGTTCTCTCTCTCGCTTTCAAAAATTAATTTTAGGTAAGATGTATTCATTTTTAATAACAAATTCGAAAAAGAATTTCAGGAAATTTAAGATTAATAAAGAAAGATTAAAAAAGACTTCATTTATGGCTTACATTCTATAGGAATAATTTTTTGTAAATTTATTGTAATTTAATTTAACAATTCCTTATTATCAAAAAAGTCCTATTTCTTTCACTGTGAAATTCTTTGTTGTAGTAAAAAAATTGTGGTCTACTTTTAAAAAGCAGCCAAAACCGAATTACAATGTTTAGAATTGTATAACGATGGTGGCAATTAACAAAGCTATAGCTTTCACTTTTATCGTATTTACATTACTTCTAAATTAAATACTGTATAATTCCAATTGTAACATGATAAAATTGGAATAAAATTAACTTGAGGTCATTCAATTGAATACTGACAGTCAATTTAACGACATTTTAAATTATTTTCCAATTTCTTTCAACTAACTTAAAAAATGAAGTAAAAGAAAAATACTGTAAATCATAAGAATTAGACTACCCACAGAATGTAGCATTTTTTCATTAAACTGAAATCTACTAACCGAAAAGAACATTCAATTTATGTAGAGCATAAAATTATTATCACGTCAAATTGCTTAAAAAATCTTTTGAATGAGATTATGATAGCATTTATATTTCATTATTTTTTAAGAATTCATTGGGTATGTTAATTTATAACAAGCAAATTATCCCGTTTGTAGAAATGACTTACAAGGAAGATCCATATGGGCATAATCTGACAAAATTCAGAATGTTCTTCTCATGAGGATATATATATGGAGATTCTTCTTTAAAAAGTTCTTTTGAACACATAAGTAAATAAACTCGGAGGTAAATTAAATTCTGACACCGTTTTTAAACTTTTAAATGACTTATATTAAACGTTAATATTTACAAAAAAGATATTTACATAAGACTATTTACAAAGCAAACAATCATAACTCTAATTAATCAATTACATCTTATACGGGAACTCGTCTTCATCTTACGTTCTTTTTACACCCACTTAAAACTAAAAACATTCCATTCTCCTTTCTTCCGTTCAGTTCTTTTTTGTACCGCTTAAATCGTCTGGCTTCTTAGGAATTAATAGTTTCTTCAAAATCGTCTGCCTCACTGAGAGCCTGTTCATCAGAGTTGCGATGCGTAGAAAATAATATGCAGATCTAATAGTGGAGGAGATTTCCCATATTTCGGCCATACGGATGAGACATTCGTCCTCGAATGTATTCTTGTTGGCTGGAAACAGCAGCTGGATCATCTGAAAAGATAAAGAAAAAAAAACACAGCAGCATCCAAAGTCTAAATTGAAAAAAAGAAGTCATCATTCAAATTGTTTATCAAAGCTTAGATTATTTCTTGAAAAAATTCATATATTTTTTTTTTCGCGTCTTTTCGTCTTCTCTTTCTTACGTCCTTTCATCTTCTTTTATCTTACGTCTTTTCGTCTTCTTCTTTCACACGTCTTTTCATCTTCTATTACCTTACGTCTTTTCATCTTTTCTTTCTTACGTCTTCCGTCTTCTTTTATCTTACGTCTTTTCGTCTTCTTTCATCCGTCTTTTCATCTTCTATTACCTTACGTCTTTTCGTCTTTTCTTTCTTACGTCTTCCGTCTTCTTTTATCTTACGTCTTTTCGTCTTCTTTCATACGTCTTCCGTCTTCTTTTATCTTACGTCTTTTCGTCTTCTTTCATACGTCTTTTCATCTTCTTTTACCTTACGTCTTTTCGTCTTTTCGAGAATAAAGTTAAAATTCTATTAGTTGTCAGTCCAGAGGTTTGTCATAGTTGGTATAGTGTCACAATCGGTGAAATTCTTTTTTTTTTTAAGCTTCGTCCGTCCACGGCTTCATGTACTCTGCACATGTACTGGAGACCATGGGTCCTTCGTTGAATCCAAGTTTCTTTACATCGTAGGTGTCATTATTTTTTACTTTTATGACTTTGTACGGACCTAAATATTTTGGTTTTAACTTCAAACCTGGACCTTGTTGTGCGCGTTTTATAGCAACCACATCATTAATCTTAAATTTGTTAGCTTTCTTTCGTCTGAGGTTGTAAGTTTTACGGTTCTCTTCTTGGACTTTTAAAATCTGTTTTTTAGCATTTTTTCTCATATCTTCGCGATTATTTGTAAAATCAGATTGTATTTCAGCATTCAGAAGACTAGTAATTTCAATGTTATTTTTTAGTTTCATTTTAGTACCAAACATCAATTCAAAAGGAGTTGTGCTTATACTTCTCTGAAAAGTCGAATTTATCACCTGTTGGACGTTGCTTACATGTGTATACCATTTTTTAGGATTATCGACAGACAATTTAGACAGAACAGATATTATGACAGAATTTAGACGCTGAACTTGGACGTTAGACCTGGGTAATCCAGTGGTAATCGGGATATGTTTAATATTTTCATTGATGCAATAATCTTCAAAAGCTTTAGAGGTAAATGCAGGACCTTTATCTGATATAATTCGAACTGGATTTCCAAAGATAGATTTTTGGATTTCTAATTTAGAAATTACTTCGGCAGCATCGGTAGATTTTGTGGGATACAACCAAACAAATTTTGTGAATGCGTCAATGACCGAAAGGATATGTTTGTAATTTTTATTAGTGCTTTCTAATGGACCTAAGTGATCAACATGGTACGTATGTAATGGAGCTTCTTCTTTTTCTATTGGTGAAGTAAGCCTTCTTGTTTACCACATTTTCTATTAACTAAAATACAGGGAACACAATTTGCTATACATTTCTCAATTTTTTGTTTAACTTTAGGGATGTAAAAATCATTTTCTAAACTTTTCTCTGTTCTTGCAACTGCGTAATGACCTTTTTCGTGAGCGGCCTTGATTATATTCATTTGCATGTCTTCCGGTACAACTAATAAATCATTACCATTAACACATTTATAAAGAACATCATTTTTAACTAGATAATCATCATAAGATTTCACCTTTAGGATTTCTTTTATTGTTTTAATATGGTCATCGGTTTCTTGAGCTTGGATAATTTTTAAAGTTAAGCTATCTTGGATTACCATGCAAATAGGATACCTACTTAATGCATCGACATGTCTCATACTGCTACCCTGTCTATGTTCAATAACATAATCAAAATCGGATAACATTATTGCCCATCTAGCTATTTTTGTACTCATTTCTTTTTTATCCATAGTCATTTTAAATGCATTACAATCGGTTATAATTTTAAATGGGATACCTAGCACATATACTCTAAACTTTTTCAGAGCTTCAATTACAGCTAAAACTTCTAATTCGTAACTAGTGTACTTCCGCTTAGCTTCGGTGGTTTTTTTGCTTACGAAATAAACTGGATGAAATTGATTATCTACTGGAGATTGTTGCATTAAAACAGCTCCATAGCCATCAATACTGGCATCACAATGGATTTCGGTCGCACTTTTGGGATTGTAAATTAAAAGTACTGGTTCTGACGACAAAATACGTTTGAGTTCATTAAAAGCTCTTTGTTCTTCTATATCGAATTTAAATTTTGAATCTTTTCTTAGCAGGTCACTTAACGGTTTAGCTATAACCGAATAATTTCTTATAAATTTTCGAAAGTATCCTGTCAATCCTAAATAACTTTGAACATCTTTGGTACACTTTGGTTCGGGAAAATTTATTACTGCTTTAGTCTTCAGTGGAGAGGGATACAATTTACCATTTATGATTCTATACCCCAAGAAATCAATTTCACGCTTCAAAAAATTGCATTTTTTAAGATTTAATTCTAATCCATATTCCGATGCAGTTTCGAGTACAAGTTTTAATTTTTCTAGACCTTCAGCTTCGTTTTTAGCAGGTATTATTAAATCATCCATATAAATGACAACAATGTGATCTTTTAATAGGTTTCGAAATACATTATAAATATACTTTTGAAAAACACTAGGGCTATTGGTCAACCCGAATGGACATTTCAAAAATTCGTATTGTCCTTCATGAGTAACAAACGAGGTGTATTTCCGCGAGTCTTCTTCAACATGTACATGAAAGAAACCGTTTTTCAAATCTATGGTGGTAAATACTTCGGCAGAATGTAATTGGTCTATTACATCATCAATAACTGGCAAGGGGAAATGCTCGCGTACTGTCTTTTTGTTAAGACATCTGTAATCAACACAAAGTCTCATTGTGTTATTTTTTTTCTTGACTAAAACAACCGGCGAAGAAAAATTAGAAGAACTTTCTCGAATTATTCCCTGAGCTAGCCACTCCTTAATTTGGTTTTCGACTATTTTTTTCTCGCATGGCGGTAATCTTCGAGGAGAAGAACAAACTGGGATTTCGTCAGTTAAATTAATTTTCATTTTAACATCTACTGTTTTAGTTTTAATTGGTACATAATTTTCAATTAAAGAGTATAACTCTGAACGTAATTTTTTGTCAGCAATGTGAGTTAAATCAATTTTAGGCTCATCCAAAACATTTACAATATTAACTAAAAAGTCATTAGACTGAACTTCAGCTTTAAACAGTTTCACTTTATTCTCAGAAATAGTTAATGTACCTTGATGAATAACATCAGTGCCAATAATTAAATCGAAATTAATGCAACTGTCCTTAACGACAAAAATAGTAACTTTAAATTTTGAACCATCTACTTCGATTTCTGAATTGAAACAACCTTCTGGTTTAATTGAGGCTTTTCCTAGACCGGTCAAAGAGATACTCGTAGGTTTTATTTCTACAAAGTTCTTCAAATTATCATAAATACTTTTCTTTAACAAAGTCTTTTGGCTACCAGTATCTATTAAAGAGATTAAACGCAAAGAATAAAGCTTTATCTCTTTCAGAATTAAATCTTGGGATGTAATAATGTTTACTTGTGACTGAGCATTTTTAACACTTGTATCTTTAGATTTATTACATTGAAATGATTTATGACCATAAGCGTTACAAGAAAAACCAAGCGGCCCTTTATCTTTATTTACACAGTTAATACTCTTATGATTATTCCAGGCACAATTAAAACAACGCATATTTGGCTTTACAGGCTTAAATTTGTTCTTAACTTCAACTTCGGATTTAATTTTAGGCTTAGCTCCTTCATATTTATGAAATTTTGCATTTTCATACTCCGATCTTATTTTTTCATAAATCTTTAATTTTTGTTTAAATTCAGCAATATTGGGACAACCATACAAAAAAGATTTTTTAGAAATGGGGTCATTAATTCCATTTATTACATACTGAATAAGGGCAGAATCTTCAATATTGCCTTTTGAGCATAATTGTTTCATATTTAAAAAATATTCATCTAACGATTCATGTGGTCTAACTTTTCTTTTGGACAGCAATTCGTGTAATTCAGCTGAATTGCACGTTTGACCAAATTCAGATATGAGTAGGGCTTTTAATTTAGACCACGAATTAATATTTGTTTCACTTTCAAGAAATAATTTTGCTTTGCCTGTCATACGGCGTTTAGCCAAAATCAATTTGTGCAAATCACTAACGTTAAATAATAAAACAATATCTTCAAAATCGGCAATCCATTTATTAATATTTTGTACTTGAGTACCTTCAAACATTGTAATCATACTTTCAATATCATTAATAGAAATGCTTGGTTTAATAACATAATCAGGAATCAGAATTTTCTGATTTTCATTACTTTCACAATTAGAACTACCAGAATCATTTCTCATATTATTCTCAAAAACAGTTGAAATATTTTTAGTTTTATCTTGTAAATCATCATTAAATTCATCGACACTTTCGTCATCACTAAGAGTACCTTCATCGGGTATCATATTAATTTTCAAAATATTAAAATCACATAAACTAGAAATTATTCTGGCAGCAATTTCATCAAAAGTTCCCGAATTATTTATACACAAAACATTGCAAATGGTAATTAAGTCGTTAACAGAAAAATTATCTTTAATTTCTTTGAATTTAGTTTGATATTCATCGGAATCTACTTCAAACGTAAACCCAGTAAAATTCCGAATTCTACGTCGATTATTTCTGTCACCGATTTCTTCAAAAATTAATTTGTGCAATGTCTTAATACTAGCTGATTTTTCAGTTTTCAAAGAAAACTCTAATTCCTTTAAATCAACTAATTTTTCCATTATTGAAAAGAAAAATGAAATAATAAACTCACTTCATAATCAGATGCTCAGCTTCACACACTTTGATTTCACTTTCATCGCAAAATTTTACCTCTTCTGAAGTAGCTTTGTAGGCTTGACATTCCATCACAGTTCTAAAAAATATCGGCTTCCAAGATATTAAAAAAAATATATTTCCATCTCTGTGGGCGTGCGTCTGTATCTCACTTACTGAGACCAAAATTTATGGAGATTCTTCTTTAAAAAGTTCTTTTGAACACATAAGTAAATAAACTCGGAGGTAAATTAAATTCTGACACCGTTTTTAAACTTTTAAATGACTTATATTAAACGTTAATATTTACAAGAAAGATATTTACATAAGACTATTTACAAAGCAAACAATCATAACTCTAATTAATCAATTACATCTTATACGGGAACTCGTCTTCATCTTACGTTCATTTTACACCCACTTAAAACTAAAAACATTCCATTCTCCTTTCTTCCGTTCAGTTCTTTTTTCTACCGCTTAAATCGTCTGGCTTCTTAGGAATTAATAGTTTCTTCAAAATCGTCTGCCTCACTGAGAGCCTGTTCACCAGAGTTGCGATGCGTAGAAAATAATATGCAGATCTAATAGTGGAGGAGATTTCCCATATTTATGTTTATAAAAAATTTCGGCAGAACCTCCATACCCTGTCCATAAAAAGATACTGAAAATTTCGTTATTTGGCGATTTATCATCGGTTGGCGATAAAAAGCAACTTCAAAAAAAAAAAAAAAAAAAAAAAAAAGATTAATATATATATATATATGTCAAATTCATTGTAAAGGAAAAAAGTTTCATGTTCAACATGTTTAGTCAAATTAAATATCTTTGGTTATATTGAAATTTATATGCATTTATATACAAATTTTACCATCAAAATTTGATATTTAAAACGAAATTGAAATTGAAATCATTTAAAATTGTTTAAAGATCAATGTCTAGTTGAGCATTGTCAATTCGATTTTGTTTCTATGGAAACATCTGGCTTTTATTTTTTAATACGCTTAAATGTATGAAAATAATTTTACTGAATAAGAATATTTTATGTATGAAGATATTTTTTTTTCAGAAGTAAATTAAATTACTACAGCAACTAATAATATATATACATGTGCAGTTTAAGCTGTATACATGTAATAAATAAAACAAATTTCGCCATTTTGCCCGCCCTGAGTTTATTCTAACGTTTTATGGAACATATCTGTATTCTCAGTTTCCGTAATGTATTAATATTTTTAACGGCTAAAGTTCTTTTATTTTATTTTATTTAACTTAGCATAACCGATTGATTATTTTCTTAAAAAGAGCTAGAATATTTCTTGAATGCCAATATCTTATTGCGAAATCTTACATTCAGTACACAAATCCATTTTCCTTTTTAGAATTAAAAAACATTTATTGAAACTTTAATTGTGTTTTATTATTTAATTAATCGTCTGTTAGGGATTCATACGCCTTGCGCGTGGGCAAATTACTCTATTACGCGATTCGGTAAAGATTCGCCTATTCACGCCTATCGGCTAATGGGAGGTGTTGGATTATCTTTACGTTGAAAACGATCCTAATGGATCTTTAAAAGCCTTACATAAAAAAAGGGAGGGGCTAGATTGGCTTGGAATTTTGAGAGAGTCATTTTGGTTTGGGAGAGCTTGAGAGTGTTTTTGACCTTTCAAATGTCAGGATTCCCGTCTCATCTTCGGAATAATTTAGAACGTTTGAGATGATGCAGGCTTAGAGCAAGTTGTCTATTAGGAATTTGGGAGACTAGAGAGATGTGGAACAACTGATGGGCGTGCTCAAAAATAACAAAGGACTAAAAACTGATTTTCTTGAATTTTTACTGGAGAAATTTAAATGGAACACAACTCCATTGCTTCCAACTACGGCTGCTAAACCAACATTGATAAAAAGACAAGTGTTTTTTCCATGAGAATCGATATATTATTTCAAGCAAACCTGTTTATTATTTCAAGTAAATCGACCTATTATTGCGTATATGTATATAATATACTAAACTCTCGAATTCTTTATGTTTAAATTCATTAAATAACATTTACACGGAATCTAAAAATCCAAAATTTTTCAGTTGCATTAAAATCGCTTGCTTTTGGCGGAGAAAACTGCTGCTCGCCAAATCGTGTAATACTTTCGTCTTTTTACGCCAAATATTCGACAGTATTTTATTTATTTATTTACATATTTTCTACTGCAATTCTGCCGCTAATTTTCATTGATACTTCATTACATATATGAGTAGTTTAATTAGTAATTTTTTTTCAGAAAAATCTGACTATGCGCAGTCTAGAAATCTTCTTTGTCAGTCATCCCGATTATAAGATGCGAACGAGGAAACTATGCAAAAAAAAAAAAAAAAAAAAAAAAAAAAAAAAAATCAATCGAAAGCGTTAAATTTCTGTTTCTTATGTAAATTTTCCTATCATTATCGAAAATTTTTTTCTCCATTTTTACATAAAAATTAATTAGCTTAAGTCAATTGATAAGTATCAGAGAAATGAAACTGAAACTAAGAATGAATTGATGGAGTCATTTTAAAACTTATTTTTAACGTCGTTTCTCGACGGGTTCCATCTCGTTTTGTATAAACAATATTACGAATGTCAAGATTAAAAAAATGAAATTTTATTATACATCAACAGAGTTAGAAAATATTAGCTCCATGGAAAATATATTATTTACGTTCGAGTGCAATCTTGAGTGTAAAGCAATAAATGAATAAAGAAATAAAAATAAATAAAAATAAAAAACTAAATTTAACAAGAATTCACAGTAAATCTGAAACATTTATACTCTCATTCTTTGCTCAAAAAGTGTTTAATTTTGCTGGTTATTTACAATGGGTACAATTTGTATACATTAACTATACAAAATGTAAAATAACGGGGTATCTGAGTTCATTACCTTGAGATGAATAAAAAAATCTAAATAAATTCTAAGTACAATGTTGCAAAATACTTTTGCAATTCACGGTAATAACTCTATATTTCGAAAATAGATATTTCACTGTTAGTGAAACGAGATTGGTCAATCAGGAGTCTGATATTTTGTGAAATTTTTGCAAACTGTTTTAAAAAATATACGCTTTCATGGCTCGATATCGCATATATAAGACATACTATGCGGATTCCTGTCGTAACGCCCCTGATTTCCAAATTATTCTCCATTCAGTGACATAAGACTGATGAAGTCCAATATTTAAATTAGATGCAGTACGTGGAATATACGTATACATTAAGTATACGTATTCTTAAATATACGTTTAACCAATACGCCCTTATACGTATCCGGATACGTTCAAACGTATATTTTAAGGTATCCGTATAGCAGAAAAACGTATTATACGGATATACGTATATCGCTTAAACGTATAGCTGCTATACGTATCCTATCGCGAGCACTACTTTATACTAGTAAATCAACTGCGTAAAATTTTACCGCTGAAAATAAATTACTTGAGTGTGCGCTTTACTTGAGTGTGAGCATGTGCGGTAAATTTTTACATTAAAAAAATTAAATTTCTACAGAGCTGGTTATTATTTAAAAATTCTATTTAAACCTTTGTTATTAATTACTTAACATAATTAAACTATAAAATATCTTTATTCTGTAAAGCTGGAGCAAAACAGACAACTTTTGATAAGAAAAAGGCATTACCACTCTACTGGGATACAACGAATTGTTGTTTTAAATACAGCTCTTGTTTTCAAAACTACCTTGGATATACGTCGTGGAGGTGGCTATATTTCATAACCCACCAGTCCCGACTACTCGATCATCTTAGTACAATGTTTTATTTATACATTGATTTGTGATTTTCTTAATCTGGCATTCTCAATCTTATCATAATTTGGCATGTTTTCGATGCATCCACGTAGTTTATCTGTTTTTGTATCAACATGCTGCTGCGACTATCTTCATGTATATTTTTACAACTTATACAAAAAATGAGAAGCAGAGTAATGCACGGGAATATTATTAAAAGGAATATTATTAATTATTATTATTCGGCCATCTATTAACTTTATCATACTTACATCCAGTTGATGAATAATGAATGGAAGTTCTGTTACCACAGTATTTTTTCAGTCAATTATTTTTTTTACGTAACAATCTGCTTCAAAAATGATTTCAAGTATTTCAACTATAAGTATGCCATCATTTTACCTGCTTTTCCATTTTTTATATGTTAAGAAGCGGGCTGTTTAATATGATGGCGATCGTCAGACAAAATTGCAATGAGAACTTATTCTGCATGTGCAGAGAAACCGTTGTTATAAATAACATTTTTTGCATTAGTTTTATGCTTTTTTCTAAGTGTTTTCGTAGCCAGGTAATTTTCCATTAACTTTTAGATCCCCTTTTTTTAAGTGGACAACATTTAATGTTGAACTGTCCTGGGAATAAACTTATTATGCATAGTAGTTTTTAAGGAAGTGTACAGATTCTTATCGACAATAAGTACTCATTCAAAATTAGGAGAATTCTACTTGTCGCTGTGAACCGTTTTACATGGAGTAAGCTTAGAATTGTGTATAATTATGGATATTATGCTCCTTCAACTCCAGTGAATTTCCTCTGGGTCAATTATTAGAGAAATCGATACAAAATTTTCTAATCTACATGGATTTACTGGATAAATAGGAGATTCTTTGTCTACGTACTATTCACTTCCTATTACAATTTATTATAACATAAAGAATAGTTTTGAAAAATCATTTTCTCAAATTGTGAAAAAGATACTCAGAATATACTAGAAATGTCTGCCGGAGATTGCTTAGCTAATTCATAAGGAAAGCTATTTCTCAGAAGTACTGGAGAATAGGAATTTAGAAAACATCTCACACAAAAGACAGCTCATAAAGCGAATAAAATTTTCCGCTTTATATAAGCACAGATTAGCAATCAGAGTCTATAGGTTCACTCACAAAATATATAATCCAAGTTTATACAGCAGGATGTTTTATATCAAATGTAATACACACCTAGAGAATAGGTCTTAAAACTTATTGGAAATTACTCGACTACGAAATAATACAGGAAGCGACATAAAACAAATACTAAAACTTCTTTAGAAAAATTTTTGCTTTACACGCAAATTTTCTTTGGATTCCTCTGTGACGATCATCATAATATTAAACAGCTAGCTTCCCAGCATATATTCAATGTAATAGGTACAATAAATGATGACATACTAGAACTTGAATTCTTACAATGAATTTTTAGGAAAATCATTATAGTTAAAATTTAATTGATTGAAAAAATGCTGTGGTAACAGAACTTACAATCATAATGCAGTAATTGCATGAAATTTTAATGAAGACAATAGACTGCTGAATAGGTTCAATTAACAACATACCCAATACATTTCTCAGCTTCTCTTCTGTTATAAAAAATATAAAAATATGCGTGCAGAAGGTCACACCAGCAGCATCCGAAGACAGTGAATAAAAAAAACAGGTAAACTACTTTGATTCATAGAAAACTTATGCTCTTCATCGGGGAAAAAATAATAATTTAATGCATAAATAAAACACTGAGATGGTCGGCTGGTTTGGACGGGTGGGATGTGAAATGCAGGCTTCTCCACGAGTTATATCCAGGATAGTTTTGAAAGCAGCTAGGTAAGAAATACATTCAAAATAATAATTCGTCGTATGCTCTAATAGAAAGGTAACGCTGATTTTTTACCAAAAGTTGTCAGATTTGCTTCAATTATACAGACTAAAGATATTGTTTTATAGTTCAAGCATGTTAAGCAAATAAATATAAAGGTTTAACTAACACTTTTAAATAATAACCATCTCTGTAGGAATTTTTTAATTTTTTTCAAAAGAATGTCAAAAAGTATGAAGGTTTACCAAAATTTCGATTTTTGGAGCAAAAGTGCACACTCAAGCCATTTTTTTTCAACGGTAAAATTTCACGCAGTTGATGTACTGGTATAAAGGCAACTTTTGGCACCTACCCGTTTTTGATTAAAGAAAAAAAATCGCTCCACCCTATACTTTAGCCTTTAAAATGTATAATTACACTTGGCATTAGTTGTATCATTCTAAAAAAATTCGTTATATTTATGGCAACATTGCTGCCTGCATTTTTTGCCGTTAACATTTTTTTTTTGTTGTTGTTCAGTGATATTGGCACAAACTGTATACTGTATAGTATTGATGAATGCATATTATCACTTTTTTTACAAAACAAGTGTTTCTTTGCAGAAATCTTGAAGTTTTTCAACGCCAAATTTGGAGAAAATAACTCTATCGTGGTTACTTTCCAGACTGTTTTTGAAAACTGGATACGTAGAACTTCTGGGTAACTTTAAGTAACCGAATCTCTCAGTGAATCGATGTCAATTTAAACAAAATATATATTTTCTAACCTGCTCCATATTTGTAACATTTGAATAACAAAACTCATTTTTTGTTACATTAGTAATTCAATATTTTGGTAAATTAAATTAACAAACAGATAGGCAATCTGTTTTTGGATGTTGAAATGTTATTTAGCTAAAAATATTGGTTAGTTTAAATATCACGTGTGATTCAATAAATTAAAAAACTTGTAACTCTTGTAGGAAAAGAATGTTATTTACTTTTATTTACAGTTAAATTTTTTGTTGCATTGTAATGAAGAATTGATTATAAATAGAACTTTTGCATATGTAATGCAAAACGAAGTTTCATTTCTCTAATTCTTATAGTAGTTAAATATATAATTAAGCAAAAAGATTGAATATTACTTTAAATTTCACGTAAAATAAAAATCTCCATATCCTACTATAATGTATAATTATTAGTGGCATGTCACATTGTGATGTGTGCTAAGTAAAGGGACTTCTGCTATAATGCATAAATGTCTTTTTTCTATTTTTTATTTATTTTTATTTTTATTTCAAATTAATATTTATGCTTTATAATTTAATTATATAAGAAAAATAACAAATTCTATATTTTACAAATAATTTCCCATAGTTAAGGTAAGACAGTCTCTGAACAATAAATGTCATTTTCCTGGCCTCCATTTAAGCTCTTTATCAGATATAAATGTGACTCTGCAGAGTAATTCTTCTTAGTTTTGACATACTTCCAGTCAGAAGTAGTAAAATCATAACTACTTACAAAATCTTTTAGACATTTCTTTGACAATAATATGATAAAAGTCTTTAAAAATTAAGTAGACTTTCAATGTGTAATTTTCCTGTCTTCCATAAATTAACAAATAAAACTGAACATTGCATTGAATTTCAGCTACTATAGAAAAAACATGTTCATTTAACTAAAATTTAAAAGATAAACCTAATAATAACTTGTATGTTGTGGCCATCACAAAACTTCCTTCTATTTAAATCACGTCAATTAAACCATATCTGAAGTTTGGTTAAATTTTGTGAATTTATTCTTGAGATAAAAATCATGAAAAACGTAGTATAGCAGCGCCACCTGTTGTGAGGTTTATATCAAAATGTAATCAGCGTCTAATTATGTTATATATTCTAGTGCAACAGAATCTGAAATTTGATGAAGTTCTCTGCATTAGTTCTCGAGATATAGCTATCGCAAAAATCGTGCAAAATGGAGCATAGCAGCGCCACCTATTGGGCAGTTCACACCAAAACCTTATCAGTGGCAAAGTATCTCAAGCTATTGCTGAATCTGAAGTTTGGTTTAATTCTGGATATAGCTATCATGAAAATCATGAAAGACGTGGCATAGCAGCGCCACCTGGAGGCCAATTTACACCAAAACTTAATCAGCGTCTATGTATATCAAGGTCTCACAGAATATGAAGTTTGGTGAAATTCTGTGCATTAGTTCTTGAGATATAGCAATCATTAAAATCATGAAAAACGTAATATTGCAGCGCCACCTGAAGCCCAATTTACAGCAAAAACCAATAGGCACTAATTCATATCAAAGTCTAACTGAATATAAAATTTTATGAAATTTCGAGAATTAGTTCTTGAGATAGAGCGCCCACAAATTTTTTGTCACAGACAGACAGACTCACAGACTCACAGACAGACATTTTCTAAAAATAGTCAAGACGTGTTCAGGACCTTCTAAAAAGTATAAATCCGTCGAAAACCGAAAGTCGAAAATTTTCATGAATCCAATACTTTCTTCTTGTAAAGATAGAAGAAAGTAATAATAATAATAATAATAATAATAATAATAATAATAATAACTAGCAAAAGCCATGCTTTGTTTGGATTCGCGAAGCATTATTTCATTAGATAACTATTTGAAAGTACGTAACAATATTTATTTTTTATATTATTTGATACTACTTGATTATCCCGACGACCAAAAAGGTATCACCAAACTAAAAGATTAAATGCCAATGATGAGATAAAAAATGTCACATTCACATAACATTTAACTCGTATCACGTATTTGTTACGCCATCAAGTGATCTTTTGATGTAAAGTTTTATCTGTATTCTTATTAATGTTTTATTAATTTATTTGTCTTTTCGTTATTTAAAGTAAAAAGTACGTCAATACGTCAATTTGGAAAATAGTTTGGCGGTTTGTATAATTTGACGAAATTGCTTGACGGAATAACCGAGAAGTATTTATTATTTTTGCATCTTTATTAACCAAAAACGCTATGTTTTCGTGCATTTTAATTTTAGAAATGTAAATTCAGTCAAATAACTAAGGATTTCCTCGATAATTTTTATTTATGATATAAAACTGGTATAAATATATATATTTTCAAAACAAAATTTGACATTAAAAAAATATTTTCAACTAAAAGCTCCCTTTTAAAGATTTGTTACACTTTCCATCTTTTTTTCTAACAAAAATGGGTACTACTTGGCATCCTGTTGACCAATTTCTCAAATAACGCAAAACGCCAAACTATTATAGCCAAATTGTACAAATTGACGTATTTTTTAATATAACAAAAAAACTAAAATACTAATAAAAATACAAACAAAAAGTCGAATTGGGATGTGGACCAGGATCCATTTTATTAGCTAGAAAAAATATAATTATTTCATTATTTATTTATTATATATTTATGGCAAGATTTACAAGATCCGTCAGATAAAATATGCATGCCAAATTAACGACGAGGGCAAATTTTACAAAAATATAATTTTAGGGAAGAGTTCCACATCCTGTTCTGGTTTTTGTAGTTACTTTTTTGGCGATAAAAGATTCAAAGTGGTCTGCGATCTTTTGTGTTTAAGATTGTATATCATATTGTATATCGTATATAACTTAAAAATATATGTTTATAAAAAATTTAGAAACATGTTTTTTTTTGCCTTTTTGAAAAAAATTTGTAAGATGCTAAAATGATTTAGGCGCCATTTTCATTCCTTCACTAATCGCGCCTACCAGAGTAGGATATGGAACGCTTCCCTAATTAAACATTTTTTTTTTTTTTTTTTGTGCATCTTCGAAATTTAAAGCATTTTTCTTAGCACATGCATTCTCTGTTAGAAGAGATTCGTCATGTCGTCGTTTTCGCACAGATGTCATATACGCACAACATTGGCACTATTTTTTTTCAGACGCACCGGGGTATTTAACTGGCGACCACTGGCGACAAAGTGTCGTTATTTTACCTGACAGGGTAACCCGGATGTTGTTTATTTAATATAAATTATTCATTTACTTTTATTTTCTTTTTTAAAATTATATATATTGTTTTGTTCTGTAGCCTCCATGAACTTGTAAAAATTCCGTTTATTGTCATGGCAACGAAAAGACAGACGGTATCTTTGTTATTAATACAAGTTGGAAATTGCTC
The DNA here is from genome assembly GCA_964019185.1 of Maratus speculifer. Lineage (NCBI taxonomy): Eukaryota > Metazoa > Arthropoda > Arachnida > Araneae > Salticidae > Maratus > Maratus speculifer. The sequence continues at coordinate 107,502,020 of OZ025300.1, forward strand.
GTGAAGCGTAGCAAATGATGTGCATTCGTACGATAATGAAGTTTTAAAAATGTTCAGATGTTGCTGTTGTAGTAGAAAATACTTCCAATATAGAATAGTGGTCGAAATCCTTTTTTGTATTCCTGTAAATATACAGGAAATAACTTATATTACAATTCAGTAACATATATCATATTCATAAAATGTGAAATAGTTTAATATACATAAAACTTGCCACAAACAATGTTTCCCGTGTAGCATTATGTAGTGGAATACATTTGTGTGGCCCTGTAATTCAATAATAATTATTCTTTGCATCACATATTGTACTGATTGTATATTTTAGTATATATATATATATATATATATATATATATACAATTCATAGGTTCATGTCAATTTTATTATATTCGAAAGAGTTTAACATCATTAAAATGCACTCTAAACTATTTCCCCTATTGATCGTAATGTAATGGAGTACTTTTGATCATCCCTCTAATTAAACTATTCATCCGATTTTCATAACATTTGAAATGACTCGACAAAAATAACTTAAAATTATATTTTTTAAATATCGTGCGATTTGGTTGGGCAGTTTTTGATTTGTTATACGCGGGCAGACAGACGGACGGACGGACGGGCTGACAGACTGAACGACGAATATAGGTGCTAGCTATTTATATAATTACGGACGTACCTAAAATTATGCAGATCTTGATTTAATAGTACACAGTATTTCGGATACAGTATGGTAGCCAAAATCTTTTGTGCATCCCTGTAAATACTATCTGCTTTCTTTTATACAGGATATAACTTGTAGTATTCCTCAGCAACGTATATAAATCTCATAAAATTTTAAATAGATAATTACAATTAAAATGCTCACCAAAAAAATTCTCCCTATACCATTATGTAATAAAATACTTTTCTGTAGCCTTGTAAATCAATAACAAATGTTCTTTGTACCACAGATTGTGGGAAATGCATGTTATAGTATGTTCTTCATTAGATGCATATCAATTTTATTATGTTCGAATGAGTGTATCACCCTTAAAATGCATTTGAAACTTTTTACCCAGTGATTGTAATGTAACGGAACACTTTTGATTGTCCCTGTAATCGATCTATGCATCTGATTTTTATAAAATTTGAAATGACTCGACAAAATTACGTAATAATTATATATTTTAATTTTCAAATGATAAAAATGCATTTGAAACTTTTTTCCCCTTTGACCGTAATGCAACGGAATAATTTTGCTTGTCCCTGTAATTAAACTAAATATCCCATTTTAATAAAATTTGAAATGATTCGAAAACATTATGTAATACTTATATTTTAAATTTCAAACGATTAGGTTGCGTAGTTTTTGCATTGTTATATGCGGACAGACGGACGGACTGGACGACAACTATAGGTGCTACGTATTTACATAGTTACGAACACATCTAAAAAGAATAAAATTTGTGTTTCTTGTTAATATGCAGAAAGCGTTCTATTTATTTTTATTTTCAAATAACTTAATATAGTGAAAAGATTTTAATTAATTTTTGATATTATGTAAAATAGAATGATTTTAATTTAATTATTTGATATGCCGTAAATAGAAATAGCATAATACCGGTTCACTATATCACAGTTCTATTTGTATTAATTAAACTTTATTGAATTTATTATTATTCCCTTTTTAAAAATACATATGGTAACTGGTATCCGAAAACGAAGGTTTTGCCACATTGGCGTTGGAAAAAAAATCGCGCCAATGTGATGTGTATATGACATCTGTGTCGTCGTTTTTTACGCTTATATGAAGCCTCTTGCCTTAAAGCTATATCATATTCGCGTTTTTAGGTGCGTTCGTAATTATGTAAATACGTAGCACCTATTGTTGTCGCTCAGTCCGTCCGTCTGTCCGTCTGTCCGTCTGTCTGTCCGCATATAACAACGCAAAAACTACCCAACCGAATCGTTTGAAATTTAAAATATGTAATTATTACATAATTTTGTCGAGTCATTTCAAATTTTATGAAAATCGGATACATAGATCAATTACAGGGGCAATCAAAAGTATTCCGTTACATTACGGTCAATGGGGAAAAAAGTTTCAAATGCATTTTAATCGTTTGAAATTTAAAATACATAGTTATTACATAATTTTGGCGAGTTATTTCAAATTTTTTGATAATCGGGTGCATAGATCAATTACAGGGACAATCAAAAGTATTCAATTACATTATAGTCAATGGGGAAAAAGTTTCAAATGTATTTTATACGTTTGAAATTTAAAATACATAATTATTACATAATTTTGTCGAGTTATTTCAAACTTTATGAAAATCGGATGCATAGATCAATTACAGGGGCAATCAAAAGTATTCCGTTACATTACGGTCAATGGGGAAAAAAGTTTCAAATGCATTTTAATCGTTTGAAATTTAAAATACATAGTTATTACATAATTTTGTCGAGTTATTTCAAATTTTTTGATAATCGGGTGCATAGATCAATTACAGGGACAATCAAAAGTATTCAATTACATTATAGTCAATGGGGAAAAAGTTTCAAATGTATGTTATACGTTTGAAATTTATAATACATAGTTATTACATAATTTTGTCGAGTTATTTTCAAGTTTTATGAAAATCGGATGCATAGATCAATTACAGGGACAATCAAAAGTATTCCGTTACATTACGGTCAATGGGGAAAATGTTTCAAATGCATTTTAATGGTGTTGCACTCATTCGAACTTAATAAAATTTATATACAATATAAAGTACGTATTATAATATACATTTTACATAATTTGTGATGCAAAGAACATTTGTTATTGATTTACAAGGCCACACAAAACTATTCCATTCCATAATGGTATAGGGAGAACATTGTTTGATGAGCGTTTTAATTGTAATTCACTATTTATAATTTTATGAGTTTGATATATGAGAGTAATATTTTTAAAACTTCGTTATCGTACGAACGCACCTCGTTTGCTACGCCTCACGTGCAATTTCCAACTTGTTTCAACTAGTAAGGGTACGTTTTCTTCACATTTTTCATAATAGAGCAAATACATTCCATAAATTATTTAGAAACGGCAAACTACTTAAAAATAATATTACATATGCCGAAATAATAATATATATGTATTATTTGGTTCAATTTTCAACCTTCGAATTCAAATAGCACTTTATATAACGAATTTAACTATAAATTTTAATTGTTTGCATTGCTTTTATTGCCACTTTAGAAAATAAATGAATAAAATATATTTCTTTTAACATGCTTAAGTGTCATCAGCGTAAATGATTTTGTTGGAATAAAGAAAATACATTTTATTTACTTAATTAATCATGATTCTAGCTATAACTACTAACTCCATGATTTAATTTCTCTTCTGAAAATGTACTTGTTTAATTTTTTATTTATTAACAAAAATGCGTCCGTAATGGAAAAACATGCAAAATAAATTAATTAAAATAATAATTTTTTAAAGGTTATTCTGTAAAAAAAATAATATTGTGCAAATCTACAGATCATAATTTGTTTTTGTGTTTAATTTCAAGTCAAAATACTGAATAGATTTTTTGTAAAGTGTACGACAAAATGTAATTTGAGTGGCCTAGTAGAGGATTCGCTTCGCTCATCCTAATAATAATATAAAAAAAATGTCTTTGTATGAAATTTTCATTATCCTAGCATACACTTAACCAGGAAATGGCATATAATTACATAAAAAATTGATTTATTATTTAAGTTATTCACTATTTAGCAATTTTACATTATAAAAATATTTTCTAATAGAAAATAAATTAACCGCTTACAATTTTGAATTTATTTAAAAGGATAATTTCAATGACCAAAATCTCGTATTGTGATCGTCACCCACAATCTCCTTAGTCTTGAGACAAATGTTATGTTGCACTACAAAAACCCTTTTAAAATTATTATAAAACATCTCCAAAGATGCATCAGTTTATTTACCTTTTCTTTTAGTATGTAGACATTTATTTATATGCTCTCAGTGTAATTTTAACAATTCTAGAGGCATCAAAGTTAATTTAAAGGGTGTTTTTGTGTCGCCTTCAGGCAGTATCAGGACGGAGGAGGATATTAGCAAACAATTTTAATTAAGAGCACACGGTAAAACGACAAGAAAAATTAAACTATTTTTGCGAAATATTTAATGCAATTCATTTTACTTAAAAATAGAGAACATACAGTTTGAAATGATTTTTTTTTCACAGTTAATATATACATTTACGTTTTTTCACACATTTTTACGTACCCAAACGTGAAATTTTAAAATGGAGGGTCAAAATCACAGTCCGGTGAAATCCAAGCGCATTATTGGTCATTGAGCCGCGTCCGTTTCAGAGAATAATCTCTTAGCGGTAGGGAAAATGTCAACTTACTAATTTTTTTCCGAGAAAAAATCGTAGCGGCAATTTTGAAGTAAATCTGATCTGTTTTCATTTATAATCAAAATTTTTCACTCTCGTTCTATAAAATGTCATCAAAATATCTTAACTGATTTAATTTCGATGGTTTATCGTAAATAAGAACAGACGGTAACAATCGCTTAAAAATTACTTTACCCCTCCTTCTTTTTCAAATGGAGAAACAAATTCGCGATTTCCACCCTTTCCACACGAACAATGAGGTGTCTGGATTTTACTTGACTGTGAATTTGACCCTCCATTTTAAAATTTCGCTACCCATACATGAATCACAACAAATTAAATTCATGTATAAATTAGTTTTCATGAACCTACTAACTTTTGAATGAACCGATGAAATGTTTTAACAATATGTCTGCAACATATTTTTTTCTAAAAAAATGTTGAATATATCACCATAATATCTGTTATGGCATCAGAAAAAATACCATTTGAGAATAATAAGTAGAAATTTCCTCCTTTTAGCGCAAAAGAAAGAATTGTAAAAGTATTTTAGTAAAAATTTTAAAAGTTATATGAATTTTTTATCAATATTCTGCTCCATAGAGCTTATAAAAAAACTTTTGAATACATCGCCATAATATCTATTGTGATGTCAGAAAGCATACTATTGAGGATAACGAGAAGAAATTTATCTTTTGAAATAAAAGAAATAATATCAAAAATATTATACTTAAAATATTAAAAGTTATAAAAACATTTATTATTATTATTTTAAATTTTCTTTTATTCAGACCTATAATTTTGGAATAATTTAAAGAAGTATTCCCGTTACACAATTTTGGAAATTTTCAATAGGAAAAAAAGGAAAGAAAATAAAAGTGAAAAATAGAAATTTCAATAAAACTATATCCACACCTACACTGCTTAAAACTTACCAATTTAAAATCTACCAGCACCATAAACTTTTTCGTCCATAAATATTTAGCACCATAGTCTTTTTAACCATTAGTTGTTTGGAACCATAATTTTTTAGGTGATTTTTATTAAAACCCATAAATTTAACCGTTTTTATGTTCCATGTGCCATTAAAAGTATTCAATAATGGTGTTAAAATTGAATTTTATTTTTAACTTTTATTTTCCAATACCGTGTATAGTAAATCTAGAGCTTAGTCATGTTTTATATGAAATAAATTTTGATCCCAAAATATGAAGCTAAATGAGTTAAATAGCATACGTGATTAATGAACCTATTGAACATGTGTCGAAAATTAAGTGTCTAATTTGTCAGAAATTAAATTACCAAACAAAGAGGTAATCTATTCATGTATGTTAAAATGTTCAAGGGTTATTTAGCGATAAAAATTGATTAATTTAAGTAACTTGTATGCTTCAGTAGATAAAACAATTTCGTTTGTAGTGGAAAAATGAATGCAGCTTCTTAATTAAATTTCCCGTTGCATAGAATTGAAAAGCACATTATGAATAATATTTCTTCAAATGCAATGCAAAACGAAATTCCGTTTTTCGGATTGTTATAGTCGGTAAATAGAAATTAAAAGAGAAATACTGATTATCATGCCACAGATTTACAATTAAAATTACGATATTTATGTCCTAGTCTGATATATAATTATCAAACGTTATACAGTTTGTTCGGTATTATATGTCTAAAATCAAGGAATATCTATGCGTATATTACATACAGTGAAGAAAACTTATGACGAGGGGATTTTTTTTTCAATGATAATTTATTTCAACACTTTTCAACATAGCTCCTAGCTTAAAAAAAAAAAAAAAAAAAAAAAAAAAAAAAAAAAAAATGTCCGTTTGCTGGTCTCCAAATTATAATTTTAATATATTAATCAGATTCATTATAGAATACAACTTTTGAAAATGAAGTGTATAGTATTTATAGTTTCCTTACAAGGATACACAATAAATTACATTATGGTTCAAGGCGAAAAATCATTCTTTGTGCATTTTCTTAAATTATCTTATATATGAATATTTTGTTCCATGATACAAAAAAATGAAATAAAAAATGTTATAATAGTGTTTGAAAGTTTTTATAATATATGCCTGAATTATGATTTTTTGCTTTTGATAGTTGATACTTACTGCAAAAATATGTTTTACTCGGACCATGTACATCTTATTAATTTTCACAAATTACTCGAAATATTAAAAAAATGGTTGATAAGAATGATTCGAAAATTCGTCCTCAAGTTCAGAACATTTTTGAAAAGAGTAATTTTTTTAAATATACATAACGCATTAAATTCAGTTTAAATTTAGTTAATTATTATTACTATTATTTGATTATTTAAAATAAAAAGGAAAATACATTGCATGAAAATTAATTTGAATATAAGAAAAAACATTTGCCATTCAATTTTACAAAGATTCTCGACAATATTATCTACACATTAGTTTTATCATATTTCTTTTGTAATTGTTGAAATTTTTTTTGACAAGTCTTGTTGGAAAATTCAAGGAATATAATACTATACAGATCATTTACTATAAGTGTTTACAATAAACACAGAATGTTTTCAATTTTCTGCATGTTTAAACGTAGCTAGAAATCATAACTCAAATAGATTTTTACAATATTTCATAAATTACAAAAGAAAGAAAAAGTAAAAAAAACGAAAGAAAAAAAGAAAAAAATGTTAAATAAAATAAGTTTTTAATATGTGTTATTGCTTCAAATGCATGAAACTTAGAATATAAAAAAGAAAAAAAATCTAAACTAAAAAAAAAAATCTTGTTTTAAAAATGTATTAAGTCAGGTCATATATAAAAGGAAACATGGTAAACATCGTCAGTTCTTTCTCTAATTTTCCATAGAAATGTAGTACTTACTTTCTTTGCAGAAATGCCGATTTCAAATGTAACTCTTTTATATTCTCACACATTTTTCATTTTTTCAGTTTGAAACCCTTTCATTTAAAGTTGTTAACGACGTTAAGAATACGATCAAAATTTAAGAAGATCCTTTGGATCGTTCTTTAAATGCTTTTGAAAAGTAAACACTTCACAAATCAATCGAAATCCCTTAATCATTCTTTCGGTAAATCTTAAATTTTATGTATTATCTCATGTATACGATTCTTTTTTTCACAAAATGTATTTTCCTGCTGGTAAAACTAATTAAAATATCTATAATATAGAATAAAATTATAAATTAAAAAATATATATATACAATAAAAACTTTTAACACGAAAACGCTTACCATGAAAAATCAATATACAGGAAATGAATTAGCGGTTTGGGTTTTATACTATAAAATTTAATACTTAAAAAAAAGAAAAAAGTCACTATCGACACGTCACTGGAAAACATTTTAGAATTGCTTAACTTCCGGAAACCGGTTTCTTTTTCTTCATAGCCTCTCTTTTCCCGGCATTTAATGAAATGTTTGGAAAAGTCTCTCCATTAATAGACTGTCCTGCAATATCATTAACCCATTAACGCCCGAATTATTTTCTTCGCTAAAATTTAAATTTTGTATTTCCCACCACTTTTAAAAGCAAATTAATTTTTATCTAAATTTATCAAAAATTCTATCCTGTGAAATAAGGTATAAATTTTTCTTCCTCTTTACTGGTGGGAAAACCGCTTTCTTGCTGCTTTTGTAACCGTCCTCAAACGAGGACGCTGGGCGTTAATGGGTTAAATGAATAAGTTGCAGTCGATGAAGATGTGCCTATACAGCACCGGTTCTGATAGACAAATAGACTTTAGACATCGTGCATAATCCAAATCATTCCACCCTTGCACCTGCAAGGTTTTCCAGAAAGGACTCCCCAACTATGAAATGGCATAACTTCTAACCAGTCACACATAGAAATGTGAAACAAGTTGAATGTCAGACAGATAGGTCCGGAATTTCATGTACACCAATTTGAAAAAGTAGTTCCAATATTGGACACAAGAGGGCTCTGCAATCACAAAGCTGTATCTTTGAAATAATGCCTGAAAGTGAGCAGTTTGAATGGAGATAAAAATCACATTACAATGGTTTTAATATGCTTGCCTTTTTCAGTAATAACATGACGCAACCTAAAGGTAAATTTCGAAATCACTTGTTTTAATACTTCTACTGAAATGTATGCACTTCTCTCACAGATGAATTGTTCAAATTGTTACAACGTTTGGGGATTTTTAGAATAAACAGCGCCCTTGAAGTAACTCCACAAAAAGACATTTCACACATGTCAGCAATGAAACAGACGCGCGAATGAAATTTCTGTACTTCTGTCCGTCATTTAAAACCCCGTGTGCTTGTGTTATCACCTATTATCCAATATTGGAACTATTTTTTTAACCTCCTGACTGCCGCCGGCTGATTTTTTCACGCACTAAGCTGCAGGTTTCACTGCAACATAAGCAATATTTAAATTAGTATAATTCCACAAATAAAACTCAGTTCTGAAAAATTAAGTTAGGATTGATTCTATCAAAGATTATACACCGATACTAATAACGTATTTTGCATCAGGTTGGAAAAAACATCTTTTTTTATATTTTTAATAAATTACAGAGAAAACAACATTACAATATTACCCTTTGGCTGGGCAGTCAGGGGGTTAATTGATGTATAAGAAATTCGAGACCTATCTGTCTAACATTCAACTTGTTTCACATTCCTATCTTTCACTGTTTCGAAGTTATGCCATTTCAAAGTTGGGAGTCCTTTCTGGAACACCCTGTAGATTTCGACATGAATCTGACAACAAAATCAACGATGCAGTTCTAGTGTCTTCTACTTCTAAAATAAGGAATATTATTAAAAGTATGCGCAATTCTTTAGACACGAATGTGAATGAAGAGCTGAATAAAACATTAAGCGATTGCTTCATTGCATTTTATTTTCACACTTTGTGGAAAATATGGTGCTAAAAAAGACACATTTTTGAGGGTTTTTTTATTACCTTTTTTCCCTAAAAACAATAATTATTGAATTGGTTTTATTATAATAGATGCAAACTACTAGTAGTTTTAGAGCAAAACGAAATAAAGATTGAAGATTTTGAAAACATTGGAAGGTTGAATTCTATTTTTACGATTATTTTAATACGATTTTTTTGACGAAAAACAATTTAGGTCCTCTCAGTTTCTTGTTAAACATATTTTACTGTAATTAAAAGAAAATTTCAATACTGGAAAGTTTGAAATTTTTCATGATGGATATTTATTTGTTTTGAGGCATATTTTTCATATTTCTACATTTTGTGTATTTTATTTGAATCGTACATCACCTTTGAAAATTTTGACAAGAATTTTTCAATTGAGATTATTATTTTTACATACAGTGGCATTGCTATATCATACGTTGTTAATCTGTGATAAGGTAATGATAATACAGAAGTGATTTTTTCTTGCTATTGAATAGTTTTAAGTTGCTAAATATTGAGGTGAGCAAGAACTGCTTTTGAATTTTTAACAAAATAATTAGTATGTTGGAATGTCCGTAAATTAATAGTCACAATTATTTTGTAAAGACATATTAAATAGTTACTGATTGTGTTGAATATATAGTGATATTTTAGCAACAAACTGGATTTGAAACTGACCTCCCGAAAGTTCATTTAACATCGGAATCATTCCAATGCTTTATTCCCTTTTTGATTATTGAATAACTTTATGTATATATTTTCCCGTTAAGATTGCCTCTTACTGTAATTCTTTGAAATAGAGTTTCCTATTTCCATTTTTTTCCGATAGACCAAGTGGTTGGCAATTTTGGTCTATTTTGTAAGGCAAATATTATTGTACATGAAAATAATGAAGTAGCGGGATCCATCGGTTTACAAAAGGATTTTGGATATTTATCTTGGTGATTTTACGTTAAAAAAAAAACAAGTATTTTACGAGTGCATTATATTTTTCACTAGCAAAAAAGTGACACATCTCGCAAAATTCTGTTAGTAAAATGAGAAATTATCTACAGACACCAGGATTTACAAACGACCTTTTAAGAAATGAAAAACCCCTTATTTTAAACGTTTATTGTAAAAGTAAGATTTTATTAAAATATTGTTGGTGCCAATTGCTAGTTTCTAAAATAAAAAATGTATTTTTATTTCACTTGCTTTCATTAAAATTAACAAAAATGTAGAAAATATAATAGTTTTTAAATGCACTAAAAAGTAAAAAACTCTAAAAAAAGATCTTAAATGCATAGAGTTAAAGTTAAGTTGCTGTGAGTTCAATTGTAAAAAATACATAAATTTCAATGGGAACTATGCCAAATTAACCAGTTATCGAAATGTTGGTTTCATATGTGACAACTTTATTTATTGCCAAGATTTACGATATTTCGCGATGTTGGCAAGATTGTTCTTGGCGCTATTTTAGTAACCCTGTCATGAATATTTTCCCAAAATATTCATTGTTGAATCTAATGCCCATTTCTTTACTTGAAATGAAACTTAATCATTAATCGCTTGGGGACGAGCGACTGATACTGTGCAACTTGAGACGTCTGGAATACTTTATTATTCCTACGTATTATTTTTTTAATTGTAAAATTAACCTTATTCTGTTAAAACATTTTTGTAATTCTTTTGCCGAAAATTTCCTTTATTGAAAAACCGGTGTTAAATGATTTAAGCAAAGGACTTACGTCTGAAGAGTTCCGAAGAGTTGCGAAGAGTTCTTAAAATTATTTTCGTTGCCTTACTCAAAAATCAAATAAAAAAAAAAAACTTAACAAATTACAAAGACTTTTTTGGAAAATAATGTTTTCAAAGACTAAAATTTTAAAGACTTATAAAAAAATCCTATATTTAAATTAATAATAATAATAAACATCATTTTTATGATGATCATAACGAGTTCATATATTACGTACACCATGCATTAAACATTAATATTCCCCCCCCCCCAAAAAAAAAAAACAGTAGTTTATAGATATATAATGTTAGCCGTTTAAAATGTGCATCTTTATTTGATGGAGTTAATCAGACTAACTTCTGAACGTCTCTTATTACGTACGACATGGATTAAACTTTAATATTCCTGGACCCATCATAAACAAATTTTAAATAAAATTTCAGTTTTGTAATTTTCGGATCAACACATTTTATAAAATTACACCGTTCCGTATAGAAAAAAAAACACTTTAATGAAATTTGATTGAAACCTTTATCACAATTTGTTTTCAATTAATATCTTTTTTTAATGTTTTTTATTACTTTTTTGTCATCGTGGTAACAGAAGTATTCCATTTTTGGACATTAATCACGGACCGATCGGAAAACGAATAAACTAAATAACAGAAATATTTCATTTTTGGACATTAAACATGAATCAATCAGAAAACAAATAAAATAAAATAAGTTGCTGAATTCAACGAATAAAAATACAGGGTGAGTCATAAATATCAAAACAATAGGCTATCTCCTTAAATATTGCCCTTAGACCCATACTTCCAATTGCAAAAATTCATAAAAAAGGTGAAATTTTCGATAAGATAAATTGTGACTCCATGGAGGGTCTACTTGAAAAAATGCAAAAAATAAATTTTTATACGGCCCCCGTAGGATAAAAATTCTAATTAGAGAAACTTTCCTTATTCAGTCCTGAATAAGACATAAAAAGTTGCATCTTCATATCTTCAAAACTCGGAAAGTTATAGACGTTTAAAAAATTCATCAGGTTTCAAGGGATTAGACACAAATTGAAATGTGAGACAACTCAAAAAACAATGTTACTTTAACAGTTCTAGGAAACGCGTAGAAAGTCGCGTAAAACGCGTTTTTGAGTTAGAATTTTGATTTTTTTCTTTTTTTTATGGTTAGCCATAAAATTTGCTAAGAAAATCACATTCTAAAATTTCTCATACAATTTATAAATGTTTCATGCGGTTAGTACTAGTTTAATTGGGATAATTAAAAATCTTTATAACTCGTAACATTATTTATCGGGTTTCAATTTCTTTCCATTTAATTAAAGATGAAAATCTGATTTTAGTTTTGATCCAAGGTTTTTGTTTTTTAATATTATTTTTAAAACTATTAAAATATTTATTGAAAAATATAATATAACTTTAAAAAAAATCATATTTTCAAAAGTAAATATTTTTTTTAAATTTTCCGAAACAAAACTAATGTAAAAAAATGACGTTTCTCAAGTTCTTTTTTTCTTTAAAAATTCTTAGCATTTAATAGTTTAAAGACTAGAAGTAGTGGGGGGAAATCATTATTCAGAAAAACGAAGTGTACTGTTTAAATGTCCGTCAGTTATTTAAAAGAATGCCTTTTCTATAATGCAGATTAAGTCTCTTATTTTAAGTTTAGATCTGACAACTTCAGGATTTTTATCGTCCTGGAGATTATGTTAAAAAATCTGTATTCTGGGCCCAGACCGGGCCAGGACAGAGACGTTACTTTTTTCAGAAGACTCGCCTGGCCGGGCCTAACGTACTTTTCATAACGGTTTGGTTTCGTTTATTTTATGTTGACCAATAATCTACTCGAGGGATATAAACCCAGGGGGAGTGTCCTTCGTGGGGGTCTTCCTAAGGGCACCTAACCTGTATTTACGGAAGGTTCGAAAAAAACCACGAAAACTCCGAAGGATTAGGCCGACGGCCGTGATTGGATTCGAATCCAGCACCTGCCGTCGACCAGTTGAGAGGCCAGAGCCTCTTGGCCATTGGTGGAGCCTTTTCATAAAGAAGGGATCTGCTTCCTTCTTCCCATGTATACACTGGACGGAACTTTTAATCCCAGTCTCGACAAAACCCGTATTAAAATGGTTGTCTCTGGCTGACTTAATACGTGCATAAAATAAAAAAATAAAAAAATCGGCTCAATGTAAATTTTTACGAAAACCACATAGCTATTTAAATCTTTATTTTACAAAAAAAAAAAAAAAAAATTTTTTTTTTTTTTTTTTTTTTTTAAGAATAGTATATTTAAAAGCTAAAAAATTAAATGCAATAAAAGCAGTGAAAAAAAATCTGCCTATGACGGAATTCTGCATTAAACGGAAATTATGTTGACCCATGCAAAATAAATACAATATTACCGGAGAAAAAAATAAACTCCAATTACACCTCTTAGGAAGGGCATCTATCTATAACGTATTTTTTCTTTCCTATGTGATTCCGTCTTAAAAAGTTTTAGTGTATAACATTTTTCAGTCTTCAACGCATGGGATATGGATCAACGATATAAAAATATAAGTGAAACATTTACATATAAATAGAGATTCATTGATAAAATAAATATGTTAGAGCCTTTGGCGCTTCTTTAATAATAAAAAGTATGAATATAAAAAAACGAAAAGCTATAAAAGAAATTTTTTTTCAGAACTCCTCCATACGAAACAATTTTTTCCCACACCGAAGTAAAAAACTATGTAGAAATTTGCGGCTGAACCGGGCTATGATTTAAACTATTCTCAAGACTGGTCCAAGTTATAATTTTAACATTTTTTTCAGGCCGGGGCGAACTTTTTCCCCTATGGGTCGGTTTCGGACCTGACCTAGATATTTTGATCCATACAGACCTCTAGTGCAGTTTACCAATGTATTTTGAAAACCAGTTTAGATTTAATTGAATACGCTGCTCTGATATGTCCAAATGAGAGGCACTGTCTTAAATCGACATTTAACAATAGATAATTTAAGGACGATCCCTCACTTGCTTTGAAAAATAGCCAAAAACGCTTCGTTTACAGGCATGGTAAAGTGGTGTAAGTCACGATTTTTTTAGAATTTCGGATTTTAATATCTCTGACAGGTTTTTAGATATTTAGATGACATTTTTTTTTTTTTTTTTTTTTTTTTTTGTTCAATTTAGGAATGGATATGGAATAATTTCTTAATTGGGAATTTTGCTCTACGAGGGCCATATAAAAAATTAATTTTTGTATTTATTCAAATAGACCCCCCCCATGGAGTTGCAACTTATCTTATCAGAAATTTCGCCTTTTTTTTGTTAATTTTTGCAATTAGAAGTATGTGTCTAGGGGCAATATTTAAGGAGATAGCCTATTGTTTCGATATTTATGACTCACCCTGTATTGATATGCTTCAGATTTCACAGTTCTTAACCGAGAGTAACAACTATTTTCCAAATAGTTCATAAAATAACATTAGTATTATAAATATTAATAAAAATATTTAACAAGTAAAATTTTAATTTTTTAAAGTATCCTTCAGGAATAAATAAAAAATATTTTACAATTTTCATTTAAAATAGATTTTTTTAAAACAGAAGTAAAATAGCTACAATTTTCAAATAAATTTTAATAGTATTTTTGCAAACAAATAATGATATAAAGCATAAATATGAAAAACTAAAAGTTATAATAAGTATTTTTTACCATAATTTCTCCATACGAAACAATTTGTAATCACATTGAACTAAAAAACTAAGTAGAAATTCAAGTTTGAGCCGGGCTTTGATTTAACTTTTTTCCAGCGCGGAGAGAAAGCGTAGGAAGGAGCCTATTGGTACAATAATTATGACTTATCCTGTATATATGTGTGTATATATTAACGAAGAAATGGAGATCAAAAATTGATTAAAAACGCATCAATTTCTTTTCTATAAATTTTTACATTTCTGTGATAATATGAATAATATACACGAAAAATATAATAAATTAGAATAAAAAGTAAGTTTTTTCTTTTGAGATATGCTTTTTTTGTTGTTGGTTACATTGTCTGTTTGTATCTTAATTTATAATCAAATGCACAATTAACCATTATATTTTCAAAATGGTATAAATAAACTTTTTAGATTTTTATTTAGTCATTTATACTGAACTAAGTTGCTAAGGGTTAATTTAATATTTCAGGGATATTTGTTAAAGAAGTAAAGCATAGGTGCACTGTTTAGTATTTAAAAAAATCTCTTTGAACTCCAGGTATGTAATTGTACAGTTAAAGTAGTAAACTGTAAATGAAAAAAAAAAAAAGTTTTACATACTTTTTAAGGGACACACTATATTTGAAAAATTCTGTAATAATATGTGGTAAACAATATTTAATACTAAAAATTAAATGAAATTTTAAAAAATCTTGTAGAACAGCCTATTCTTGTAAAATTTATTTAAAAAAATAAATTTATTAAAAATACTTACTAAGGTACATGTACCCAGTATGGACACCCAAAGAAAAATTAATCCCCCCCCCCCGTGTATCTGTCATGGGACTCCAAAAATATATGACCACTATCCCTGGACTGTTGATTATTAAAATTAGTGACCTTGTAAGCATTTGGCTTAATTTAAAAAAATGTTTAAAAATACAAAAATGTTTAAAAGTGTCCATATAAGGAAACACTGTCCCTATTATGGACAGAGGCTCCTTATTAACCAACTACACAGGGTGTGTAGAAGATCCACTTTTCTTAGGTGAGGGGGTAAAAATAGATCTTAAAGTATCACTCGATAGGGGAGGGCACATAGGAGGGATATAGGAGTAAATTTCTTTAGAACATGCACTTTAGAACGAGAGGTCATTTTAACGAGGGAGCTTCAAAAACCGATGCAAAGCGCCTCAGTTACTACAAAATATTATGAAGTAATGTAGTTGGTTTTGCTTAACTTTCTATTTTTTGTGAATCTGAAGGTTCACCTGCTGTACTTCCAATGTGCACATAAGATGTCCATATTGGGAATCGGGAGTAATTTTATTAGATCTTGTAATAAATAAACAAAGTAAACAATTTCAAGCAATATATGTAACAGCAATCGAAAATATGTTTTATAAGCTTTCTAAAACACTCCACTTTTCAATGTTTAAAGTAATTTTACAATATCTAATTTCCTTCTAAATCTAGTTTCCTTCTAAATGGCGAACAGCGCGCTTTTTTGCACTTTCATGGTTAATTATTTTTTCAACTGCTTTTCTTCACGGACTTGTAGCACGATTTCTCGATCAAAATCGTTACTTTTAAAAATACATGGGATGTCCATATTGAGAGCACTGTCCATATTGGGTACAAGTACCTTACTTTTATAAATATGAATATTTTGCGTTTATTTATTTATTTGCACATTTATTAGAATATAGCTTATAAAATGAACTTTTAGATGAATGGGATTTTACATTTAACAGGATTTCTTTTTCTGCCGTGTAAGTAAAAAGTGAAGGAAATTCAACAAACTTTTAATTTAGAGATTTTAAAAAAAAAACTATAAATTTGAATGTTAAATCCATGCACAAAAATATTAAATGCATTAAAAGGAACAAGTAAAAAAATCAAACCTGTATCTAAATTAGCAAAAAGTCTTAGTATTTATCGAACAAGCAAGTTATAAAAATATGAACAGAGAGAAAAGTCTATTAAAGTTTCCATTTGTAAGGGTAACCGCACTGGATCTATTAACAAAATTTGCAATATCTCGCGATATAATTGTCTTATAGGGAAAAATGGAGCACCAAAGTATTTAAAATTAATAAAATATTCAAAATAAAATATTTACTTTCAATTAATATATTAAAAAAATATAAATCGATATTTTGATCAATTACAAAGTAATGTGTCCCTTAAGTTAAGAAAAATTGAAAGAAGCCTATCATAAAATTGAAATTCATTATCTTTATCATACCTTTGTCTGATTATCTATTGAAATTCAATGCTTTATTAATTAACAAACTATCCATTTGAAGCATGTTCCTTTTAAAATATCCCACAATATTGCAGTCATCATTATTTCAATCTGAAATCCTCTTATTTCACTTTATTAGTTAAGAATGTGACTTCATTTAAGAAGAGCTTTTGAGCATACGCTTAAGTGCACTTGAAACAAAGTCACTTCAAGAATAAATGGAAACCACTTAACAATATTCTAGCTACATTCAAATTTTCTGCATTATCTTAGACATTTGTATCAGTTCTGGGCGGTTCTTTGTTTCTGTGAACCTATGTAAATAACAACTATAAAGTATGACCAAAGAATTTAAGATGAATAAAGAAATTAAAACATAATAAGATAAAAGGTAAATAAGATTATACATAATAAAGATTGGAGTTATATATGTAATACTTTTTCTGGAATTACCGTAAAATGTATTGTAATAGAAAGAGTTGTCAGTTTTGAATTTAATAATAATAATAATAATATTAATAATAATAATAATAATAATAGTAATAATAACAACAACAACAACAATAATAATAATAATAATAATAATAATAATAATAATAATAATAATAATAATAATAATAATAATAATAATAATAATAATAATAATAAAACCTTCTTATTTTTTTTACTTCGACAGAATTCAATAATTACTGTTAAAATTCGCATTTTACTTTGTTTAAGGGCAGTTGAATCCCTATACTTGCCGTGTTAAATTAATGTACCTTTTCTTGTAAATTACATAAGACATGAACTTGAAAGTTTTCTTTTATGTATAAAATAAACAATTCTTAATAATCTTAAGTTAAAATTATAATTAAATAAAGCTTAGATATTCTTTTAATCTGAAGTATAAACCACATTTAACTTTCAAAAAACATGTAATTTTTATAAAAGTAATGATAATAATTAAAAAAAATTTTTTTTATGACTTTAAACTATTTACCGAAAATGAAACAGGGATATATACAGAACGTTCGAACAAAATTTCAAAGCATAATGTGAAATAGTTTTTGAAAAAGGTACATCGAAGTTAAAAATACAACATTTTAAGAAAATCTAGTTTAAAGTAAATAAACGCACATACTTAAAACATTCCTGCTCCATAATGCTTTTTTAAATTTTTTATTCGCATTTCTCTTTGTGTTTCTTTTTCAATGTTTTTAAAAACTCTTTTTTCTTTAGTTTACTGCAAATGGTCATATTTTGTTCTTAGTATTCACTCGCGATAAAGCGTTTTTAAGGTGTTTTGGCACTATGCAAATGAATAGATAAACAAAGAGAATTACAAAAAAATTCCAACTTCTGGTTACCGTATAAATAAAAGTAATATACCAGTAGAAAGGGGAGGAATGGTAGATTCCAAATATTAAAAATCGAAAAATCGATATATTTTAGATTTTGACCTTCCAACTGCTCTTAATTAAAAGAAACTCCCAATGAATTCAAACAGATATTTCGATATTACGGTTGTCGCCACGGTAAGCCACAAACTAAGCAGATGCGTTTTAAGAAGGTGAACTGGAATTTGTAGAAAGTTTGTTATAACACTTATCCGCTAAACATGACTGAAATGTAGCTCACTTATTATCAGTATAGACACTGTAAATTCGTGAAACACGTTTCTTAAAATAATTGAACATAATATTTAGCATTACTAACTAAAATCGTTTTCGAAGATGGTGTGAATGTGTTGCGAATATATTGTGCTCCCCAAAAATGTGCAAATTATTGTTAAAAATTACAAGAAAAGAAATTAGATGAAAATTACATGAGGATGTGTTTTCGAAGCATAATTCAAAACATCCATTTTTTATGGCGTTATGTAGAAATGTTTTGTAAGTGTTTTATACGTGTTGTGTTATAGTGTTCTAAATTGTGTGATAATTTCGTGACAATGTGCAGTGCAATACAGCACTATTGTAAGAACATACTTTCATTAGCTTATTATACTATTTCAACACAATTAACAACACTATTTTAGGACACATTTCTAAATCGCAACAATTTTGCAACATATTAAGAACACATTTTTAGAGAGCATTACCTTTGCAACACATAAAAACACAATCAGATAACAAAAAGTATTTTGTATCTGAAGATTTCTGATTCACAACGCATTAATGTGCTGTAAATTTGGCCACAAAATGTGTTCTAAAAGTGTTCTATGTTTTTATTTTTGCGTTTGAGAAATTTCAGTGTACCTTCCATTTTTTTAGAATATGACGTGTATACAGTGTGCACACTCTCAACGATGGCTAATTTCTAAGCCGTTAGTGACAGACATATAGTTACAATTGCAAAAATATTTTTAAAAAGGCAAAGAATTATTTTTTAGGCGACTTAGGTCAAAGTAAATTTTATAGAATTACGAAAATTAAGTTTTTATATGGTCCCGTGATCCTATAAATGATATTTAGTAAAAATCTTCCATCACTCTAACAAACAATACAAAAAAGGCCCCATTCATCTAACTTTAAAATCGACCGAGTTAGGAAACTTGAAATTTCATGACTTAAACCACTTTTCTGTAACTAAAAACGGATGAGTTCGACAAAGCTTTAAGGGAACGTATACTAAATGCTTAAAGTATTATGAAGGTCGTCCATTTTCATAGCTGTCCAATGGCTAATTCCTAAACCAATTGTCACAGACACATAGTTCCAATTGCAAAAGTGATTTAAATGAGCTAAACAAATATTCTTTAAGCGATTTAACTGAAGGTGCTGCCACCGTATAAGTTTTAGAGTAGTGTTATTTTTTTTAATTGACTTCTAGATTGTTTAAAATAGTAATTGAAGACGTGAGTTTTAAAATTCGCTTTATCAAGAAAATCAAATTTTGGGAAATCGCGAAAAACCTTTAAATGCGTCCTTTGGATTTTATTATAAATTTAGAGATTCTAGTGATACATTAATGCGGATTAGTATAGACTGTAAAAGAAAATAAAAGCGATAATGCGAGTATATTCTCCATATTTAATGCTAAATGTTATATCTGAGGTTTATTTTAATTTTCACTAAATTTGTGATTAACCCCTATTTTGCAGCAATATAGAAAAAAAACCATTAAATTTAAACAACTATTACATTGTTAGTTTTAATCGCAGAGAACTGGGACTTTTTTCGCTCTAATTGTTGGAGCAGTGTTGAAAAATTTACTAAATATCACTTGTAGAACCGCGGTACTGTATAAAAATTTAATTTTCGTAATATTTTAATTTTTTTTAACCAAATTCCTTAAAAACAATTCTTTACATTTTTTGAAGCATTTTTGCAACTGGAACTACATGTATATGAAGAACGGTGTAGAACTTAACCATTGGCCACCGTTGAGATAGGTCACACTGTTTAGCTTTGTTAATATCTACATGACATTTTTTTCTGTAACTTATAGAAATCTTAAAACTAATTACATAATTTTTTTTTCAAGTGACTTGAATTTTTTGGTTGTTGCCTATTGTCTATTTCATAAAACTAACTATCAGATTAACCCATAAAACAAAAATATTTTTAAATATAAAGGTGTAAATTAAATTCAGTATTTTCTGCAATTTTACATGTATTTGCACATTTATTTTAATTTAATTTAAACATATTAATTTATGACAAAAGCAATACTTAAAATTATGCCGCACTCTTAAAAAAAAGCTCAAAATGTTCAAAACTGTACGATGAGACACATTTTAAAATTTACTTAATTTTTTACGTAAATTTAATTACATAAATTTACTCACGCAATCAGGAAAAAATTAATCACACAAATAAAACAGTTCTTGGTAAACGCACTTTCCTTTTATTCTGTTCTCTTTATCATGCCGATTTATTGAGTTGTTAATGCCTACATAACGCTTTTTTTTCTCATCTGTAACTTATAGAAATCTTAAAACTAATTATATATAATTTCTTCTTTTGTTTTTTGTTCGCGGAAAAAACTTCAAAGCATAAACTCTTAAAAATAAAGTTTTATATTTATACATTTTATTAACTTAATATTTAATCCTCTTCTTAAAAAATGCTTTATTGTCTTTTTTTAACGTGATATTATAACCTTTATATTACTTTTCTCCGAAATCTTACTAAGCAGTTGATCGTGATATCTATCTTGAACATGTATTACTGGGTTAAATTAAATTATGTTCCTAGTGAGTAGATATCAAATGCTTATCGAATCGGGGAGAGGAAATTAGTTTTCAATCATACAGGTCCACACAAATTATGTAAGCTGTATATGTGTTTTCACACACTGAGATGTCAGATTAATTTTGTATAATTTGTGAAAAATAACAAAATTTACTCAAATTATTTACTTTTATATATTTATATTTTCTATACATATATAAAATAGTTTGTCGTGACGGACTAATAATCAACGCACAGCTCAAATTACTAAACCATGAAGCATAAAAATTGTTGACATAAATGTTTCGAACCTCCCTTCAATCCTCATAGAGGTGGGAGAGGAATTTCTAAATTCTCTGAAATAAATATTTATTTTTTAATTAGTTTGTTATCTTTTGTTTCACGCTCCTACCTAAAACATTTACTGAGGTATGACCAAAAGTTCTCAACTTTTTGGCAATAGATGTTTCGAAAATAGTTTGTCATGGCTGACTAATAATCCACGCACAGCTCAAATTATTAAACCTTGAGGCATAAAAGTTGTTGACATAAATGTTTCGAACGTTCCTTTAATCTTCATAGAGGTGGCAGAAGAAATTCTAATTTCTCTGAGATAAATATTTATTTTTTTAATTGGTATCTTCAGTTTCACGCTCCTAGAAAAAACTGTTACTAAGATATGACCAAATGTTCCCTACTTTTCAACTCCCCAACCCTCTAATATACTTGGAGAAAATATTTTTAAAATTATTTTTCTAATAAATTTTTTAACCTAATTTTCTCGTTTCTGTCTAAAACAAATGCACAGATATAATCAAATGTTTTAAAATTTTCAACACCCACCCCCGCACACTTTCACCCTCGACTTGCAGAATTTTTAAAAAATTCTGAAATAAATGTTTATTTTTTTATAGCGTACTTATTTTCTAAAACTTCACACTTCTACTCAAAATAGCTGCTAGCTCTTCGGCAGTTTTCGCCATCGCTTCCAACGAAGCTAAGCTGTGGTTATTCGATTTCATACAGTGGATTTTAAGAGCCCACACTACTGAATTAAAAAGATCCCGGTGATAGTTTTAAGTCTGTGGGGCGTTTTTTCAAGTATGTCGCTCAAATTTTAGTAATTTTACATGATTTTTTTCCATAGGATAGCAGAAGTCGATCCATAATCAGCCTAGGTTTTACTTTTTCGATTTTGGTTATATATTTTTTGCATTATGATAGTCTCAATTTCAGAACCGGTTCTAACCGGGTTGAATAGTTAAAGTAACTTTAAATAAAATCTCAAGCCAAAATCAAAAAAGTAAAAACTATCCCAGGATATAGTAAATTCAGCATATTGTATTGCATAAATAGATATATAAAGATCATATACAGGGCTGAAAAAGTTGATTTGGATATTTCTTTCAAACAATTCATGTAAATTTCAGATATTGGGTTTACAAATGTGTGATATTTTTCTAAATTGTTTATTTAGACATACACTACTTTAATAAATTCTAAAGTGCTATTACATCACTTTGAATGTGATTGAAAGGGTTTCATTGTGATTTTTCATTCTTTTTTAAAAATAAACATACGTTCTTGCATTAAATGTAATTTATATGCAAATAAAATAACTATTACATGTATAACTGATTTTGTAAGTGCATTCACAAATGTTTACTGTGAATAGCAATACAACATTTATATGCGTACATCTAGCATCTCATTGGCGATCTTGTAACAATTATTTGGATACAACAAACTTTTCACTCATAACTGGGTAAATGTCATGCAACCAAATGTAAATCAGGCATTTTGTTTACATCCAATACAATTAATCTTGAGTGACGTCATTCTGATCGGACTTACTGAGGCTTTCAATTAATTTTGGTTTGTAGTGTTCAGTTTACAAAAGGATGTTTTAAATGAAATCTGTTATTAAGAATTTCATTTCAAAGATCCAATATACGTTCATATTAATATGTAAGAGGTAGCAAATTAAATTAGGCTAAAATTATGATATCAATGTATATTAATACATCAATGCATAGTAATATTTACATAATGAAGAAAATAGTTAATTAAAACCATTTTATATTATATAACGAAGCATTGCGGCGATAATGTGAGGGAAAGCTTATTTAGACATATTTCAGTTTAATAGACTTTATAGTTTTATTACAGTAATTTGAATGTGTCGGAAAGTATTTCATCATCTATGATTTAAATATCATTTTTCTTTCTTGTTTCTTCATTAATGTACGTCATTATATTAGGAAAATATTTAATGCTAATATGATAATTATTAAAAATGTAGCTGTATTTTCTATGCATATTCACCAATCATCCCTACGAATAGTCACATAAAAATTATATATACGTCTAATATCTCATTGCCGAACTTGTAACAAGTATTTCAACAATTATTTGGATACAACAAACTTTTCATTGCAAACTAACTGGGTAAATTTCACGCAACCAAACATAAATCAGGCACTTTGTTTACATCCAATACAATTAATCTTCAGTGTCGTCATTCAGATAGGGATTCACTGAGGCTTTCGATTAATTTTGGTTTGTATTGTGCAGTAAACAAAAGGATGCTTTAAATGCAAATTGTTATTAAGAATTTCGATTCTAATATCCACAATACGAAAATTTTAATATGTATGGGGTAACACGTTAAATAGTGTTAGAATTGCGAATTGAAATTGTGATGCAGTACTTTTTGCATAATTTGTACATTACTTTAGTTTTAATATTGTACAACTAGCAATTGTGATGATAATTTGAGTTCTTTTTAAAGTTAAGTTTTTTTTAAATCTATTTTTATTTTTTATATAACAAGCTTTATCCCCTAAAAATTGTTTTGTTCATTTAAACGAAGTTAAAACTTGCTTTACATAATTAATGCAAAACAAGAGCCTGCAAACTTGCTTGTCTTAGAAATGAATCTTTAAAAAACATACAACTTTTAATATGTTATTTAAATATTAGTAATAGATATAGAAAATTAATTTTTTTAAGCCTTAATCTGTTAAAACTAAAATGAAATTAACATTCCTATATATGAGTGAATAGTACATTTGGGCATGTACTTTTGTTGTATGCAGAGTTAGTTCTGTGGTATTTATTGCATCATACTATTGTCAATTTAAATTATTTAAAGAAGGAAAATCAAAGAATTTAATGTACTTTTTTAATTTAGAAATTTATTACGATTCCCTATAACTGAAATTCAGTTACTATATTGAATCTCTTTGTTATATTATAATCAATGGACATCTAAAGCAAATGCACCAGTAGTGGGCCTATTAAGGACATTTATCTATTTAATAATAAAATGTTAGTTAATTCCAAAAGATATATATGTATATGTTGCAGCCAATACCCGGAGCATGGCCAATTCTAGAACTGGCCGGCCAATACCCGAAATGGCCAAGTCTCCTGGCCAAAACCCGAAATACATGAAATGAATAGCGTATTTCGGGTTTTGGCCGGCCGATTCGCGGACTGTCCGGGAAACCTTGGCCAACACCCGAACTATGATGCATAGGTACCAATTTTTTTGTAATTAAGATAATGTAACATTAAAACGCACAGTAAAAAAGATTCCCATTGATTATATTGAAACGAAATATTTTTGTGTACCCAACTAAATTAACCAAAAATAGTTATTCCCTTTCAATATCGAAATTAATTGATAAACCAAATAAGATGACAATTACAAGTTAACCGGAACCTTTACTCGAGTTAGAGCATGGACAGGCTGACGTCTAGACTATTTGAATTCATAGAGACTTTCAACTATGTTAGAAAAGATTAAGCCGAGTTCCTATATACACTATATTGCCATTGGTTATGGGACACTTGCGATTTTAGACATTTTACTAAATATCTAGAAAAATACATGAGGAATCATCTCGAAACTCTTAGTGTATAAATACAATAGTATAAGTCATACATCTCCGTGAAGATTTTTTCCCGAAACTCCAAAGGGGACAGTCAACAAATTAAAAAAGAATGAATATCTTTTGAATTACCCTGTCAAAACTAATGTAGCAAAAGCGCTTAAACTCTAGATTGTGATTGGACGCTTTATTGTAATAAGCCTTGTTCATTTTTATGCAAATAGCATGCATACTCGCAGAGTAATTAAGGTTTTTATAAAAATGATCCCAAATTTTTCCAAGTTTTTTCCTTATAATTTTCAGAGTTCTTAATATAAAATATTATTTTTTTCAGAAAATATGACAAACAACATTGCACACAGTACTCTGTAATCAGAATTAAAAAATAATGAAAACTGTATAAAAAATAAGTTGGTTTACTAAATAATTTTTTACTGCGCATGCGTCAACGATATCAAAATTTCATTTGCATATTATGTTAGCTAAATGTATAGAGCAACTTTTGTGAAAGTCACAAAATCATAACTTGAAAATTCTGACAATAATCGTCAATTGAATAAGTCGAAAATCCGTTATTCTCAAAATGAAGCAAAAACAAGAGGGGTTGTATCCATATGTTCATTGATTAGTGTCAATATAGAATACACAACATGGGATGTACTACTGCATTTGGATAAAATCCCTCATTTTTTTGCTTCATTTTGGAAACAACGGATTTTGTCCTTTTTCTGTAGACGATTACTTTCAGAATTTTCAAGCTATGATTTTGAGACTTTTACAAAAGTTGCTCTATACATTTAGATAACATAATATGCAAATGAAATTTTGATATCTTTAACGCATGCGCAGTAAAAAATTATATAGTAAACGTACTCATTTTTCATACAATTTTTATTATTTTTTAATTCTGATTACAGGGTACTGTGTACAATGTTGTTTGTTATATTTTCTGAAAAAAAATATTATTTTATATTAAGAACTCTGAAAATTATAATGGAAAAACTTGGACAAATTTGGGACCATTTTTATAAAAACCTTAATTACTCTGCGAGTGTGCATGCTATTTGCATAAAAATGAACACAGTGTATTACAATAAGGCATTCAATATTAATCTAGTGTTTGAGCGCTTTTGCTACATTAGTTTTGACAGGGTTATTCAAAAGATATTCATTCTTTTTTAATTTGTTGACGGTCCCCTATGGCGTTTCGGTAAAAAATCTTCACAGAGATGTATGACGTATACTATTATATTTATACACTAAGAGTTTCGAGATGATTCCTCGTGTATTTTTCTAGATATTTAGTAAAATGTCTAAAATCGCAAGTGTCCCATAATCAATGGCAATATAGTGTATATTTCGCGAATTGGCCAATCGCATCTAGCCAGTTCGCAAATTGGCCAATTGCATCTAACCAGTTCGCGAATTGGCCGGCCAATTCTAGAATTGGCCAGTCATTCTTTAACGTTGCTGGCCAATTCGGGAATTGGCCGGTCAGTTCTAGAATTGGCCAATTTCGGGTTTTGGCCGCAACATATATATATGTATAACTATGGCACACATGTGATAAGTTGCACGGTGCTAATTATTTTTGGCACGGTCCATATTGACGTTCTACATCAAAATAGGATAGAATTTTATAAAATGCATTAATCTGTCTAGATTAAAAAAATATTTGTCTAGATAAAAAATAGAGACCAAGAAAACCTGTTTAAAGATACTATAAAACATCTCGAATGATATATCAGTCAGTATATCGATGTTTATGAAGTTAACACAATTATTAAAAAGATCTAGGACTAATTTAACGATTTTAGATGCATTTAAATTAATTTAAAAGGTGTTCTTTAGTGTCTCCTATAGAAGAAATTAGGACTAAGGAGGATAACAATCATAAAATATTCAATAATATTGCATGCAAATTAGCTTCCATATAGTTAAAATAGGGTAACATGAGGTGAGATGCCGTGTTGTATAAGATGCCGTATTACGTAGTTTTCACATGAGCGGGTGCTTAGGGTAACACCGCGCCGCTTATTTGTAAGCAAGAGGGATCCTTACTAATATTTTAATTTCAATAAATATAAAATATATGACGGAATAAAATTTTTGCCTTGCATTAATACAAAGTATATAATATGAACTTGAAAATGTTCAGGTTTACTCATTCATTTTCAAAACGGAATCATGTATTTGTATAACTAAAAAAAATATTCTCTGAGAAAGAGCCTGATTAAAGGCTTAAAATTACTCAGATGATTTTAAATAAAATTAACTATTAACATCTATATTTAATTATTTTATCACCTTTTAAGTAAACCTGAACATCTAAAGTTCATATTATATATTTTAATTTCACTTTACGATCTTTTTACAAATTCCTTAGGGGGTGCTTTTTCATTATTATTTCGTCGCAACACTTTTGTTAAGTATACAAAATAATTTAGGTGACTTAATTTTGTGTTGATTCTATTTGTCTATATAAGACTTAGTTTAAATATCGGACAAAACTGATTCTTTTAGATAGTACTGTTACTTGCTCTTTTTGCAAAGCATAAATGGCCGTCCGATCCCGGTTCTTCCCGTCGGTGCGGAGGGGTCATCCTATTGGGTCTGATTACTCATACTGTAATGATTTCAACCCCTTTCAAGGTTCCAGTGTTGGCAGCGTAATGAAAAGTCTTTTTCACGATTATCATTTCATCATACTAAATTATCAGATATACTCTAAAATTTCTCAAATAAAACGTGACACACATAAAATAAATATAACAGCAATTAAAAATCGTAAATCCCTGCTGAAAACAAAAGTCATTGTCCCATCTCTCCCACTCTCTGCATTTTCTTTTCGTTTCCAGCAGTCTCATATCTCAGCGCCGTCTGGCCAACATAGAAGAGACAGCCTAGATTCAGTACACACAGTCAGGATCGCTTCTTGCGAAATTCTAGGCGGGAGCAGCGTTGTCAGTAAGCTACTTGTTTTTAATTCAGATTTCTTGATTGGAACCACCTTTTTGAAAAAATAAAACTTCCTTTTTTTCGCTTAAATATAAATTTCATTAAATAAGACGCATTTAACCATTTTTTAAAAGTGGTGCTAATCAAGATCTTGAATTTAAGAAAAGTAGCTCATATGGCAACACTGGGCGAGTGTTTCATGCCAAATTCAGTTCTCGGAGTCGTTACAGACTCCTCCTCCCTCCAAATTTTGGACATGTCCAAGCAGAGTCCTAAATAAAGAAGCAATAATATGACAAGTCCAACGAACGCCAGAAAGTCCTTTTCAATGCATAGTGTCCACCATTACTTGCAAATTTGTCACAGGCCTATCACCCTCCAATTCATTACAGCATTGTGCCGCCCTGACCAACTGCCATAACTATTAAATTTCTACAATTTTTTGATTACGCAGTACCCCGCAATATACCAGACAATATAAATTTATGATTCAATTTACATAACACTTATTTTCTGTAAAATAAAGATGTCTAATTTTTCTTATTTAAACTAAATATTACAACCAATGTAATTTACCATAAATACTATTACAATTAACAGAAAATCTTCCTATTTTTCTTTTTTCAGAAAAAGTTAACATTACACAATAATAAATATTAAACAATGCATATCTTTCTGTTTTTAAACTGAACTGAAATATACTTTTTTTCACAATTATATATCTAAAAAATATATATATTAATCAAATTATGGACTACGAGATC
Source organism: Maratus speculifer (assembly GCA_964019185.1). Taxonomy (NCBI): domain Eukaryota; kingdom Metazoa; phylum Arthropoda; class Arachnida; order Araneae; family Salticidae; genus Maratus; species Maratus speculifer. Next base: position 107,530,756 of record OZ025300.1, read on the forward strand.
AAAATTATCACAATTTTTTTTTGTGTTATTATACAACAATAAATAACATAACACATACATTTTCAGCAAACAACTATTATCATTAATAAAACTGCACAAAATCTGTAAAACTTAATAGCCACTAATAAAAGTATGGGTGCCGTGAAAAAATGTCGGCATTGTTGGACTTTTTTCCTCTCCTTCTCCCTGGTTTACATTCTACTGTTCTCTCCGTCTTCTCGCCAATATCTGTGAAACACTTTCTGTCATCTAAATTATGGCTCCATTTTCTGTCAACTCTCTTTTTTAACAAAACATGAACAACTCCGGTTCCCCTTTCGGCCAATTTTTCAGTTTCTTCACATCTTTCAATTAACCAATCAAGTTCAAAATCAATTTCATATTTCTGTTTAAATGCCCTTCTACCTAAATCAACTGTAATAGAGTTTTGCTTGATATCCGTACTTTTTCTCTTCTCTTTCGTACTTTCAGTCTCATTATCAGTTATAAATTGAAAACTTTCGCTTAAATTCTCAACATTCAGATTGTCTCCCTTTTGAACCTCATCTACAGTATCCAAATTATCCTTAGCTTTCAAATTACTTGGAATAAGAGAGCCATTTTCATTATCTCTACAAGATTTATCAATATCCACCTGAAAAGTTCAAGATTACCTTCAAACGTACTTTCATTATTAACTTCAAATGCATATTGCAGATTTTTATCTTAAGACATTAGGAAAAATTTTTCATCCTGTTTAGAGACTTTCTCATCATTTCCACAACTCAGTTTTAAGTTTAACTTATCATTAACTCTACTTTCATCTTTTATCAATTTTATCTCTCCTCCCTTCGCAATTTGAAGTTCAGAAAGTTCAAACCCTTCGATTACGTCTATAATATCCACGATTTCCTTTTCAAGACAATTACTTAATTTCTTAGTCGGTGACTGATTTTCCATTACTTCATAGTCCAAAGATCTCATACAGCTGCAGAAAGTTTAATCAATATTGCTCTCCACTCCCTTTTCTACTCGATCAACATCATCAATACTTAATATTGTTTTTCTTTCCTCAGGAATCTCTTTAAACAAACACACAAGGTCCAACAACATTTCCTCGATATGACACTTTTCTTCTACTACTTTATCAATATCAGACATATTCTTTCCTTTCTCAGGAACCTTTTTAAACACACACATAGGGTCCAATAAGATTTCATCTGTATAATCAGGAACCACCTGCAAATTCACCTTTCTCTCCCTCTAATTCATTTCCCTTCTCAGTTTCTCTAGTATAAACCTTCTCTCATCCGCCTTTTTTTTCTCCATGAATCTTTCTCCCGACTTATTCTCTCATCTATCACAGTCGAAAGTATATACCTTACAAATTCTTCGTCATAACGAACACTCTTCGTAATTGATTTATACAAGTCAATGATCTTCATATTACCATTAACATCCTCTCCCAATTCCATTGCAACGATTCTCAAATCTACTTTTTGGCCTTTTCGAAGGAAAGCCATTTTCAATTTCAAGTAAAACACGCTGATGGGCAAGTCAACAGTTTATCAAAATCACGGACACCCAACCAACTAACCAAAATTCGATCAGTGCACTATCAGCCTATTTATTCAAAACACCAAATAAGTATTTTTCACAATAACTTTAAAACATGTATTTAAATACTAATTTTTTGTAGTTAATTAATTTATTTAATACTATTTTTATACAGTTTATGTAAGTAAATATCATGAAATATTTTTCTAAAAAAAACACCAGTTAAAAACATCAATGTACCATTATTTTCAATTCAACAGAAATAATACACCAATTTGATAAACTTTTGAGATAATTTTCAATTTCTGAAAACTGACAATTTTGACTAAACCATTTTGGTTTTAAACGTGATATGTCTCGATACGAAATGTAATAAACCTGAAATCAGTTTGACTTCATTTATTCAATAAACAGGTTTGGTTTTAAATACTATATTTCGCAATACAAAACATACCAAACGTGAAATCAGTTTGACTTCATCTAATCCATAAACCAGTTTAGTTTTCAAAGTATATTTTTTCGATGCGAAACATATTAAACCCGAAATCAGTTTGACTTCATTTAATCAAAAAACCAATCTGGTTTCAACCACCATATTTTTCAATACAAATCACACTGAAAATTTTAAAGTAAGTTTGAATTTTTTTCTCAAACATTAAATCGATTTAATTTAAATTAAATTCTAGTCACCAACTATTTTTATTAAATCACCTTGGTTTTAAACATTCTTTTTCATATTTACACATTTTATGATAATCAAAAATATAAAACACATATCTGGATATTGCGGCTGCTATATAAATTAAAACAAACCAATCAAGCAAGAATTTTAATCAAGTGAACAACACCAATACTTAACTATACGCTTAAAACAACATGGCACGTTGTAATGAATTTAAAAACATACCTGTGATACCACATTTGTTCTCGTTACCATTTTCCAAATCCAAATCTCGGTGGGACCTCCGAAAATAATAGGCTGTAATGATTTCAACCCCTTTCCAGGTTCCAGTGTCGGCATCATAATGAAAAGTCATTTTCACGATCATCATTTTTTTATTTCACCATACTAAATTAGTAGATACACTCTAAAATTTCACAAATAAAACTTGACACACATAAAATAAATATAACAGCAATTAAAAATCTGAAATCCCTGCTGAAAAACAAAAGTCACTGTCCCATCTCTCCCACCCTATGTTTTTTCTTTTCGTTTTCAGCAGTCTCATATCTCAGAGCCGTCTGGCTAACATAAAACAGACGGCCTGGATTCAGGACACACAGTCACGATCGCTTCTTGCGAAATTCTAGGCTGGAGTTTCATGCCAAATTCAGTTATCGCTGTCGTTACAATACCTTGGTGTAAGATGCCGAACAAAATTTTCGATGCTATCTATAATATCTGTTAAATAAAATATGTGTTAAATTATACATAAGTGTTCAAATTTCAACAAGAAATCAATGAATAACAAATAAAATCAACAAGCGATTTTCAATAAAATTAAATAAAAATCTTCAACCAATTAAACTATTTACAAAAATAAAACTGTTATTTCAATATACGGTTATGTTTTTCTCTACTAATAGAGAAACAGTTATTATCTGGTTCAGCAATATCCATATTTCAGAACTTGAAATAAGTATTTCCACAATTATTTGCCTACAACAAACATTAAATTCCATAATAACCGGAAACATGTCACGCAATTAAACGTAAATCAGTCTCACATGTAAGACAATTTATCTTGAATGAAGGCATAAAAATTAATATTCACAAAAGCTTTAAATGAATTTTGCTTTGAAGTGTGTTGTTTACAAAGAGATGCTTCAAACGCAAATTATTCTTGAGATGTTCATTTCAAATATCGAAAAGACAAACATTTAATTGTGTACAGCAAAACATATTCAATCTGCAATATATTAATGAGACTATGGTGTTGTAGTAATTAAATGAAACAAAAACATTCGTTTAAATATATTTTGTCATATAGTGAGTTATAGATGAGATTTTTTTGAGTCATTACAAGCCACTTTTAACTTTTTGCATTTAACATATTAATATATATATATATATATATATATATAATTTATAAAGCTACTATAAGGGCTATAAAAAGAAGAGGAAAGGCATATATTATATAAAATACTTCTTGTAGAAACTTCTTGTAGAAACAACAAAAAGAAATGTACCTAAATCTAAACAAGTATGTAATTTGAACATGTTTACTATGGCTCACAGAATTTGTCGTATAGCTATCCTTAGTATATTCTAAACGGTCTGATTGAAAGAAAAATAAAATAATCAATTAATTAGCTGAGTGAAGCAAAGGGTAATTAATACAAGAGGTGTTATAAAATTAATCAGATTAACTCCTTCGAATAAAAATGCTAATTTTTGAAACTTTAAAGTTTTTTATCTAAAATAAAACTACTATTTATTTCAAAAAAATTTAACTAGGCCTTCCCTCAGAGGGATTAGTCTCAGCGATGTTGCTTAGAACAGAGTTTTAATAATAATATGCTAAAAAAAAGAAAAAGAAAAAAGAAAAATCGCTGTCGGCTGGGCCTATAGGGGGAGGTAGATTTCGAAGAGTGCTCATTTCAACAATATATATATATATATATATATATATATATATATATGTATATATATGATTCGAGATAAACCCAGTTTAATAACTTCATTTGAGCGATTATGAAAAATTTTTAATTTCATTTTTCTGCAAAAACTGGTTTTATCAGAATCATCTTAAGAAAAATTCAGCTCAAATGCCCATTTTGACAACATATTTTGAAATAAATTCTGAATTTATTAAAAAATCGACCAAAACAGTACATTATAGAGTTCCTAAATACAAAAAACTATCAGTTGAATGCATTTGAGAAAAAAATTGAATTTAAAAATGAATCATGAAATAACCGATTTGTCGTTTGAATACATCCTTAATTCTTTAATCATGATTGCTTCGGAAAATTTTGTGCGAAATACTCACTTTGACAGCATTTTCAAAAGCATATTCTATCCTTATCAAAAAACTGGCCAATGCGTCACAGTATATAGTTCATAAAAAATCCCTTTCGGCATGGCCTATAGGCGGAGGTAGATTTCGAAAAGTTTTCATCTCAAAAAAAAAAAAAAAAAAAAGCCTATTTTTACTCAAATGCCCATTTTGGCAATATATTTTGAATTATATTCTTACTTTATTTAAAAAATTGAACAATATGCTCATTATATAGTTCCTAAATAACAAAAAACTGTTAATTAAATTCGTTTGACAGCAAAATTGAATTTAAAAATGAGTCATAAAATAACCAATTTATTATTTTAATACATCCACAATTCTTTAATCAAGATCGCTTTGAGAAATTTTGTGCGAAGTGCCTACTTTGACAGATTTTTTTTAAATATATATTTAGCCTTTATCAAAACTCTGACCAATACGGCACATTACACAGTTCCTAAATAACAAATAACTGTCAATTGAATGCATTTGAGAGCAAAATTGAATTTAAAAATGAGTCATAAAATAAACAATTTGTTATTTGAATACAACCTCAATTCTTTTATCATGATCGCTTTGGGAAATTTTTTTGTGAAGTGCTTACTTTGACAGCTTTTAAAATATATATATTCACCCTTTATCAAAAAATCGACGAATACGCACATTATATAGTTCCTAAGTAACAAAAAACTGTCAATTGAGTGTGTGTCAGAGCAAAATTGGATTTAAAAATGAGTCATAAAATAACCAATTTGTTATTTGAATACCCACAGTTCATTAATCATGTCGCTTTGGGAAATTTTGTGCGAAGTGCCCATTTTGGCAGCCTTTTTTTAAATATATTTTGCCTTTATCAAAAAACTGGCCACTCCGTCACATTATATAGTTCCTAAATAAGAGAACCTGTAAATTCGATGCGTTTGAGAACAAAAAAAGATTTAAAAATGACTCGGTAAAAACGCAATTTCTTAAATTTCCGCAAATTTTAATCACGATAACTTCGTGAAATTCTGTTCAAAATACCCTTTTTGGCAGCCTTTTAAAATATAAATTCTGCCTTTATCAAAAAACCGCCCAATACGTCAAGTTATATAGTTCCTAAATAATAGGACCTGTAAATTGGATGGGTTTGAGAACAAAAATGAATTTAAAAATGACGCATAAAAAACGCAATTTGTTATACTTAATGAATTTTTTAATGATGAAAACTTCGGGAAATCTGTTCAAAATACCTTTTTTGGCAGCCTTTTTAAAAATATATTCTGCCTTTATCAAAAAATTGGCCAATACGTCGCATTATATAGTTGCTAAATAATAGGATCTGTCATTTGGATGCGTTTAAAATCAAAAATGAATTTTAAAATGAGTCAGAATATAAGCAGTTTGGATTTGAGGTTTTTTCTCCAACTCCTATTTTTGTTTAATTTATTTTTGCTATAAGAATTGGTTCTATGAAAAACTTGTCAATATAAAAATTGTAGATATTATTGTGAAGATGTAAAATAAATTTAATTAGATTTAATTGCTTAAAAATTGAGTAAGTTATGGTTTTTTTTCTTTTTCCTCCCCCCTTTTTCTTTTCGTTTTTAATTTTTTTCATCGGTAAAAATTGGTCCTATCAAAAACTTGTAAATACAAAAGTTTTAGATAATATTGAGTACATTTATATAAAATTTAGTTGGATTTGATATCTTGAGAATTGACGAAGTTATGATTTTTTTTCTCCCAAAAACCATGTTTTTTTCGCCCCTTGAGCCCACTTTTAACTTTATCAAAAATCTGTCACGCATAAACTTTTTCCTCATTTTTTAGAAGTAATATAAACTTTAATATCAGATTCTAAAACGAGTCATAAAAAACGCAATTTGCTATGTGAAAATTTCCTTAAATTTTCAAATCACGAAGACTTCGGTAAAATTCTGTTCAAAATACCCTTTTTAGTAGCCTTTTTCGAAATATATTCTGTTTTTATCAAAAAACCGATCAATGCATCACATTATATGGTTCCTAAATAAGAGGATCTGTAAACTGGATGCGTTTGAGAACAAAAATGGATTTAAAAACGAGTTAGAAAAAAACGCAATTTCTTATTTGAATACTTCCTTAAATTTTCAGTCCCGATGACTTTGGGAAATGCTGTTCAAAATACCACTTTTGGTAGCCTTTTTTAAATATATTCTGTCTTTATCAGAAAACTGACCAATGCGTCACTTTATACAGTTTCTAAATAAGAGGATCAACCATTTGGATGCGTTTAAAATCAAAAATGAATTTAAAAATGAGTCAGAATGTAAGCAGTTTGGATTTGAGGTTTTTCGCAAACTCCTATTTTTGTTTAGTTTCTTTTTGCTATACGAATTGGTCCTATGAAAAACTTGTGAATATAAAAGTTGTAGATATTTTTGAGAAGATAAAAAATAAATTTAATCAGATTTGATATCTTAAAAATTGACGGAGTTATGGATTTTTCTCTTTTTTCACAGCCCTTTTTCTTTTCGTTTTTAATTTTTTTCATTGGTAAAAGTTGGTCCTATCAAAAACTTGTAAATACAAAAGTTTTAGATAATTTTAAAAGCATTTACAAAAAAATTAGTTGGACTTGATATCTGGAGAATTGACGAAGTTATGAATTTTTTTCTCTCAAAACACCTGTTTTTTTCTCCCCTTGAGCCCATTTCTAAATTTATCAAAAATCTGTCATGCATAAACTTTTGGCCCATTTTAGGTAGATTTCGTATGAAATACTACCTATTGCATTGTCTCCCATGTTGGAATTTCTGAAAAATTTTTGCGGATCTACACGAATCATGACTCCTAGACCCCAAAACTACCATCAGTAAAAAAGTTTATATATCTATCTATCTATCTATCTATCTATCTATCTATCTATCTATCTATCTATCTATCTATCGGTGTATATCACTTTCTTCTAGACACGATAACTTCCATAATTATGCTCAGATCTTCATCAAACTTTTACATAAAATCAAAGGGCATAAAATCTCGGTTAAGTTCGTTAATGGGCAAAATCGGACCAAGGAGGTGAAAGTTAGGAGGGTTTTTGTGAAAACAGAAAAAACGCGATAACTTTTTAATTAAAATAGATATCGAATCAGTTTAAAGTTTATATTACTTCTAAAAAATGAGGAAAAAGTTTATGCGTGACAGATTTTTGATAAAGTTAAAAGTGGGCTCAAGGGGCGAAAAAAACATGGTTTTTGGGAGAAAAAAAAATCATAACTTCGTCAATTCTCAAGATATCAAATCCAACTAAATTTTATATAAATGTACTCAATATTATCTAAAACTTTTGTATTTACAAGTTTTTGATAGGACCAATTTTTACCGATGAAAAAAATTAAAAACGAAAAGAAAAAGGGGGGAGGAAAAAGAAAAAAAACCATAACTTACTCAATTCTTAAGCAATTAAATCTAATTAAATTTATTTTACATCTTCACAATAATATCTACAATTTTTATATTGACAAGTTTTTCATAGAACCAATTCTTATAGCAAAAATAAATTAAACAAAAATAGGAGTTGGAGAAAAAACCTCAAATCCAAACTGCTTATATTCTGACTCATTTTAAAATTCATTTTTGATTTTAAACGCATCCAAATGACAGATCCTATTATTTAGCAACTATATAATGCGACGTATTGGCCAATTTTTTGATAAAGGCAGAATATATTTTTAAAAAGGCTGCCAAAAAAGGTATTTTGAACAGATTTCCCGAAGTTTTCATCATTAAAAAATTCATTAAGTATAACAAATTGCGTTTTTTATGCGTCATTTTTAAATTCATTTTTGTTCTCAAACCCATCCAATTTACAGATCCTATTATTTAGGAACTATATAACTTGACGTATTGGGCGGTTTTTTGATAAAGGCAGAATATATATTGTAAAAGGCTGCCAAAAAGGGTATTTTGAACAGAATTTCACGAAGTTATCGTGATTAAAATTTGCGGAAATTTAAGAAATTGCGTTTTTACCGAGTCATTTTTAAATCTTTTTTTGTTCTCAAACGAATCCAATTTACAGGTTCTCTTATTTAGCAACTATATAATGTGACGGAGTGGCCAGTTTTTTGATAAAGGCAGAATATATTTAAAAAAAGGCTGCCAAAATGGGCACTTCGCACAAAATTTCCCAAAGCGACATGATTAATGAACTGTGGGTATTCAAATAACAAATTGGTTATTTTATGACTCATTTTTAAATCCAATTTTGCTCTGACACACGTTCAATTGACAGTTTTTTGTTACTTAGGAACTATATAATGTGCGTATTCGTCGATTTTTTGATAAAGGGTGAATATATATATTTTAAAAGCTGTCAAAGTAAGCACTTCGCAAAAAAATTTCCCAAAGCGATCATGATAAAAGAATTGAGGTTGTATTCAAGTAACAAATTGTTTATTTTATGACTCATTTTTAAATTCAATTTTGCTCTCAAACGCATTCAATTGACAGTTATTTGTTATTTAGGAACTGTGTAATGTGCCGTATTGGTCAGAGTTTTGATAAAGGCTAAATATATATTTAAAAAAAATCTGTCAAAGTAGGCACTTCGCGCAAAATTTCTCAAAGCGATCTTGATTAAAGAATTGTGGATGTATTAAAATAATAAATTGGTTATTTTATGACTCATTTTTAAATTCAATTTTGCTGTCAAACGAATTTAATTAACAGTTTTTTGTTATTTAGGAACTATATAATGAGCATATTGTTCAATTTTTTAAATAAAGTAAGAATATAATTCAAAATATATTGCCAAAATGGGCATTTGAGTAAAAATAGGCTTTTTTTTTTTTTTTTTTTTTTTGAGATGAAAACTTTTCGAAATCTACCTCCGCCTATAGGCCATGCCGAAAGGGATTTTTTAAGAAGTAATATAAACTTTAAACCGATTCGATATCTACTTTAATTAAAAAGTTATGGCGTTTTTTTGGTTTTCACAAAACGCCCCCTATTCCGACCCCCTTGGTCCGATTTTGCCCATTAACGAACTTTGCCGAGATTTTATCCCCTTTGATTTTATGTACCAGTTTGGTGGAGATTGGTGAAGAATTATAGAAGTTATCGTGTCCATAAAAAAGTGAGATATACACTATATTGCCATTGATTATTGGACACTTGCGATTTTAGACATTTTGTTAAATATCTAGAAAAATACATGAGGAATCATCTCGAAATTCTTAGTGTATAAATATAATAGTATACGTCATACATCTCCGTGAAGATTTTTTCCCGAAACTCCATAGGGGACTGTCAACAAATTAAAAAAGAATGAATATCTTTTGAATAACCCTGTCAAAACTAATGTAGCAAAAGCGCTCAAACTCTAGATTATGATTGAATGCCTTATTGTAATGCGCCTTGTTCAATTTTATGCAAATAGCATGCATACTCGCAGAGTAATTAAGGTTTTTATAAAAATGGTCCCAAAATTTTCCAAGTTTTTCCCTTATAATTTTCAGAGTTCTTAATATAAAATAATATTTTTTTCAGAAAATATGACAAACAACATTGTAGATAGTGCCCTGTAATCAGAATTAAAAAATAATGAAAACTGTATACAAAATGAGTTGGTTTACTAAATAATTTTTTACTGCGCATGCGTCAACGATATCAAAATTCCATTTGCATATTATGTTAGCTAAAAGTATAGAGCAACTTTTGTAAAAGTCACAAAATCATAACTTGAAAATTATGAAAATAATCGTCAATTGAATAAGTTGAAAATCCGTTATTCTCAAAATGAAGCAAAAACAAGAGGGGTTGTATCCATATATTCATTGATAAGTGTCAATATAGAATACACAATGCGGGATGTACTACATTTGGATAAAATCCCTCATTTTTTTGCTTTATTTTGGAAACAACGGATTTTGTCCTTTTTCTATAGACGATTACTTCCAGAATTTTCAAGCTATGATTTTGAGATTTTTACAAAAGTTGCTCTATACATTTAGCTAACATAATATGCAAATGGAATTTTGATATCTTTGACGCATGCGCAGTAAAAAATTATTTAGTAAACCTACTCATTTTTCATACAATATTTATTATTTTTTAATTCTTATTGCAGGGTACTATGTGCAATGTTGTTTGTCATATTTTCTGAAAAAAATATTATTTTATATTAAGAACTCTGAAAATTATAAGGGAAAAACTTGGAAAAATTTGGGACCATTTTTATAAAAACCTTAATTACTCTGCGATTATACATGCTATTTGCATAAAAATGAACACAGTGTATTACAATAAGGCATTCAATCATAATCTAGAGTTTGAGCGCTTTTGCTACATTAGTTTTGACAGGGTTATTCAAAAGATATTCATTATTTTTTAATTTGTTGACGGTCCCCTATGGCGTTTCGGTAAAATATCTTCACGGAGATGTATGACGTATACTATTATATTTATACACTAAGAGTTTCGAGATGATTCCTCATGTATTTTTCTAGATATTTAGTAAAATGTCTAAAATCGCAAGTGTCCCATAATCAATGGCAATATAGTGTATATATAGATATATAGATATATAAGCTGGTGCGACTGCAATAGGTAGTATTTCATACGAAATCTACCTAAAAATGCTATCTTTATTTGATTATATATTGTCACAAATTGAAATGACAAAAAAAAGCAAAGTGAATGGTATAACTGCAAAACATTACATAAAAATTCCTATATACGGTTTAAAAAATGGGAAATCAAACTACACAAAACGCAACACATTAAAAGTAATACAGTTAATAAAGTATTAAAATATCTTGTATCGGAATTCGAACTCTTTGAAATGACATCAAAAATATACACAACAATTTTAGTACTTAAAAATGGCGCAAATCATGATTGTTGAATAGAATGAGGAAAATTTTTATGTAGTGTGGTGTCCTTAAATAGTTAGAACAACATAGTTTATACAATAATATAATGTCTGCATCTGTTTTCTATGCATGCGATGAGGTTTTCATTAAAAAAATTAGCATATTCTTTCTTTAAAAAATGATACATAAAAATCTCGAAAATGCCCACAAAAGAATACAATGTGTCCTTTCGACTGTGTTCCAGATATGCTCAATCTGATTTAAATGGGTAGTGCATGTTAGCCATTACATACGCTGCTTTGTTTTCTTTTCAAACTCATTCTCATGAAATTGAGCTGTATTTCGCTTTAGCATGCTGGAAATAAAACGAATTGGCAATCATGAATGTGGTAGAGAGTTTACAGAGGTTCTGGATTTTTTAAAAACCACTGTACATCCGCTCTTTCTCAAAAATCTGCAGTATATACTTTCTTCTCTAACTTGAGTGCATACTCTCTGATTAGAGTGTATATTCTGTTTTTTTACGACTATTCCACTGTTGTCAATATCCATAGTATAAGGTACGAACGAGGTCTGAATATCTCGTTTACATAAGCTTTGAGCCATCAAGTGTCATCACAAGTGGTTTACAAATCGGAACATATTTTTTAAGCATAACATGCTGGCTCAAATACGACAATGTGAACTCGATTATGTAATTTTACCCGAAAAAGTTATTATTCAAAAGACCTGTTAGTGAAATTGAGAAATTGACTCTATGATAAAATCCCTAGATTAATACAGCTGAAAAGTTAATGTCCCCCCCATACTAATATGTAATGAAATTCTTTTGTGGTGATGTGTAAATGAAAATAAATATTTTCTTTTGCGCGGCATGTTCTACAAAATATATATTCTAGTACTCTTCATAAATGCATATCAATTTCATTATGTTTCTATGGGTATAACTTCATTAAAAAGTACTTGGAAACATTTCATTCCATTGGCCGCAATGTACATTTGACTGTCCCTGTATTCGAATTGTTTATCCGATTTTATTAAAACTTGCATTGTTTCAATAAAATTCGTCAACAAATAGATATTTAAAATTTCAAACGATTCGGTAGGATAATTTTTATGCTGTTGTATGCGGACAGACAGACGGATGGATCAGATGACGACTATAGGTACTAAATATTTATAATTATTAGGGACACACCTAAAAAACAGTTAAATTTAAAAGCGCATACCAAAATTGAAAACGCGTTTTCAGAAATTATTGCTAAAAGAGAGTATTGTAACCGATTTCTTTTGTGTGTCCCTGTAACTGGATTAAAAATGCTATGAATGTCCTGTTATATCGCAATCATAATGAAGTTCAATGGCTTATATAAATTTCACAGATTTGCAATAGCGTAATTTCATTAAAATACTCTGCAAAGATTTCCCCCCAATAGACCATAGTGTAATGAAATTCGTTTGAGTGCCCATGTAGATAAACTATTAATCCCACATACTTCATATACAGTACAAAACATACCTAGTAGACCCTAAAAAAGGTTTACAAATTCCATATAAATCGGTGTATATTTACGGATGTTAGAGCGCGGGCAGACGGATAGACAAACCGAATGCATAAACACTTTTCAGCTTTGTTGGAAAGTGTAAAAAAAAGCAACCTCACAGGCTGAAGATCGCGACCACATCAATTCATTTAATGATTTAAAGGGAAAAAAAAAGAAGAAGAAGCTCGCTAAAAAATTTAGAACAGGATATGGTACACTTTTTTATATAATTGGCGCCAAAATATCGTAATTTTCTTTGCATGGTAACCCAACAGTTGTTGTCTGTTTATTAATAAATTGTTTATTTATTTTTTCTACATTCATTTAATCTAATCATTAACGAGATTTAATCGTGGTTTTTATTGTTACTTCCATTTTAAAATAATAGAAATTAATTTCAAAATGATTTTCGCCAAATTTGTGCCAAACCCGATATGTATATGATATGTCTTCCCTAATTTCATGGTACTTTTCCAATACATTCACCATGGCGTTTTTATAAATCATGGTCCAATTTGGGTTTCAGAAACTGAGATTTGAAACCTGATGTTCATGTTTATTTTTACTCATGAATATGGCACAGACGTTCTATTTATGTGCCAAAATATAAGCTACACGATTTTTTCCCCCACCAAATTGGTGAAAATGTTATTTTTGAATATTGCTATAAGTATTTTACGATTTATTGTGATATTTATATTTTTTTATTATATTTTCTATTATCTTTATTATTTATACTTTATTCATCGCTTCAGCTATCGATTTTTTTTTTTTTTTTTTTTTTTTTTTTTTTTTTTTTTTTTACTTGATTATTTTGTCGACCAAAAAAGTATCGCCAAACAATAAGATAAAATGCCAATAATGAAGGATCGTGAATGTCGCATTAGATCGCATTAAGTTCGTGTGTTTAAAACATTATCAAGTGATTTTTTATCCTACTTTTTATTTGTATTTTTATCAATGTTTCACTAATTTTTATCTTCTTTCGTTATTTAAATTAAAAAAATCCCTTTCGGCATGGCCTATAGGCGGAGGTTGATTTCGAAAAGTTTTCATCTCAAAAAAAAAAAAAAAAAAAAAAAAAAAAAAAAAAATTAAATGATTAGAGATAAACCCAGTTTAACTACTTTATTCAACCGCTTTTAAAAATTTTTTAATTTCATTTTTCTGTAAGAACTGGTTTTATCGAAATCCTCTTAAATGAAATTCTACTCAAATGCCCATTTTGGCAACATATTTTGAATTATATTCTTACTTTATTAAAAAAATTGACCAATATGCTCATTATGTAGTTCCTAAATAACAAAAAACTGTTAATTAAATTCGTTTGACAACAAAATTGAATTTAAAAATGAGTAATAAAATTACCAATTTATTATTTTAATACATCCACAATTCTTTAATCAAGATTGCTTTGAGAAATTTTGTACGAAGTGCCCACTTTGACAGATTTTTTAAAATATATATTTAGCCTTTATCAAAAATCTGACCAATACGGCACATTACACAGTTCCTAAATAATGAAAAACTGTCAATTGGATGCGTTTGAGAGCAAAACTGAATTTAAAAATGAGTCATAAAATAAACAATTTGTTATTTGAATACAACCTCAATTCTTTTATCATGGTCGCTTTGGGAAAATTTTTTGCGAAGTGCTTACTTTGACAGCTTTTAAAAATATGTATATTCACCCTTTATCAAAAAATCAAAGAATACGCACATTATATAGTTCCTAAGTAACAAAAAACTGTCATTTGAATGCGTTTCAGAGCAAAATTGGATTTAAAAATGAGTCATAAAATAAACAATTTGTTATTTGAATACCCACAGTTCATTAATCATGATCGCTTTGGGAAATTTTGTGCGAAGTGCCCATTTTGGCAGCCTTTTTTTGAATTATATTCTGCCTTTATCAAAAAACTGGCCACTCCGTCACATAATATAGTTCCTAAATAAGAGAACCTGTAAATTGGATGCGTTTGGGAACAAAAAAAGATTTAAAAATGACTCGGTAAAAACGCAATTTTTTTAATTTCCTCAAATTTCAATCATGATAATTTCGTGAAATTCTGTTCAAAATACCCTATTTGGCAGCCTTTTAAAAAATATATTCTGCCTTTATCAAAAAACTGGCCAATACGTCGCATTATATAGTTCCTAAATAATAGGACCTGTAAATTGGATGGGTTTGAGAACAAAAATGAATTTAAAAATGACTCAGAAAAAACGCAATTTGTTATACTTAATCAATTTTTAATGACGATAATTTCGGGAAATCTGTTCAAAATACCTTTTTTGGCAGCCTTTTTAAAAATATATTCTGCCTTTATCAAAAAATTGGCCAAAGCGTCGCATTATATAGTTCCTAAATAAGAGGATCTGTCATTTGGATGCGTTTAAAATCAAAAATGAATTTTAAAATGAGTCAGAATATAAGCAGTTTGGATTTAAGGTTTTTACTCCAACTCCTATTTTTGTTTAATTTATTTTTGCTATAAGAATGGGTTCTATGAAAAACTTGTCAATATAAAAGTTGTAGATCTTATTGTGAAGATGTAAAATAAATTTAATTAGATTTGATTGCTTAAGAATTGAGTAAGTTATGGGTTTTTTTCTTTTTCCTCCCCCCTTTTTCTTTTCGTTTTTAATTTTTTTCCTCGATAAAAATTGGTCCTATCAAAAACTTGTAAATACAAAAGTTTTAGATAATATTGAGTACATTTATATAAAATTTAGTTGGATTTAATATCTTGAGAATTGACGAAGTTATGAATTTTTTTCTCCCAAAAACCATGTTTTTTTCGTCCCTTGAGCCCATTTTTAACTTTATCAAAAATCTGTCATGCATAAACTTTTTGCCCATTTCTTAGAAGTAATATAAACTTTAAACTGATTCGATATCTATTTTAATTAAGAAGTTATCGCGTTTTTTCTGTTTTCACAAAAACCCTCCCTATTTCCACCCCCTTGGTCCGATTTTGCCCATTAACGAACTCGACCGAAATTTTAGGCTCCTTGATTTTATGTAAAAGTTTGAAGAAGATCTGAGCATAATTATGGAAGTTATCGTGTCTAGAAGAAAGTGATATACACCGATAGATAGATAGATAGATAGATAGATAGATAGATAGATAGATAGATAGATATATAAACTTTTTTACTGATGGTGGTTTTGGGGTCTAGGAGTCATGATTCGTGTAGATCCGCAAAAATGTTTCAGAAATTCCAACATGGGAGACAATGCAATAGGTAGTATTTCATACGAAATCTACCTAAAAACTGTCAATATGTATAATTTGCAAAATTGATCAGCGAGATATACAAGTAGTACCAATATTTTATTTAAACACGCATTTTATTTAAACACAGCAGAATTGTTTCCAATTTGCATGAGCGAAATATAAGAGGTGCTAATGTTGGTTATAAAGTTCTATTATAAAGAATATCGCAAAATCTCAAGTACTGAGTTACTAAGAATTAAGCTTTTTTCTTTTAAATTAACAAAAACAATAAAATTATTTTCCAGTTTCTTTCTGAAGTTGAAGTATAATTTATTGTACTTAAAAATTGTTTGCGTATTTTCCTTGCTCCATGTTCTTAAATTTGGGAATCTAACGAAAATATCCAACAGGTGAAAAATGACGCACACCAAATTTCTGTGACGTATGAAAATAAATTGTGCTTTTTTATAAGTTTTTTAATATAACTTTTAAACTATTTGGAACTAATTTTTAAAAGTAGGTGCATTCATCAGGTTACCTTCATAGGTATCTTTTGGTACAAACAGAATTGAAATCCGACAAATATTTTTTAGATTTGCTTGATGAAAGAATTTTTTAGACTTTTAATATCGTTACGTACTATGTGTATAAGACTTCGCTTCGCTCAGACAATTATACTCATCAGTTGCCTTACGATCAAAGTTAATCCCTAAGCACTGCATAGATATACAGTGGCTCACTTTAAAAATTTTCAGTAAAAAAGAATTTCCCTGGAATTATATTCGTAATCCCTATATTTGCGATCTTGAAATAAGTATTTTGACAATTATTTGCTTACAACAAACATTCCATTCCATAATAATCGGATAAATGTCACGCAACTAAACTTATATGAGCCTCGCGTCTAAAATAATTAATCTAGAGTGAAGTCATACAGATGGAGATTCACTGAGGCTTTAAATGAACTTTGCTTTGAAGTGCGCAGCTTACAAAGAGACGTTTCAAATGCAAACTGTTCCTGAGATGTTCAGTTCAAATAACTACAAGAAAAAGGTTTATTTGTGTGCAACAAAACATACTGAATCTAAATCATATTACTAAATCTATGATGTTGCAATTATTAAATGAAACATAAACATTCGTTTAAATCATATTTTAGTGAGTTTTAGATGCGAGGCATTGCAATTCAGATTTAACTTATGCTTTTAAGGTATAAAGAGAAAGTTATCTATTCTATACATATATAAAATAGTTTGTCCTGAGAGACTGATATACAGCCCAAACTGTTGAACGTAGAAACATAAAAATTGGGGAAAATACATTTATTATGCTGTTCTTCCCCTAAGAGGGGCAAATCGGGAGTCGAAAATTACGGAACATCGTTCTATTTCTGAACAGCCATATAAGGTAGCAGCGTGATATTCCAGAAAATAAACAACTAAATAAATAATTAAACACACATTTCAGCGATTTTAAAAATTCGCCCCGCGATGTATTGAGCCTTGTAATCTGTGACTAATTTGTTTCACTCCGAAGCTAGATGAACCTGTTTTTAATGGAAATTGCTATTAATATGTTCACACAAATTAAACGCAATATTAACATTTGAATGTTTTTTAGCGAATTTTTATAAAATATGCGTATTTTTTATATTTTTTATAAAATCTGCAATATTTATATATATAATGAGAAAATACTTATTGTCAAAAACAAGGTTTATGTATAGAGAAATATTGCTAAAATAGCTGTTTTGTTAATATATAGTCAATTTTAAATATTTTCTAATAAATCAGGGTTAAATATTAATTTATAAAATTAATGTGTATGATAATGTAATTTATAAAATTAAATCTGTTGTACACGTAAGAGAATTATTGCAGATAAAGTTTTATTTAAAGTTTTAATAAATAGTATTTAAAGCGTTTTTGCTCAAATAAAATAAATATTTGTGCATAGATATATTTCAACATAGAAAAACTTTCTTTTATTTACCTTTAAAAAAAATACCACAAAAAGTTTGCAAATTTAACAACATTCTAAGATTGTATAATATTCTATTCCATTTCGTCACAAATAGAATACTTTTAAAAATGAAGTTCTATTTTAAATTTTTGATTTTCGTAGCCATATAATAAATTATCTAAAGTTTATCGACATAAATGAAGTTTTTAATGCACTTCAAAGTACAAAAAGACGATTATGAAATTAAGTATTATTATAAATACTATTATATATATTTTACGTATAATCAGCATAATATTAGTACATTTAAATCTGCAGCTCTAAAAATAAATGTGTAGGTTTAACAATTTTGCTTTTCGGAGTCAAAAAATTCTTTATCTAAATTAAGAGTCTCTGCAATGGTAAATTTGAAAGTAATATATCAATTATTATTTATATATAGAAAATTTTCCATTCTCGAATAACTGCATAGATTTCATGCATGGGATAAACAGTTTATTGCTGATTGTTAAAAAGTTAATTCAAAAATAATTATATCAAATGTGTATCATCATAAAAATCGCTGCAATTTGAATTTACACGTTTTAATTATTTGAAATTTACTTAAATGTATATATTGTTTTTATGTGACGGAAAATATACATTAAAATAATGTTTACAAAATTATTCGACATAAATATAGTTTCATGATTTACAGAAAGGAATACAAGTTTAAAAATTAAAACACACGTTTATAATGAATGGAATTTACTTATAAAACAATTCTTGTAATTTTTACATGCATTCATAATATATTAGAAGCAAAAAGTAAAATTGTACTATTTTCCTGTTCTATATAGAGCAATTTCAGCGAGTATTATAGCTGTTATTTACGAACAAACAACTTCAAAGTACCTTAAATTTTGCTGTACGTGAAAAAAAATTTAAAGCAAAAAAAAAAAAAAAAAGTCTTTCTTTGAAACTTTGAAATGTTGCATTGCGTCTGACAGCAACACTCTCGACGAAGGAAATGACAACATTTTTGTAAAAAAATTGAAGCTGGAAAACTAGAAAACAAAAATCACGTGAACATATACATGTATTTAATTAAAAATTATTTGGATGATTATTTGGATGTATAATGGAAGGTGAAATATTTTATTTAAGTGCTTCATTATTCCTGCGTAGCATCTGTATCCAAATTTTAGGAAGCTCCATTGATGTTATTATTTATTTATTTTAATTATGCAACGGCTTTACAAAATAAAGCACAAGTAGCAGACAAATACATGGTTTACCGAAAGCAAAAATTGCATTTTCTTTGTGCATCTATTATTTCGCTATTAATAATAAAACAAGCATACATTGCGTGGAAAATCACATCAAAGGTGAGCACGATAAATGTATCTCAACAGTTATTTCCCTTCAGCAACTGTTCTACTTCAGGAAGCATAAGCGAGTAAATGTCACACAAGTAAACGGTAATCAATCTCTTTATTCTCGTCTGAAGCAATATAAGTCATCTAGAATGAGAGTCAATGTGTATTTGAACAATTGTGTCTTTTGTTTAGCTAAATGTATGTTTAAAATACAAATAGTTTTAAGATTTATCTTCATATATACAGAATATGAAAGTTTAATTACTTTCAAGAAGTCATCATAAATCTAACTTAGATTAATTTAATAATCGTGTCGTAATTGACAAAAGTATTTAACAATATTTAAAATAAAACACATTATTTCAAAGAGTGTTTTTATTGCATGTTACGTTTTAGCTAAATTTTATTGCAGCATTCATGTATATAAATGTATATATATTCTGGCGGACCCGACAGACGTTGTCCGGAAGTCACGTCTTTAATTCGAAAATTTAAAACTTTTTTGAATAAGCTGTAACAATCTGGACCGTTTTGATGAAATTTTTTATTAAAAAGTTATTAGAATATATAATATCATTATATGTACATTTATCACAATTCGGCCAATCGATAGCGTTGGAGTATATGTGTATTATGAGCGTAGTATTTACCATGCGTATTATTATATTTATGTACATTTATTTGATTTTTTGGAGGCAGTGCCAGCCAAGCCAAGTTACATGCAATTTTTCAACAGACACACATCCAAATATCTACAAGTTTTTTCATGATCTAAAATTTAGTTAAAAAATTTAACTTTATTCTTTTACGATTTCCCTTGGATACTTAATTTTAGTTTTGAAATTGGTTTGGGTTACACCTACTCATAAAAATCAAATAAATGTACTTAAATATAATAATACGCATGGTAAATACCACGCTCTTAATTTAATTTCTTATAACAATTATGTAAGGAAATTATTTTTCACTTTTCAGTAATTTTTGAATTCGGTTCAATTTTTGATAGAAAAGTTTATTTTTCTCTTTTTAGTTAAAAGTTAACGATTTTTTTAAGTTGGTTAGTTAAAATTATAATACAGATTCAGAATCAAGCTTGTGGATAGGCCTACCAATTTGTTTGAGGACAACAAGTCCCACCCAGCAATGTTTATAAGAAAAAATACAGAACAATTATACAGTAAATAAAGGTATGTAACAAAAAGTAATTGATATAATCAAATAACTATAGGTAACCATAGTAAAATAAATTAGTTGAGTGCTTTACAGACGTATAGCACATAAATTTTGTTTAACAGTAACAGTAATTCTAAAACTGTTTTAAAGTAAAAGTTTGTTAGATTAGTTCCATAACTCATCATCATTATCATATAAAAGGTCCCTTTAAGGCATTTGGGACAGTCCTTGATTTTTTTCAATTAATGTTACGCAGTTTATGAATTGTTGTAAAAGTGCTAGTTGTTTTCTTATTATATTAAAACATCCATGTTACTTTTAATTTGTGAGAAGTCACTAATTTTATTAGTTTTACCTAATTACTAAAATTACTGAACCAATTTCGATGAAATGGAAGTGGTACCAATTCGAGAGTAACCTCTTTAATTTAGCACAAAAAAAAAAACAAATTAATCGGTTGGATAGTTTCGAAGTAATCGGTGAACATACATAAAAAAATACATACGCTTCGAATTGATAACCTCCTCCTCCTTCTTTTTTGAAGTCGATTAATAAAATGTATAATACGGAAAAATTTATTGCAAATTATAGTTGAATGCAAATTATGTCAGGAGTGGGGTTCGAACCGATGCTCTCTTTCGAGAACCAGAGCTTAAATCTGGCGCCTTAGACCACTCGGCCACCCTGACTGCACTCCAGTCTACGAGCTTATTCAACGTCCATGTTTCTTTTAATTTGTAAGTAATCACTAATTTTAATAGTTTTGCCTGATTACTAAAAAAGTATTGAACCAATTTCGATGAACTGGAAGTGGTACCGATTCGAGAGTAACCTTTTTAATTTAACACATACACACACACAAAAAAAGACAACAACAACAAAAAAATCGGTTAGATAATTTCAGAGTAATCGGTGAACATACATAAAAAAATACAATTTCATAAAATTGATTTGTCAAATTGATAACCTCTTCCTCCTTTTTTGAATTCGGTTAAAAAATATAATACGGAAAAGGTTATTGTGTACATGTATGTTAGGAGTGGGGTTCGAACTCACTCTGTCTTTCGGGAAGCGGAGCTTAAATCAGGCGCTTTAGACCGCTCGGCCATCCTGACGTCACTCTCTATGACGAACTTATTCAATGTCCATGTTATTATTAATTTGAGAGAAACTCCGAATTTTATTAGTTTCTGCTTATTTACTAAAAATAGTACTGAATGAATTTCTATGAAACGGAATTGGTACCAATTCGAAAACAAGCTCTTTCATTTAACACTAAAACCAAATTAATCGGCTGAATAGTTTCTGAGTAATCGGTGAACATACATTAAAAACAAAATGCATACACGTCGAATTGATAACCCCCTCTCCTTTTTTGAAGGTGGTTAATAATACGGCAAAAATTACCGTAAAACATACACGTTTATGAGGAGTGGGGTTCGAACACACGATCTCATTCTTCGAGAAACAGAGCTTAAATTGGTACCTTAGACCGCTCGACCATTTTGTCCGCATTCTAGTCAACGAATTTATTCAACACTTTTAATTAGCGAAAAATCACTAATTTTATTAGTTTTTGCCTAATTACTAAAAAAGTGCACAATCAATTTCGATGAAATGTGAATCTAAATCATTCTAGAATCAACTGAAACACACACATAAAATTGCATTAAAATCGGCACAGTCGTTTAGGAGGATTTCAGTCACATACACACGTACAGAAGAATTATATTTATAAAGATACACATGCATATATGTCTGTAAAATGGTTCGTAATTTTATTGCATAACCTCCTCAGTCCTGAGACAAATTTTACGTGGCACTACAAAAACCAGTTTAAAATTATTATAAAACATATCCAAACATACATTAGATTGTATATTGATTCTTCTAACATGCACACATCTATTATAAAAGTCTGTATGTAATTTTAACAATTCTAAAAGAAATTAAATTAATTTAAATGGTGATTTTTAGTGTCGCCTCCAGACGACATCAGGACTGAGAAGGATAAATAGATATACATAGCGTATATAGGGAACACAAGTAGAATATCAATGCATGGTGCATCTAAAGGAAAAAACTGCTTTTTCTAAATGCATCTATTATTTCGCTATTAATAGTAATTCAGGCACACTTTGCGTGAGAATTCTCTGCATAGGTGATCACGATAAAAGTATTTCAGCAGTTATTTGCCTTCAGCAATAGTTCCACTCCAGTATAAGCGGGTAAATGTCACGCAAGTAAACGGTAATCATTCTCTTTGTTTCCATCTGAGGCAGTATATTAAGCAATAAGTAATCTAGAATGAGACTCAATGTGTATTTGAACAATTATGTTTTCGGTGTAGCTAAAGGGATATTTAAAACACAAATTGTTTTAAGATTTCTCTTCGTATTGCACAATATGAAAGTTTAATTACATTGAGGAAATCATAATAAATCTGACTTCAATTAATAAAATAATACTGATGTTGTAAAAATTATTTGGCAAAATTAATAATTAATTAAATAAAATATACATGGATTCAATGTGTGTTTTTATTCCATGGTATGTTATTTCTGAGATATTTTTACGTCATTCTTATATAGATGTATTTATAAACATGTGCATACATGTGTGTAAAATTTGTAGGGTTTTATTTTGCATAAGTAGTTACACATAGCGTACACATTAATAGTTATACAAAGCGTATATAAATCAGAAACTGCATTTATTAAATGCATCTATTATTTCGCTATTAATAGTGAAACAACCATACTTTGCGTAAGAAATCGCCGCATATGTGAGCTCGATAAAGTATTCGAACAGTTATTTGCCTTCAGCAACTGTTCCACTCCGGCAAGTATAGCAGGTAAATGTCACGCAAGTAACCGGTAATAAATCTCTTTGTTCCCATCTGAAGCAATATTTCAAGAAATAAGTCAATTAGAACGAGACTCAGTGTGTATTTTCTGTAGCTAAAGGTATATTTAAAATACAAATTGTTTTAGTATTTCTCTTCATATACGCAAAATAGGAAAGATTAATTATTTTCAGGAAATCATAATAATTCTCTCTTGAATTAATATAACAATCGTTTTGTAAAAATTATTTGACAAAATAAAAAATTAATTAAATAAAAAATGCATGAATTCAACGAGTGTTTTTATTGAATGTTAAGTGACATTTTTGCGACATTCAAGTATAGATATATATGTATATACAAATGCATATCTCTTTGTAAAATGGATAGGGTTTTATTTTGCATAAGTAGTAATACATTGCGTATATATTGTATGTTTCATATATATTTTATGTAAGTATGTATGTGTGTGTAAAACGTAATATTTTTTCAACTAAATTTTTGCATTGCTATAGTGTTATAAGACGTTTTTCTTTATTTAGTTTTAAATTTATATGCAACCCTCTTGATTTTTTGTAAATTGATTTTATTTTAAAATATGTGAAATTTTATCCTATTTTTATTTTAAATTTCACATCGCTATAGAATAGTCTATTATTCTGTATTTAGTCTTTACTTTATATTTATCCTCTTTATTTTTTGTAAATTGATATTATTTTAAAATTTTGCGTAATTAGTTATTCTCGTTTTTCATACTTTGTTTGAATATATCCACATTCAGGATTTTTTTTAGTCACATAATTTTTAAATTATAAAAGTGAACACTTTACATAAAAATAAATATCTATATGTATCTATCTTTAAAAAAAAACAATATTTTTTCACAAAAATTCTTTTTCTTTGGAAGAATCGCATAAAAGTTTAAATAACATGAAAAAAAAGCTTATTTTTATTTTAAATTGGCTGTAACAAGTAAATCTTTTATTTATTTTTTTATGTTCTTGAAATATAAAGTTTAGGTATTCAATTTTTCTTTTTTCGTTTAAAATAAGAATGCGATAAAAAGATCTTTCTTTTTAGATTGTAAATAATAACATTAGTAATAATTAGAAATTGGAAAACTTTTGAATCGGAATATTCAAATACAGTGATAACAATTTTCTTCTTATTGTTCACATTACTTATTCTATACTTCGTTATCTTTATATTTTAACTATCAAACAGGCGAATTACATTAGCATTTAGTAAAACAAAAAACAAGTGTAATGCTCAAATGGTAATTTTAATAAACATGTCAATAATGTACAAAATTTATTATTTACAATTTGTAACGGAATAAACGGAAAATGTATTGATCGAGAAAATTATAATAATAATATTGATCAAGAAAATTATAATAATACTTCAGAAAAAAATAAACTCCATTTACACTTCCTATGTAGGGCATTCGTCTATGACATATATATTTTCTTTCCTATATGATTCCGTCTTAAAAGATTTTTCTGTATAATATTTTTCGAAGTCTCAAACCCCATGGAATATGGATTAACGATATTAAAATGTAGGTGAAACACATACATATGAATACAGATTCATTGATAAAATATATTACAGCCTTTCACGCTTATTTAACTACAAAAAGTATAAATATGAAAAACGAAAAGATATAATAAGTATTTTTGGTCACAACTCCTCCACAGTAAATAATTTTTAACTATACCGAAGTAAAAAACTATGTAGAATTTCACAGCTGAGCCGGGCTATGATTTAAACATTTTTCGAGGCCGGTCCAGGTTATGACTTTAATATTTTTCCAAGCCGGGCCGAACTTTTCCCCCGTGAATTGGTTTGGGACCGAGCCTAGATATTTTGACCCATGCAGAACTCCAGTGCAGACTACCAACATATTTTGAAAACAAGTTTAGCTTTGAATCAATACGCTACTTTTCTATATCCAAATAAGAGGCCCTGCCTTAAATCGACATTTAATAACGGACAATGTTTTGGACAATTCCTCACTTATTTGCAAATTGAGTCAAAAACTCTTCGTTTACAGGCAAATTTAAGTAGTGTAAGTGACCATTTTTGGTGAATTTTGGATTTTAATATCTCAGTGATGTTTTTAGAAATGGAGATGAAATTTTTTTGTTCAATTGAGGAATGGATAATGGATAATTTCTTAATTGGGAATTTTGCCCTACGGAGGCCTTATAAAAATTTAATTTTAGTATTTTTTTCATATAGACCTCCATGGTGTTGCAACTTATGTTATCGAAAATTTCATCTTTATTTATGAATTTTTGCAATTGAAGTCCGGGTATAGGAGCAATATTTAAGGAAATAGCCTATTGTTTCGATATTTATGCCTCACCCGCTATATATGTTTAATTTATTAAAATATTTAAAATGTTACAACAGTGTGTATGCGTGTATATATGTAATCTGGATTCGGTAAGATTAAGCGTTTTTACATGCGTACCGATATAACTAGAAGCATGTCGTTAGTCATGGAGCGTGTCTTCGTTTATCTGAATCGCTGCGTTTTTTGACTCTGAATTTGGAGATTGGAATATGTAGATTTGTTTTTGAAAGATTATATTTCATTTTTAAAATGAATATTTTTAAAAAATTTTAAATAAAATTTTAATACAGAAATAATAATAAAATAAATAAACCATAAGTAATATAAATACATTTAAATTTTAAAATACAGAAATATGAAAGAAAAGGAATATTTTAGGAATTTAGTGTAAGAAAATTTCAATTAAAATAAGTGAATTGCACTATCTTTTAAATTGTACAATTTCCACATTTTAACGGATATATATTTCATTTAGAGTGTACAATGCTTACAAAACAAGCTGAAAAAATAAATATTTATCGTCGATAAATGAAACGTGGGTCAAATATAGAAGATTCCAGACGTTTGTTATGTCTTCAATTCAGACTTATATAAGTGCCTTAAAAATAAGACACTTTAAAATTCTAAAATTGAGCACTTCATTTTAAGACATTTATGGGATTGAATTTCAGACATTTTATTTACAGTATATATAACTTAAAAGTATTAAGATACTAAAGTGTCTTAATTTCATATTCAGAAACGTAAGTGTCTGATTTTCTCTTTCAGTCACACGATTTTAAGATATGATTTTAAGATACCTATATTTCTAGTGTTTAAATGTAGATGAGTGTAAGATGAGTGTGTTAGTGTTTTAAATATTTTTTCACTTAAGCAAAATGCAGTCGCTTTTAATGGATATCTTTTGGCTAAGGGAGGGACTGTATAAAAATTTGGAAAGTGTATGTTTAGGATGAGATGTAAGAAAAACTTTTAACGTTTATTTGTCTTTTCCTTCAATTTATAACTCACGAGATGAAAAGACTTGCAAGGGCCCAAGACCAAAGATTGGTGTTACCAATCATTACTTATGTCTAACTGTGAACAATTTCAAGAGCGTTTCAACTTTTTCCGAAAGTTCAATATACAGGGTGACTATAATTAAAGTTACGCTAACTGGAGCTACGTAGAATCTATTCTGGTCGACAGATAACAATAAAACTTCGGAAATACATTAAATTGATCACGGAAAAAAGAAATTTACACTAAAAAAATATATAATATTAGAGCTTATTATTATATTAAAGCTTATATTTAAGCTTTAATATAATAAATATAATATATTAAAGCTTTATATTAAAGCTTATATTAAAGCTATTATTATATAATAGATAGTGGTTTTCATCGCTAGAGGGTGGCAGAGAAAGAACGACCGTTCATGGAGAAGCTGGTTATTAGAATGGCAATAAATTATCATGAAAGATTCAGTTAGCCAAAACCAGCGATAAATAAGGTGGTTCCCCATTTTTCACGACAAATTAGTATCTTTTTCATAAAGCATCTTCAGCTGCAACTTTCGTTCTTTCGTCTCCGCCCTCTAGCGGTTAAAATCGTTATATATCGATCCAAAACTAAGCTATTTTTATTGTAAATTTCTTTCCCCCATGGTTCATTTATTGTCTTTCTCGTGTCTTCAGATCTGTCTACGAGAACGGGCTATACCTTGGTTCAAACTGAGTAAATTTAATTATAACCACACTGTAAATATGTATGTTGCGTTTTAGTATTAATAAAAACTACAATTTGGAAGTATTAGTGAATTCGTGAACAGATTAATGGTGGATTTCTTCATTATGTATAGAAAAATAATAATGTAATAAAAATAAAATAATAAATAAATAAATAAATAAATAGCTTTCACAAAGAAAACATAATGTACATGTCCAAATAATTCATTGGGCGTGAATCAACAGTAAAAAATATATTCCACGAGTGTCCGATATCGTGATAACAAATATTTCATTTTTCCTGTAACTGATATAATTATCATAATTGTAAGGTTCAGCTACTATACTTGTTTCTGTTATGTTGAAAGTTGCATGACTAACTTGATTATTCAATGCTTACAAACAGAAGGTGACAATTTATTTTATTTATACTTTATTTTGAGTTGTATTTATATGCGTTTCATAATGTAGCCATTTTTTTCATCCCTTGAGTATAAAAATAACGACTATCAAAACCAAAATTAAATTACTTTGAACTGAAAGTTTTGTTACAACATAATTAATGTTAAAAAAACTTTTAAATTATTTAATGTATGATATTTAGTTAATAATTTGGAATTTATGTAGCAGTACGCGCAATATTGTGTAGACGCTAATCAATCGAATATGGATACAGCCCCTCATTTTTTTGTTTCATTTTGAGAATATCGGATCTTTATCTTATTCTTTAGACGATAATGTTTAGAACTTTCAAGGTATGATTTTGAAACTTTAACAGAAGTTGCTCTATACATTTAGCTAACACAATATCCAAATGAAATTTTTATAGAGTTGACACATGCGCAGTGAAAATTTATTTAATAAACCTGCTCATTTTTCATACAATTATTAATATTTTTTTTTAATTTTGATTACAGAGTGTTATGTAAAATGTAGTTTCTCATATTTTCTGAAAAGAACATTGTTTTTTATTAAGATCTCTGCAAATTATAAGCAAAAAAACTTGGCAAAATTTGGGGCCGTTTGTATAAAAACCTTAATTTCTCTATGATTATACATGCTATCCGCATAAAAATGAACACAGGTTATTACCATAAGCAACTTAGTCATAATCTGCAGTTCGAAAGCTTTAGCTACATTAGTTTTGACAGGGTTCTTCCAAAGATATTCGTTCTTTTTTAACTTGTTTACGTCCTCTATTGGATTTTGGAAAATCTTTTCGAAAATATATGACCTGTACTATTTTGTTTATACATCTTGAGTTTCAGAGTCATTCCTTTTGTATATTTCTAGATATTTAACAAAACGTCTGAAATCGCAAATGTCAAGATTTATTAATATTTTTTTTGCTGTGACTGTATATATACCTGTTTAAAGATTTCTATATGTGAATGGACATTTCCATTGTGCCACACAGCCTTGTCATGTTTTTCATAGCGCCTTTGCTCGTTGTTTAAAAATTTGTTTATTATTGCTTCTAACTTTTGCCATTCACTGTCTAGCATAGATAGTTTTTACTATTGTCCTACGAAATATAGTTTTATATATATATTGTTTTATTTATAATAGATTTAACTATTCAGCTCCAATCTAGAAATAGAAAATTCGCTTGATATAAAGAAACAACATCTAGTAAAAGCCTTTAATAAGAAAATATATACCAGTTTAAAGTTTTCTATAAAGGAATGGACATTTCCATTTTTCCAGAAAATATTGTCAAGCTTTTTGTAACGTCTTTGCTTGTTGTTAAAAAATGTATTCATTACTACTTCTAACTGTCACCATTCACTATATGGCATCGTTTAAATAGTTTATGGTGTAATATGTGTTAACAAATATATTATAGAGCTAATTAGCTCCTATCTAGACATTGAAAATTCGCTTGATGTCTACATTCAATATTGTCACGCTTTTTCCAATTGAAAATTTGCCTGCTCTCTGACAGTGAAAAAGTCTTGCAGCTTTTTGAAAAATATGAATTGGAGACATATTTGTCATCTCTAAAAAATATGACAAATATTGGTTCTAAGTTATAAAGCTAATTCAAAATCTGCCATAAATTTAGCGAGAATCATAAAATTATATTTCACTCAAGTGCTAAGGTACATACCAAAGCTTATGGTTTTATTCTTTTTTAATTTGTATTACAAGGCTTGACTCGGAGAATAAATTGAAGTTCTGTAAACTGATTTTCCATGAATCGTTTTCTAATCTACGCTGTGACATATGTAAATGTAGCCACATTTTTGCAAAGAAATTCTAATGTTTATACCGGTTAAAAGTTAAACTTTAGTTAGGGTAAAGGTGTTTTAGGTAAAATAATAATAATAAATATTATATGGAGAAAAAATCTCTATGAAAGTCTAAAGTAATGTATTTCAAATTTCAAATTTGATTATGTTTTAGACAAACATTATGTTTATTTCACGCAAGTATATTTATATATCAATATATTTTTATACCGTATTTACATTTAAAAAAGGTATACATTCTCAATAATTGTAAAATGACTTACATGGATGTAAAAATATCCATCTTTTTTTTCGTTAAAACTAATAATAATAATAATAATAATAATAATAATAATAATAATAATAATAATAATAATAATAATAATAATAATAACAATAATAAATTGATTTGTGCTAAAAGCAGAACTAGAAAAGGCTGTGCAAAGCAGGAACAAATTTGAATAAAATAAATTGATTGGAAAATAATCATTAGATATTTCAGGCATACATTGATAATTTTCAGTTTTTAAAGTTAGGTTTATAAACTATAAAAATTGTATGTCGAATGTGATACGTTATCGCTACATGAAGTGGTTCCTCTAATGGAAAACTTTTTGTTCGAAACTATACAATTTTGCACGCGGGTTTCTCTTTTTTTTTTTTTTCGTTTGCATTTTATTATGTTTTTAAGTGAACTATGCCGGCTATCGCAGATACCATTCTGTTTAATTTTATCGTTAGTGCATGGATAGTTTATGACAGATAAAAACACTTTTAACCAGGGTCCGAAAAACGAGGGCGGCGAGTCGCCCGGGCGACTAAAAAATTCCTTTTCGAGAATAACTCTTTTATCTCCTTATTATTATTATTATTATTATTTCATTGGACAATTTAGCTCCATGTGAAAAAGTATTCATTTTTAACAGCGCGATTGTTTGTTGTTAAAGAAAATATATTGTATCGACGCTTCAAGTTAGCGAATGTTCCATTTTGCAATGAATGCGTTAATGTCAGAAAAAAGATTCTTCAAGCTGATCCTAAGAAATTTTTAATATCTGTTAGTCCTTACAGATAAATTATTGCAGTGTATGCATATTTGACGTATCTATGGAACTAAATATTGTTATTTTGCAACTTAATTTACACTGTATTGCAGCAAATGATGAGAAGTTTATAGTATTATGTGAAATAAAAATTCGAATTTATTGAAAACTTTATAATTACTAAAATGAGAGCAATCTAATACTCATATTAATAAAGTGTATGTTTTCTTATATAAGTTTTTAGATAAAATAATTTACATAAAGAACAGTGATAATTTCTTTTTAAAGTGAGATACTTCAGTCACTTCATACAACACATAAAATATGTCTTTTAAATAATTCCCCCCCTTTTTCTTTACTTTATTACAAAAATTTATCTTCATAAAAATCTTTTAAATGTGAAATTCTGTGCTCTTGTACATGGAAAAACACTGAAATAAATTTATTATTATATTTCCAGTAATAAATTATTAAAACTTTTTTTGACGATCGGCCTAAAGTAGATTAAACTCTTCTTTTAATTTTGTGCCTAATTCCCTAAAATGGTTAGATCTAATAAGTAAATTTGAGCAAAATATATTGCTTTTTCCCTTATTTTAAATTAAAAAAAAATGTTTCCTGCAAATACATTTTTAAGCTTAAAATGAAAGCGGAGTAAAGGAATATCCAGTTTTTTAAAGTTGTAAAAGGAAAGCAGCATTTGTTTCTTATTTACTTTAAATTTAACGCTTACAATGTAATAATTTCTTCTTAAAGTCAGATACTTCAATCATTTCATACAACTTATAAAATATGCCTTTTAAATAATTTCTCCCTTTACTTTATTACTAAAATATAACTTCATACATATTCTTTTAATGTGAAAATATGTGTTCTCTTACATGGAAAAAACATTGAAATAAATTTCTCATCATGCGTCGAGTAATAAATTATTAAAACTTTTTTTCAATCTGCTAAAATAGATTAAACTCTTCTTTTAATTTTGTGTCTAATTCCAAAAATGTTTAGAGCTAAGAAATAAATTTAAACAAAATATATTGCTTTTTCAATTATTTTAAAATTAAAAAAATATTGTCTGAAATACATTATTAAGTTTAAAATGAGAGCAGAATCAAGGAGTGTTCAGATTTTAAAAGTTGTAAATGTAAAGTATAAAAGTTTCTTATTTACCTTAAATTTAATGCTTTGACCTATAAACACATTAAATAGTAAAGATTTGTAAGTTGTTTTAAGTGGTTAAAAATTTAGAATAACATCAAGTAATTAAAATTTTTATAAATTATTTATAAATAATGAATTATGGTAGAAATTTTGGATATCTCTATTCACGAAAATTGTCCAAGTTTTTAAAAATTTAAAAAATAAAAATGAAAATACCATTGATTATTATTACAGATAAGCAATGTTTAATTTAATATGTAAAAGAATGTAAAACCAGAAAATAATTAATGCTTTAATTAAGTCTAAGAAAAATATTACACAATAACTCTCATTATACTATATCGATTTATTGTAAATAAAATATGTTGGACAAAGATAATTGCTTGAATATTTTTATGTAAGATATACTGTAAATCAGAATTATAATTGCGTCTTTTAAATTATCAATTAAATATATATTGCTCCGTGAATACAGTACAAAGATTCGTATAAAAAAGTAAGTATTTTTAACAAAACTTTAATTTAAAAGATCGATCTTCTATCAATCTTCATGTGAAATTCTTTTGATTGAAAATATCGAGTCTCAAGGATAAGGAACTCAAAATTGATTTCCTCACCATACACCTAACAATAAAATATTAAAAGAAATCATATCGATTTCAGGAAAATTAATCATTTCTATTAATCTTGCGCGAAATTCTATTAAAAATTTAGAGCTAATCACAAATTGAAACATTTATAATTATTCCTTTAATAACATTTTTTTTCTCTATCTTATAAAATATGAACAATAATTGTCCAAGTTTTAATAAAGTCATTTATTTCACTGATTTTGTGCAATGGAAACAAGAATGATCAATTTTGCATCAGACATTCTTTATGAAACGCTTTCCAACATTAAAAGAAGTAACTATGTTGAAATAGAATTTTTAAATGTTATAAAATGATATAACTAAATAAACAGTCATGAAAAGAATATGTAATACTTTTAAAATCCATTTTCAGCAAATGACTCTACATTGGGTAATCTTTGCAAATTCTTCTGTTAAGCCATGCATTTACAATAGTAATGATAAGTTTCGTTCTTTCTCTCTGTGTCTGTCTGTCTACGATAGCTAGCTTAAGTTACCACATGAAAAAGTATATTTTTAACAATAATTTAATTAAAAAGATAGATTTTCTTAAATCAATCTTCTTTTGAAATTATTTTGATCGAAAATATCATGTCTCAAGGATAAGAAACTCAGAATTAATTTCGTCCCCACACCTAACGATATATTAGTAAATGAAAGCATATCGACTTGGGGAAAATTAATCATTTCTCTTACTCTTGCGCGAAATTCTATTAAAAATTTAGAGTTAATCACAAATTGAAACATTTACAATAATGCCCTTAACCATATTTTTTTCTCTATCTTATAAAATATGAACGATAATTGTCCAAGTTTTAATAAAGTAATTTATTTCGTTTATTTTTTACAATATAAATCAAGATTTTTAAATTTTGCATGAAACATTCTTTCTAAAACATTTCCAACACTAATGGAATTTACGGTGAAGAAATACAATTTTTATATGCTGTAAAATGATATAACTATGTAAACAATAATGAAAAAAAAAAAAACTATGTGACACTATAAAAATTCATTTTCTGCAAATGCCACTACAGTTAGTATTGTGTAAAAACTCTTTTGTAAAGTCACGCATTTATAGTAGCAATATAAAGTTTCGTTTACAACACAACCAAAAACGACAAACTTTGAATCGGACATTCTTTACACTGTAAAAAAAATCTGTAATGTTACTACACTTTTTCTAGGAAATTGGGATTCCAAGAACTTTTCATGTAACGGTAACAGAAAAAATCTTTGCAACCTGTTCTTTAACATGAATTTTTTCTGTCACCGTTACATGAAAAGTTCTTGGAATTCCAGTTTCCTAGAAAAAGTGTAGTAACATTACAGAATTTTATTTACAGTGTACAAAACGCTTTCCAACATTAGCAGGATTTATTAAATTGAAATAGAATTTTTACATGATATAAAATGATATAACAAAATAAACAATCGTGAAAAAATTTATGAAATACTATAAAAATCCATTTTCAGCAAATTACTTTACATTCGATAATGTGTGCAAATTCTTCTGTTAAGCCATACACTTATAATAGTAATGTAAAGTTTCGTTTTATTTTCTCTATGTGTGTGTGTGTGTCTATCTGTCTACAATGGCTAGCTTAATTTACCACACATAAAAGGATATTTTTAACAATAATTTAAATAAAAAGATCGATTTTCTTAATTCAATCTGCATGGGAAATTATTTTGATTAGAAATATCATGTCTCAAGGATAGGGATCTCAAAATTAATTTCCTCACCATACACCTAACAATAAATCATTAAAAGATATCATTCGACTTTAGGAAAACTAATCATTGTTATTAATCTTGCGCGAAATTCTATTAAAAATTTAGAGTTAAGCACAAATTGAAACTTTTAAAATAATGTCCTTAATCACATTTTTTTCTTTATCTCATATAATAAACATAATAATTTAATGTGTAAAAGAATGTAAAACCATAAACCAATAAAAACATTAATTACTATCTATGAAAATCAATATACCATGAAAATCAATGTATTGTATCAATTTATTGTAAAAGTATATTGGACAAAATTCGTTTTAAAAATTTTTCTAAACACTGTAAAAAGTATCTGTAAATTTACTAAAAATTTTCTTGAAAACTGGAATTCCTAGAACTTTTTATGTAACGGCGACAGTAAAAATTCATGTAACGGATACAGATTTACACTGAAAATAAAAAAAAATCTGTAAAGTTAATAAGGATTTTTTAGGAAACAAGGATTCCTAGAATTTTTCATGTAACTGAACCCAAGTTACAGATAAAAGTTTAGTAAGATAACTGTATCTTTAACAGTTTTCGCTTGTAAAGTAACAGATTTCTGTAGCTTTACAAAAATTAGTTTTGTAGATTTACATCTTTTCCTGTGCAGTGAACAGATAAAACGTTAAGCATACAGATTTCGGTAACTTTACATCTGTAGGATTAGTGTTTTTTAAACAGTGAATAAGATATATTTTAAATCAGAATTATAATTGCGTCGGTTAAATTATCAAATTTAGACATATTGTTTGAATACAATACAAAGATTCGTATGAAAAAAATAAATATTTTAAACAATTGTTTAATTAAAACGATCGGTCTTCTTAAATCATTCTTCAATCGAAATTCTTTTGACTGAAAATATCATGTCTCAAGATTAAGTAACTCAAAACTAATTTCCTCAACATATACCTAACAATAAATTATTAAAAGAAGTCATATCGACTTTAGGAAAATTAATCATTTCTATTAATCTTGCGCGAAATTCTTTAAAAAATTTAGAGCTAAGCACAAATTGAAACTTTTAAAATAATGCTCTTAACCACATTTTTTTTCTCTATCTTATAAAATATGAACGATAATTGTTCAAGTTTCAATAAAATCATTTATTTCATTCATTTTGTACAATGTAATCAAGATTTTTAAATTTTGCATGAGACATTCTTTATGAAACATTTTTCAATACTAATGGAATTTATTGTGAAGTTATAGAATTTTTACATGCTGAAAAATTATATAACTAAGTAAACAATAATGAAAAAAATTATGTAATACTATAAAAATCCATTTTCAGCAAATGCCTCTAATGTCAGTAATGTGCGCAAATTCGTCTGTAAAGTCATGCATTTATAGCGGTAATATAAAGTTTCGTTCTTTTTCCCCCTGTGTATATGCGTACGTGTGTCAACGATGTTTAACAAAATTTACCGCACGTAAAAGTCTACATATTTTTGTTGTAGATTGTCCAGACCGGCTCCTGGTACTTTTAAAACTCAGAAATTTATTTCTATAAAATACAGACAACCGGTCCATTGTAAGTTCTTATTGATTAAATAATTAATTTGGATCAATTTAATTGGATCTTCTTTGTTTATAATAATATCTTCTTCACTTAGGTATTGCCCCATTTCTATATTTCAGTTAAGCCCCTGGTCCCTGGAGTGCGGTACGGAACCCTTGTAGTGAATTTTTTTTTAACGTGTTCTGGAGCAAACGTAAAATTTGAATTTTGCTTTATTTTTTTGTTAAATACGTTACTTATTTAACGTGTAAATATATATGAAAAACTCTTCTCGTACATTTTGTTTTTAAATTGAAAAAAATTACTACACTTCTGAAAGCGCTGTGAGGGAGTGCCCTTTGCTTAAAGGCACTGTAGCATTTTTGTGAGATCGTTACGTCAATGACTTAACATGTGTAGCGTGGAAGCGACATCTATCCTCTCTTTTGCTTTAACTTTCTAGAGCGTGTGTGTCTTCCTCGGACCTACAAGTTATGTCGCGGTTAGAAGCAATATGCAAATTTATAGAATCTCAGTTTGCACATAAAAAAGCTTTGAGTGTGTGAGGAAAGGGCGGCGAAAGCCAGCCAAATGATTTGGATTGCGCTATAGCGAGTCAGATTATTAGCCTCTAGTAAAGTGGATGATGTTATAAGAGTGAACCAGCTAGCAGCGTGCGTTGGGTTATTTTATTCAGAGCGGAGTGGTCCAAGAAGAGTGCGGGTTGTAAGAGATAGTTTAATTACGTTAAGTATTTTTTTATAATAAAGAGTGTTTACAGTCATGGGGTGTCTTATAAAGTTTTAATCTAGCGGTTGGCTGAGTCTGATCAAGAAGTTGGTTTTAAGTACCACGACTGAGACTACGCCGAGGGTTGTGAGTATAGTTATGAGTTTTATCTTTTAGTATTGTGACTAGGAGTTGAAATTATCGAACTGACGCTCCACTTTCCTTGAATCCTAGCAGTTTAAATAAACTGTGGTTTTTTTAACTTATATCTAGAATTATGTCTTAATTTCATCTACATAACCACTCTCACGTCACAAATGACACCCAGTTCTTGTACCCCACCGTTACAGCATTATTATATAGCCTTCAATCAGTTGTTTACATTCCAGTGAAATGTTACAGAAAAGCCTATTTTATAGAGATATTATAGACAATTAATAAACTCAATTCTGAAATGATGCTATATGATTTTTGAATTTAAATTTAAGTCTCAGATAAATTAAATATCGCTTCAAAAAAGAGTAAAACTCCTCTGTTTATTTGTACAATCTGTTATCTCCTCCAAACCGATTTTCGTTCACAGACTTAACAATGAACAAAAGCAAATATTATGAATTTTTTAATCAGTCTTATAGGCTTTTCTCTTAAAAATAATCACATCAATAAAATAAGTTGTAGAACATTGAGATATCATATGTGATACAATATGTGATGTGTATTACGTTAAATGTGTCTCTAGATCACACTGTAAAACATTTGTGGTAACGTTACTCCATAAAATTGGTGGCAGCTACGATTTACACTTCATTGAGTAATTTTTCCCTTACATAATAGTGTAATAAAAACATGCATTACTGGTGTAACATTGCAATGTTACACCGATTATACCGGTTAAAATACTCCACGAAACTCGAGGCAGCAAGCTGCCACCAGTTTTATGGAGTAACGTTACACAAATGTTTTACAGTGCAGTGACGTTTTAATTCTTTTCCATACCATAATGAGTTATAGATCCAGAACTCCTTATATAGAACACAATTGTATGACAAACTGGAATGCAATGCACTGAAAAACCTCTTCGATATATTATAAACATTAACACAAAGAAATATTATTCCTTACAAAATATTTTCATTTTACATAATGTAAGAAGCATTGCATCAGACATCCTATAATATTTTTATCAAAAACAAGCAATTTGCCATGATGTTCTTGTTTATGAAAAAAAGTCGCTTATACTAATCACTAGGACATATTAATAATTTCAACATAGTATATAAAAGAAAATATGAAAAAATCTTATAATGTAAACTCTGTAAACTAATGTTATAATGTAAATGTGTCTTAAAACGTAAAATCTACGAAATTAAATAATGTGATTCATCTGCTACTAAGCTAAATTTAAAAATAATATTCGCCGTAATCGTATTTATTATGCGAATGCTTTGCATTATAAGTTTATTTGAAAAGGTTTTGGAAATCATGTTTGAGAAATATTTATTTTGTTCAGTATTCCTATTATATTCCTTTTAAGAAAAAATGTGAAAAAGTTTCGTGCGTTCTTTTATATTAAACATGTCAATCTGAATTTGTACAGGAAAATTTTAAGAAACTTCAGCATATTCTTTAGATTGTTACATGCAAAGCACTCTTTCTATGTAATAGAAATTCCGGGTGTTATTATTGACAGCAATACATGCGTTTTTAAATTTCAATAATGTATTGGTTTTAAAAAATAAACTGTATTAATCGATGTAAAGCAATGTTTAATCATTAAAATATTGTAAATTT
The DNA here is from genome assembly GCA_964019185.1 of Maratus speculifer. NCBI lineage: Eukaryota > Metazoa > Arthropoda > Arachnida > Araneae > Salticidae > Maratus > Maratus speculifer. The sequence goes on from OZ025300.1 coordinate 107,569,165, forward strand.
AAAATTTAAATTGTCCTTATAAGTTTTTTATTACTACTATTTGTATGTTATCTATGTTATTATACATGTTATTTGAATGAAATATTAAAAGCCGAATAATATTTCGAGTATGTATATATATGAACCGAATTTTCATTTAAGCATTGGAACGAAAAATTGTGAAGATATTTCAAAAATTCTTTATATCAAACATAGAAATTGGAAATTAATTATTGAAAAATGTCAGAAAATTGTTTAGTCGTATGTTTTCTTTTATGTTGAAACAGGAGTCGCAAGTTTCCTCTATAAACATCAGATGAAATTCCAATAACAAACTGATTGGAAAAATTCAATTTTCATCTATTTATGTAATAATATAATTTTAAATTCATAAAATATTATATCAACAAAATAAAGTCTATTGCAATTTTAAGCTTTTAGTATCTATCTCCATTTTTATCACTGTACAATACTGGTCAAATTAATATGGTAATAGTAAAATTTACACATAAATCTATTTTAATGTATATTTTACTGAAGTAAGATGTCACACAAATTAAATTTATAAACAAACAAATAATTAAGCATGTGTTGGTTTCGCTAGAGATAAAACCCATTAGCATAAAAATTCAGAATCCATCAAAATGAATGACCAAGAACAATGAAATGCTGATTGAATCTAAACTCTTGGGCAAAACTTTAAAGGATGATAGAATACATCAAGACTAATAATATTAAATAGGACGCTAACGGTCTTCCAAAGTAGATAGGTACCCATAAAGTTTAGAGTCCAATATTTGAAATGATTATAAAAAACAAAAAAAATAATCACAAACTAGACACCTCTTAAGTTTCAGAATTGTTCAATAAAGTCCCAACTCACGTTATCCCAATGAAATAAGTGTGGGTATCTTAGGACAATTAAACTCCATTCAAATTTCAGTTTTCATTTTAATACCTTCAAAAATTTTAATTGATTTTCTCCTCGTGTAATTACAGAGAAAATTATCTGTATTTCATTCAGATCAAATACATACGTAAGTGCCAATAATTATCCTTTTTGTATAATACCGGTATAAAAAGGCCGGTACAATTTCTACAAATACTAATTAGAGCATCTGTTTGAATGTTTAAAATTAAATCACGTTTACTCTTTTTCTTCAAAGTTCAAACATCAGATGTAATATTTCAAATTTATTGAACTGTTTGCAGGTTCAAATCCAGGGCGGCTATGCCATCTTAACTTCTGGTCACGAAAATGCCCCGGTGTTTAGTGACTTAAGAATAAATATTAAAATCTCACAAATGAAGTTCATGTGTTCGATTCCATGCACCCCGAGCGTGGAAGTTGCGTAAGGCTGATACTTTTACCTGCCGCGAAAAAATAAATTTCACTTCAAAAGTCACTTATAAATGTAGAATTATTCTGTAAATGGTTTTTAAGTTTCTGGCATCCCACACACACTAACACACATCACTATTTCCGTTACTTTATTAAAAGTGAAAATATAAAAAAAATTCGCTTAAAAATATCAAAACATATCCTTGACAGAAATTATTATACTTTCATAAAATATCAAACACGTGAAAAATAAACTGGTCCAATTCCATCAAATATAAGAGTATCCATTTAAATATTTAAAAAATAAATCCTGTTTATTTCTTCGCATTTCATTAAATGCATTAAAATCAATGCAATCTTATTGAATTATATTTGCAATCGCATTAAATTCAAAATTTCATTAAATTTTGATTTAAAAATGTAAGTTTAAGTCTAAACTTTTAAAGGCATTTAATAAAATGCAAAAACTAACGGTTAAAATTGTTATTCATTGCTCCGAAGTCGAAAGCGCCCTCTATTGGCATTTTTTAAACTTTATCTTTAAAATTTATTTTCCAAAAAAACCTTGACATAAACGATAGTGTTAGAGAAAGCCTCAAACGAATTCACCGTTTTTTATAATCATTTGAAATTTTCCACCCTAAACATTAACAGCGCCTATTTCTTCGGAAAACATTTGGAACGAAAATGTTTTGTTTAATATTGTTTGTTTTGATGTTTACTATCACCCGTTAAAATTTTGCCTGTATATGTGATTGTCTGATGTCATTCTACTTGATCGATGATGAATCATGATGATAATAATTTTCCTTTATAATGAGACCGAAACATGTCAATTTGTTTATTTGTTGCCACCATGAGAATAGTAAAATATTTTAAATGTATTTATGATTGAAATATATGAAATTTAAATTATAACAATGCAAACTGTAACCTCTAATAAACTTTTTCTTCCAACATCTTGTTGAATCATTGAAAATTTAAAATCACACAGCCTGACTGAAATTAACTTACTGAAATATTAGAATTAAAAATATATATATTATATAATTTTTAACTTATATCCAGCAGTGTTCTAGATTTATAAAACATTCATTTGAAGTGTATCAAATTTAAAATTACCAATAAAACAGCAGTCATGATTGTTTCGTTCTTTATTTCTTTTATTAAAATTTGTTTCCTTCGTTATGAATATGTCTTATTTAAGAAAAAAATAATGAAACATACACTTGACGTGAAGTATACTTGAAACGCTATCACTTCAAGAATACATAGAAACCACTTAACACATTTCTTGGTAAACCCTAAATTGATATTGTTTTTATGTAAAAGATAATACCAGGGATATCCTTTGTGTTTGTTAATTAAAAGTAAAAAAAAAAAAAAATGAACGGAAAAGTTATGATGAAAAGAAAACAGTAGCATACAATTAATAGCGATCCGAGAAAATATACAAAATTTAAACATTTCAAAAAAATTTAAAATATGAATAATTTAAGAGTTTAATATGATGATTTTTCATTCTATTCTGGCATGCATTTTCGTGTTTGCTTTCATTTCGTATTAGAAAGATACATATACATTTAACGCACATTAAGTAGAATTAAAAAATTAATAAATAATGAAAAATAAACATATAATAACTCAATGTTTAACTAGTGAAACGACTTTAAAGGCATATTTTCAACAAAGTTACATAAAAAATTATTAAGAAAAATTTATATTATTTTTATTAATTTACTTACAAGGAGTGAGCCAACTTCGATAATCACAGACTTCGATTATTTTTGTGCATAATTTTTCGGATTCGACTGTTTATAAATCCTGGTAAGATGTCTGAAATATATAAAGAGAAAAAGAAAATTAATAGACAGCTGTGAAATACAATAATAAAACTTAAATAAAAATAAGTCCACAATAACTTTTTTTTCGAAAAAATAAGAATTGTTTGAAATTTATTATTATATTTTGAATAACTAGGGGGCTGAATCCTTACTGAGCTACACTGAACCTTGATAAAACAACCATGTGTTAAAACAACCATGTTTATGCTAAAAATCACGCCTAATATTTTGCGGTACAGACTCTGTTTTTTTTCATAAGTTTACGTTAAAATACATTAATTTTGCATCGACGCAGAAATAGCTTATAAAAAATCCTCTCCTCCCCTTACTGCATTGTTGTATCTTTACAAGAAGAAAATATTGGATTCATGAAATTTTTTGACTTCCGGTTTTCAATATATTTATAGTTTTAGAAAGTTTTAAATACGATTTAATGTATTTTAGAAAATGTCTGACTGTGAGTGTTTGTGTCACTCTGTTATTCTTTGAGTCGGTATGTGACAAAACATTTATGGTCGCGCCGTCTCAAGAACTAACGCGCGGATTTTTTATAAAACTTTAGATTCAGTAAAAATACAATTGGTGCTGTGCCATTGTTGGTGCACTGTTAAAAACTTCGTGCTACTTTGAACTAAGATTTGGTGCTCGCAGCTATTACCAGTTGCCACCATAGGATGGTTCAATCGAAGCTCCAAATCTTGGAACGAGTTTACACCATATTATTTGAAAAAATGCTACTATGGTTCAACCGAAGTTCCAAATCTTGGAAAAAATTTCACCATCTTATGGTGGCAGCTACTAAGTACCAAATTTCAGTTCAAAGTAGCACAAAATTTTTAACAGGGTACAAATCGTTCAAAAGATGGAGCTTCTATGCTTCATTCTTTATGATTATCAAAATAGCTCTATCTCAAGATCTAATGCACCGATTTTCCTCAAACTTCAGATTCAGTTAGTTACTAATATGTGTTAGTGTTGTTAATTTATCAGTGAAAATCGCCCAATAATTGGCAGTGCTATGCTGAATTTTTCACGATTTTGCAACATCTTTCTTTCAAGAATGTATGCCTGGATTTTCATCAAACGTCAGATTCAATAAGTAGCTGATAAAAATTTATCTTGATTCGTTTTTAGTGTACACAAGACAACTAGTACACAAGACAGCTTTTTTTATGATTTATGCAATAACTCTACCTCAGAAACTAATGCAATGATTTTCATCAAAGTTCAGTTAGCAATAGACATTAGTTGTTGATGACTAGATTTTGGTGTAAATCACCTCGTGCTTCTGTTATGCTGCGTTTTTCGCGAAGTATTAACATATATGACACAGATGAAAACTTTGGGATTCCGCATCTGACTAGTTTTTATATAATGTTGGCAGAAAATGCATAACAGTTTTATTAAAAATGTCTAAATATCTCTTTTTTTCTTTTGTTTCTTCTTTAAGAAAGGACAATTTTAAAAATAATTATAAATTAATGCATTAATTTGTAATTAAATTCAAAAATTATAATTAGAAACATAAATAAAGATATATTACGTCGCAAACACATCTGAAAATTTAATTTTTATAATTATATTATATCAGGAAGTACAATATAAATGCTTTAGAAAATTCAACTTATAAGTAAGAAAATGTTGTCAAACTAAGTGACACAGTGTAAATTAATAAATAAGTTAATAAATATATTCGAAAAAAAAACTTAACATATCATGTTTTTCTAATTTTATGACTAAGAATTTAAGAATCCCAAAAACTTGTCAGATGCACCATTCCAAAATTTTCATCTATGTCATACATGTTAATACTTCGCGAAAAACGCAAAATAACGATAATTTTATGACACTGTTAAAAATAGCAACTTTTGTTGCATAATCACTCCATCGCTTTTATTTAAAAGGATTACTTGACGATATTGTGTGGCGTTCTCATTGGTTAGAACAGAGATTTTCTATAAAAGCAGTGGAGTGACCGTAAACAAAAATTGTAGATTTTCAGCAGTGTAGCGTTTTTATATTGAGACATGCACTGTCTTTGTTTATTCTTAACTTTAACAGAATAAAAAAATAATTTATTTCCAAAATAATTGAAGTGATTTTTTATTTTTTAATTTTTATCTAACCGTCTTTATTGAACTAAAGGCTTGATTGTTGATTTCATATTTTACTTTTTAAAAAATCTGTATCGTTGTCTGGCTACAGTATAAAAAATGTATTTGATATCGAAGTATATAAATGTCCAACTGTAAAGAAATAAACTGCAAATCAAATTTTAAATAACATTTCTACATACTTTTTAGTTAAGAAATATCTAAAAAACCACTATCATACATAAAAATATATGATCCGCATCATTCTATTGTGTCATACTATCGTATCATACTGGATAATCATACTATTGTATGATTATCCAGTGAAATTCAGTGCTCCTTTAATTAACCAACCAATCATTAAAGGAATATTTCTTTAAATAGCTTTCTAAAGTTCAGCATTAATCATTCCTTCAATCTGAAATCCCCATATTTCACTTTATTCGTTAAGAATGTGACTTCATTTAAGAAGATGTTTTGAGTCTACGTTTAAGTGTACTTGAAACGAAGTCACTTCAAGAATAAATGGAAACCACTTAGCAATTTTCTCTATTATCTGAGTCATTTGTATCAGTTCAAGACAGTTCTTTGTGCCTATAAATCAATGTAAAACAGTTATAAAATATTACCGAAAAAGTAATTGATGAATGAAAAAAAATTAAAACATAACAGCAGTTTCAGTTAAATAACAAGTTACAACGAAAAAATAACATAGCATATGTAATACTTTTCCGTATTTAGATTTTTATTTTATTTTTTATTTTTTTGTAATTTTATTCACTCTTCTTTATTGAATTAAACGCTTGTGTGTCGATTTCATATTTTACGGATATATATTTTTTAATCTATCGGTGTACTGGCTAATATATAAAGAATCTCCTTGATCTCGAAATACATAAAAGTCCCACTATAAAGAAATAAACTGTAAATCAAATAATAATTATAAAGGAAAACAAGTGTTACACACCTTTTAATTTACGAAATGTTTAAAAGACCCGTATCATACATAAAAATGTATGATCCGTGTCATTCCACTGTATGATTATCTAGTGAAATTCAATGCTCCTTTAAATAAAAAAAACAAACATTAGAAGAGTATTCCTTTTAAAAGCTTACACGATGCATCATTCATCATTGTTTCAATATGAAATCCTCTTATTCCATTTTATTCGTTAAAAATATGACTTTATTTAGTAAGAGCTTTTGAGTAGACGTATAAGTGTACTTGAAACGAAGTTACTTCAAGATTAAATGGAAACCACTCAACAGTATTCTCTACTATCTGAGACATTTGTATCAGTTCAGGACAGTTCTTAGTGCCCATGAGTAAATATAAAACATGTACAAAGTTTCCCGAAAAAGTAATGTATAGAAAAATTGAGACATAACAGCAGTTTGAGCTATATAACAAGATACGAAGAAAAAAATAACACAGCATGCATAATACTATATCTGCATATTAGTAAATTTCTTATTTAATAAATTTAGTATTTAGTAAATTAATATTGCGTATTTTAGTACTAATATTTTAGTAAAATACCGTATTTTACAGAGAGATTACACTAAATGGCCTATTATAAAGAGAAAAACTGCAAATAAAATAATATTAACAATAAAAAAAAGTTTCACATACCATTTAAGTTACGAAATATTTAAAAGACCCGTATCATACATAAAAATGAACAATTCATATCATTCCATTGTATGATTATCTGGTGAAATTCAGTGCTACTTTAAATAAATAAAAATGAATAAATAAATAAATAAATAAACATTAGAAGCGTATTCCTTTTAAAAGCTTCCACAGTGCGGCTTTCATCATTGTTTCAATATGAAATCCTCTGATTTTATTTCATTTGTTAAGAATATGGCAATAATTAGTAAGGGCTTTTGAGTCGACGTTTAAGTGAACTTGAAACGAAGTTCCTTCAAGAACAAATGGAAGCCACTTAAAATTTTTCTCTTTTATCTGATATATTTGTATCATTTCAGAATAGTTCTTTGTGCCTATAAACCAATCTAAAACAACTATAAAATATGGCAGAAGAATTGATGAATACAAAAATTAAAATTTACTTTACTAGCGTAAATAACAAGATAAACCGAAAAAATTAACATAGTATATATAATACATTTTCATTATTTTAGATTTTTATTTTTATTTTTCAGATTATTATTTATTCATCTTTATTGAAGTAAACGCTTGTGTATTGATTTCCTATATGACGGATATGAGTTAAAAAAAAACATCGGTGCACTGGCTTGTAAATAAACAATGTTTTTGATCTCGAAGTATAAAAATGTCCCACTATAAAGAAATAATCTGTAAATCACATTGTAATAATAAAAGAAAACTAATTTTACATTGATTTTAATTTCCGAAACATTTAAAAGACCCGTATTATACATAAAAATGTATATGTATCATTCCATCATATGATTATACAGTGAAATTCAGTTCTCCCTTAATTATCAAACCAACCGTTAGAAGTCTATTCCTTTTATAAACTTCCAATATGCACCATTCATTATTGTTTCAATCTGAAATCCTCATATTCCATTTTATTAGTTAAGAATACGACTTCATTTAGTAAAAGCTTTTGAGTCGACATTTAAGTGTACTTGAAACCAAGTCACTTGAAGAATAAGTGAAAACCACTTAAGAATCTTCTCTATTATCTGAGACATTTGTATCAAGTTCAGGACATTTCTTTGTGCCTGTGAACAAATAAAAAACATGTACAAAAATTCCCGGAAAACTAATGAATAGAAAATTTGAAATATAATAGCAAATACAGCTAAATAACAAGATATAGAGAAAAAAATAACATAGTGTGCATAATACTATATCCGCATATTAGTAAATTCCTTATTTAATAAATTTCATATTTATTATATTTATATTACGTATTTTAGTACTAATATTTTAGTAAAATATAGTATTTTGTAGAGAGATTACGATAAATGCCCCACTATAAAGAGAAAAACTGGAAATCAAATAATAATAAGTATAAAAGAAATTTTACACACCTTTTAAATTACGAAATAGTTAAAAGGCCCGTATCATACATAAAAATGTTTGACCCGTATCTTTCCACTTGTATGATTATCTAGTGAAATTCAGTGCTCCTCTAAATAAAAAAACAAACATTAGAAGCGTATTCCTTTTAAAAGTTTCCACAATGCACCATTCATCATTGTTTCAATATGAAATCCTCTTCTTTCATTTTATTCGTTAAGAATATGACTTCATTTAGTAAAAACTTTTGAGTCGACGTTTAAGTGTACTTGAAACGAAGTTCCTTCGAGAATCAATGGAATCCACTTAAGGGGACGGTGGACGTTAAAAATTATTTTATTCATTTTTATCATAGCAATATGAAATTTTGTGCATATATACATTTCACCAAAAGCATATTAATATCTCCAAAAAATTTTTAACCTTATTAAAATTTGTAATTTTTTAAAAAAAATTTAAATTTTTAAACGAAATTTTAAAATGCTCCTCGTGTCTTAATTTTTAAAATATTTTCTTGCTTTTGCATTTTTATTACTTAAAACTATATTATAAATAAATTTGTGTAAGATTTTTAAAATCTCTTGAATAGTTAATATTTTACAGATTTTTTCTAAATTCCTTATAGATTTTCATCAAAATTTTGCCTTTTAATAAGTAAAAAATAAAATTTGACTATCTTAATGAAGACGAATTTTAAAAAGCTTACACAGTTTCTTTTTAAATAAATATCAGGATACTTCCTTATCAATTTTATAAATATTGATCAAAAACTAAGACGCAAGGAGTAATTCAAAAACCTAAAAATGCTGAAAAATTAGATTTGAGAAAAACAATTTTAAAGTATATAAATACATTTATATTTATTATTTACTCCTTAAAACCTCCATAAAGGATAATTTAACAAGAGAAAACTATTTAGGTACTATTATACCCCAGAAATAGACCTTTTACTGACAATTTTGCTATAGATGATTTTGCTCAAATAAAGGTCCACCGTCCCCTTAACAATTTTCTCTATTATTTGAGACATTTGTATCAGTTCAGGACAGTTCTTTGTGCCTATAAACCAATGTAAAACAACTAGAAATTTACCCGAATAATTGGTAAATAGAAAAATTGAAGCATAATACCAATTACAAGTAAATCACAAGATGCACAGAAAAAAATTTACATGGTATATAGAATAATATTTCCCTATCTATCTTATAAAGGCCAATCGAATATGTGCGTAACGCATATTTTATTTTGCTAATGACAACACTTTGAAATTAAAAATGCAATTTCTGTTTTACAATTTTTGCTATTGCAAATTATTTTTAACCTTGTAAACATCGCACATTTACAATTTTTACACCATAGTATAGTAAAAAATAATGTACTTTCAAATGCATTTTATTTTAAAACTCTATCGCAATTTATTTTGGAAATTTTAGTTTTTTTGTAGTTTTTAATACCGTTTTCTTATTACTAGCAACATAAGTATTCCATTTCTATTGAAAGCAAATGGTAAAAAGGGTTAAAAAATGATTACTGTATTTTTAAGTTGCCATTCTCTCTTTAAAAGTGAAAAAAATTTAAATACGTGCTGTCACACGAAAATCGTCTGTTATGAAATCTGGTGAATTTTGGTTTCATTTACAAAGTTTCAATTAAACTTAAAATAATACGAATAATTTAGCATCTGTTTCAATTAATAGCATTAAAACTTGACTTCAATCAAAATGATCAAATTAAAATTCCATTTTTTTTAAAAAAAGGTGAATACATATATGAAAGTTTCATATGTAAATTTTGGTATAAAGAAAATGACGTCAGGTTTGGATTTCATAGAGAAAAAATTCTATGATTGAGTCAAAGTGGAATAAATTTTGCTTTTTTCCATTTTAGTATACTAGGATGAGAGCATTAACTGATAGCTTTATCATAATAACAGATCTTTATTTTTTTATTTCTTATATGTACAATTAAAGTTTAATTTTAATAATTTCTACAACTGAGTTTTATAGAAATAGTATTTTGTTAACTTTAGGTTAAATATCATTTTGTTTAAGAGTTATACATAACAATATAAGGCGCATTTTTTATTGTAACTAATTTTGTAGATTTATTATAAATCATTGAAACAGTTCCTTCTTAAACATTTTCTTACGACGAAACTCGACGGGTTTTGCCTTGTTTTAATAGTTTCCTTATTTAGTAAATTTCTTTAAAATCGTTTGTTTAATTTCGTTATTTAGTAAATTTCGTTAAAATTGTTTGTTTAATTTCGCTATTTAGTAAATTTTATTAAAAGTATTATTAATTAAATAATAATAATAGAATTTTTATATTGAGAAACGCAATGCCTTTGTTCATTCTCGCCTTCAAATCATTAAACTTATGAACTTTTTGACATTGAATAAACAATTAACTTATTTTATAAATGATTGTAATGATTTTTAGATTTTTATTTAATTCTTTTTACTGATTTAAAGGGTTATCTGTTGACTTGGTATTTACGGATATCAGTCTAAAAAAATTGTATTGGTAAACTGGCTTGTAAATAAAAAATGTTTTTGATCACGAGGTATATAAATATCCTACCATAAAGAAATAAACTGCAAATCAAATACTAAAAAAACAAGTTTTGTGTCTTTTTAATTTATGAAACGTTTATAAGATCCGTATTGTACATAGAAGTGTTTGATACATATCATCCATTGTATGATTATATAGTAAAATTCAGTTCTCCCTTAATTATTAAACCAACCTTTAGAAACGGATTTCTTTTAATCTCTTGACCGCCGGGCAAAAGCACCGAATTGTAATGATTTTTTCTCTGCAACTTTTTAAAAAGCTTAAAGAAAGATTATCTTTTAAACATGACATAAAAAATTTAATTGCGTATTGAAGTATAAGCCTTGAGACTATAGAGAAAATATTTTAAAACTTCATTATATTTGTAGAATTATATTACTTTAAAAAATGCATTTTTCTGCAGTGAAACCTACAGCGTAGTGAACGAAAAAATCATTTCGCGGCAGTGGGAAGGTTAAAAGCTTCTACAATTCCACATTCATCATTGTTTCAATATGAAATCCTTTTATTTCATTTTATTCGTTAAGAATATGACTTCATTTAAGTGGATTTCTTCAATCAACTTTTAAGTGCACTTGAAACAAAGTCATTTCAAAGATAAATGGAAACCACTTAAAAATTTTCTCTATTATCTGATACATTTGTATTACTTTAAGATGCTTTTTTTTTTCTTTTTTCGCACCTGTGATACGATGTAGAACAACTGTAAAACATGAATTGATGAATCGAAAAATTAAAACATAATAGCAGTTAGAGCTAAATAGCAAAATATACAGAGAAAATTAACTCAGTATATATAATACTATTTCCGTATTTTATTAAATTCTTTATTTAGTAAATTCCGTATTTAGTAATTTCGTGTTTTAGTAGTACTATTTTTGTAGAAATATAGTATTTTACAGAGAGGTCTCAGTTTTCATTTTGAAAACGTTTCTTTTTCTCTTTGTTGGCCAGATTTGTATTAAAATTTTGTTTCTGGCTCGTTTAATAATAACAAAAAAATATACCTCCCATCAAATTGAACAGATACTTTTATTACAAAAAATGGTAGCCACTTAAAAGCGTAAAATATCCGTATTGTACACAGAAATGTATGACACATATCATTCCATTGTATGGTTATGTAGTAAATTTCAGTACTCCTTTAATTATTAAACCATCCTTTAGAAGAGTATTTCTTTTAAAATCTTTTACAATTCCGCATTCATCATTGCGGAATTGTAATCATCTCAATATGAAAATGTAATCATCTCAATTTCAATATGAAATCCTCTTATTTCATTTTATTCGTTGAGACTATGACTTCATTTAAGTGGAGCTCTTGAATCACCTTTTAAGTGCACTTGAAACAATGTCATTTCAAGATTAAATGGAAAATACTTAACAATTTTCTCTATTATCTGAGACATTTGTATCGCTTTAGGATGGTTCTTTGTGCCTATGAACCAATGTTGCACAACTGTAAATTATGCCCAAAGAATTGATGAATAGAAAAATTAAAATATAATAGTAGTTAGAGCTAAATAGTAAGATACACAGAGAAAAGTAACACCCAGAGGAGCCCAGAGGAGTATGAGGAGCCCAGAAGCCAAGGGGTATAAGTGACAAAATTGAAAAAAAATGAGTTAAGTGCACAGACTATCTGGAAATAAGTCTATTTATTTGTAGGCAAAAAGTTTTGAGTGATTTTTTAATTATTTACTGCGTTTTAGGGGTCAGTTACTTAACCTCTTTCCGAAAACTGTGAAACGATTAGAGGCCAAGGGGTATAAGTGCAATTGTATCGGTTAATGGCTACAGCAGAAGCGCAAACAACGACATACAAGGCCATTTGTTTTTTTATACATGAAATAAATGCATTTCAACTCTTAACATGTAAGAAAATCATACTTTAAGTGTAGATTATGAAACGCTTTCCAACACTCTCTGAAATATTTAAAAATCTTTGATATTTAGGGTAATAGAGTGTTACTGCCTATAGCCAAGTATATATTCTAATAATTTTGAACAGCCCTATGTTTTATCTGTCGGTTGATATATACTGCATAATGGGGAAATTTAGTTTAGCAAGAAAACGCATAACCATTTGAAATTTCTGTTTCAGCAGTTTTTACTAATAGATGGAATCACACTTGTATACTTTTGTTTATCCTGTAGTTTACCTTGAACCTTTATTATACGTCAGTATTTAGCTAAAATTTAGTTCAAACTAAAACACTCTTAAGACTATTGAAATCACATTCCCAGACATTATCATCCACAGATGACCATGTATAAAATTTTATGCGTGACCCTGTATATCATTTTATCTATATTATACAAGCATTTCTTAGTAAACTGAATGCAGTTCAGAATAGAAATATATGACTTATTTAAAAGCAATCTTTAAGTAAATTAAGCTCATATTTAGTAACCTTTACGAAATCTTTTGTATAGCCCTGTATATAAACTATACTATTTATATTAACTATAGCATACATATTAATATGTATAAATTTAGTGAAACTTAAAAGCGCAAATCATAATTAAAAAGGTATTTCGTCCATCCATAAATTATAATTGATAATATACAGTACTTCGGATAAAATATACTGTTTGAAATCTTTTTTGTGTCCCTGTAAATACTGAATACTTCGTATTATGTGCGAAATAACTTATATTAAGCCTCTTCAATGTATATCAATTTTATTTTACATGAAAATCGTAATATAATATGCTGTAAAAAATTTCCTCTTTATCACTAGGTAATGTAAATCTTTTGTGTAGCCCTGTAAATAAAAAATATATATTCTTTTCACCTCATATTTTACAGAATGTTTATTTTAATGCAATTCGTAAATGCATATAAATTTTAATATGTTTGACAGGTTGTAACATCTTTGAAATTCATTTTTAAAAGGATTTTTCCCATAACCCGTAATTTAACGGAAAACTTTTGATTGTCCCTGTAAATAGACTAATTGTGTTAGAAACTTTATTTGCAATAGGTTCGTGTTGAGGTAAACATGAATAATTCCCAAAAATTTCAGGGCAATCTGAATATATTTACGGGATTTAGGGCACGTACAAACAAACTAAAATCCTATTCACTTTTCAACTTTGTTGGAAAGTGTTAAGAAAAATAACATTTCGATGATTCAAAATTTATAATAAAATTTTAAAACTAATATTAGAACAAAAAATTTTCCTTTCATTCATTTATATCAACATCGTTCATAATTTTTTTTTGTAAATTCATTTTTTATTTCATAATTTTTTCTTTTTTAGAATTTATATTAAAACAAAATTTTTGACCTTTCATTTATTTGTATCATCATTGTTCATAATTTTTTCATAAATACAATTTTTTATTTCATAATTTTTCATTTCTTGTGCTCATTCGGCACTTGTACCTTTTAGTTTCCAAGCACTATTCATTACTGCTTGGAAGCCAAAGGGTACAAGTGCCGAATGCTGATGAATATCGCTTAATTATACATTTAAAACAAAATTTAATCCGCTGTTTTTCTAAACAGTTTTTAAACTAAGAGTTCAAAGAACACTAAGAAATAAGCAAAAGATTCCTATCTCAATTCATTCAATTACAATTGATGCTTAACTTTGAACTCAATTTACTCGAAATCTAAATTTTGTTACTTGTACCCCTTGGCTTCTGGGCTCCTCATATATAATACTATTTCCGTATTTTAGTAAATTCCGTATTTAGTCATTTCGTATTTTAGTAGTACTAATTTCGTAAAATATAGTATTTTACAGAGAGGTTTCAATTTTCCTTTTGAAAAATGTTTCTATTTCTTTGTTGGCTAGATTTGTTACAGAAAAGCAAGAACTGCTAATGAACACAACGTCTACATCAATATTTATTACAGCCACGAATGATTCTGATTTATTTTTAAATCTTACATTGTGATTACAAATTTATATATATTTAACTCAATTTTCTATTGGCTGCATATTTAACATTATCTTTACATGTTTCCCGCATATAAACGGGTATTTTATGTGGTGAAAGATAAAAATTAATTCGTCTTTTCTACGTTGCCGGATTTTAAACTTGCAAAACCATAAAAGAAAAAAAATGCACGTAAACAGCATACAATGAAAACAAAATGATTAATTTTGTAAGTAGTTTGGAGATTTACAGGGCTGTGAAACTATTAGAAAAAATTGTCGCCTGGTAGCTAAAACGGCCCTTACTTGGTTAGGCATGGATTTAAATTGGGCTTGGATGACAGAAACGGGAAGCTCTTTTCATTCGGCTTCAGGTCAATGCTACACTTTAACAAACGTATAAACTGTGGTGAGATTGCAGGCCATATTCTTAGACATGCATGACACGATCTTTCCAATGGGTGAGAGATCTGAAGACCGAGTAGGTCAGGGTAGCAATTGAATAACCCATGTTTCGAGAAATGTCAGAAGACGACGTGCTACATATATGTAGAAAGAAATATTCTCTACATATAATATTCCGAGGTTTCGTATTAAAAAATATGCAGTTATCGGAAAGCTTATACTCTTTTTACAGCAAAGGCAGCTGTAATCCATATACTAAGTACCAGCGAAATAGTAAATAAACATATGTACTTCCCACGAACAGTGAGTCTTCGCAAAGAGAAACGTAAATGGTAAATCCTCCTTTTTCACTACCAAACTATGACCAGGGAACCAGTGAAAGATGAATGATTTTTCCTTTTTCGTTTCAACGTTTTTGGCAAAACTGACTGAAGGGGAAACAGAAGTTTTGAAAGCCGCGAGCAGAAATGCTACTTGCGACAATAATTGCAAACGGTTTTTTTTTTTTTTTTTTTTTAAGTAACGAATTAATTTATTAAAAACAAACAAAATAAAGAGAATCCTAGAAGCTTTCATCATTGAGTGCTATGTTTTTAGCGTGATATTTTTTTGGACTAAATCATTTTGCCTTCTCTGAGCTGTATTACCTAGAGGTTTCATTAAGTAAAACATCATCTGGGACATAAATGTCAAAGCCATGTCCCCAAGAGTAAGCAGTACTTCATCCAAAAAGAAATTAACTTATTTCCTGTTGTGATTAATCACCTCCTAAGAAGTCAATCCTAAGAGGCCTCCTAAGAATTACGAATAACTTCTCAAATCTGCGGTGACATCAAATGTGATTTTATCTTAAGTGCATATAGTTGTTTTTTTTATGCTAGAAATATTTGTGCAATTATTTCTGATCATCCGTTTCCAAGAAAACAAAGTATTGTATAGAATTTAACATTCAATAGAAGAGGGTTCCATGATCTTGTTTTGCGAAATGAGAAAGCATCAGAGAGAATGAGATGATATCTCAAGTGAAATAAAAATTGCTACAGCTTTTCAAATAATGCAAAAATAGTTAAGACCGAAGCAACGTAAAATGTTGCAATTAAATCATATATATATATTTTTTTTATTCAACATAGATTGAATTGATGACTAAAGATTCAAACTTCACCAGGGAAGTCATTCATGAAACATCACATGGCATGAGTAAATGCTTATCTAAGCTTTCTCGGTGTTTACAGAAAAATATGAATTGTTTCATTGTATTTAATAATAATTTAATATACATATATTATTTATTGAAGTAATTCATACTTTTGCATGGGTTAAATTTTCTTAAATGTTGCTTTATTTTGTATGTTGTCTTATATATATATATGTGCCTAATAGACATGCAATAATCCAAAATAATTGGTATTAATTTTGTTAATCGCGTGTATTTCAATAATTAATCTCCCATCTCAACGTATTTAAATATTATCTCAATATATTATTATCATTATTTATTTGAAAGTAACAGTTATCCAATCTAATAAACTTTTCTGCTTCATTCCTCTTTTTAAATTAGGGTATTCTTTCTCCATTCATCAATTTTTCTACAATACGATTGTTCAATAAATAACCCAATGTAATATATTAAACTGAAGTAATAATAAAATAATTTATCATCTTAACCTTCTAAGTTCCATTCTATATAATGCTGCCGTCCTCTCACTTCTACAAAATTCTGTGATAGCCTTCTATAAAGTGGCCTTGCGTTATCTTGTTGAACGATGGCGTTTGGAAGGCCTTGAAGACGGGCACAATCACTGTTCGTAAGATGTTAAAAATGTACCGATCTGCGTTCAAATTACCGTCAATCCGGACTGAGTTGTTCATGTCGTATATCCTATGTCTGTCCAAATCATCACACTAGGTGCAGTGCTACTATGTCGATGTAGAATACAAGCAGACGACGAGCATTCTCCTCGGAGCCCCCAGACACTCATATGGCCATCAGAATATAGCACGCCAAACCGGGACTCATCGGAAAAACGACATTGTGACACTTTCTGTATTCATCTTTGATGTTCAGCGCACCAGATTCTTTGTATCACTCCATGATGCATTCCCAAAAAAGCCGGCGTAATGGTCATAATGCTCACAGTTCAAGCTGCTGCAAACGTCGTTACACCGTACGAATGGATAATAGGAGCGCTGCAAATATGTCCATTTCCTGAACGACACTCCATTATATGGTTGTACGCTTTCAGGGACGACCCCACAATGTGCCTGAACAATCTGACGTTGAGAACCTGCATGCTCTTAAGCATGGCCATCAGCAATCCATTTATTCCTCTTTGGTATGACAGTGATTGAATTTCGATTAGTGCAACGGGCGATATCACGGAACGATAATCCACGCTAACTTAGACAATGATTCTGCCTCTGTCGAATTTCGAAACTTGTTGGTAAGCATTTCTTCTTATTATTCGAGGCATAACTCGATATTCTGAGAAAATGCCGACATTACAAAGCGCTTTCCAAAAAAGGAATCAACTTTACGACTTACCTTTTATGCCGTCCTCCCAGATGTCATTTCTCTTGTCTGCGTCGCTTAAATTTGTTGAAATACTAATCATCTGCATATTCCAACCTCTTCTTCTTTTCATTTAATTTTGATGTTTCTCAGGTTATTCCTTCATATTGTTACAATTTTAAAGATCAGCCATATGGATATTCGACAATACGTTTAAAAATTAAAAACATGCGTTCTACAAAAAGAAAGGATTATTAAAACTCATCACTTGCTACAGACGTACGATTTGGGTAAGACCTATTTAGGACTTTATGTTCTTATAATACCTTACATTCATTCATGTAATAAAAAAGCGATATTCTCAGTTATCCGAAAACGAAGTTTATAATATATGGTTTCGTTCAACATTATAGGTTTTTAGAAGTTATATGCATATTTAATATACACAAAATAATTTTAAAAATACATTACTTAAGTAAAAGTGAAAAAATATTAGCCAAAATATTTTATTTTGTAGTTTGATTTATGAAAATTGTCTAAAAAGTAGAAGTTAGTAATAAGTAATGTTTTTATCTATAGATTTTAACTATAGATCTATCAAGTAACTATAGATTTAACTATGTTTTACCTATAGATTTTTGGGTTTTAGAAGTTATATAAATCCTTAATATACACAAAATAATTTAAAAAATACAGTACTTAAAGAAAACTGAAAAAAAAACATTATCCAAAATGTTTTTTTTTTTTTTTTTTTTTTTTTTTTTTTTTTTTTTTTTTTTTGTAGTTTGATTTAGGAAAATTGTCTTAAAAGTAGAAGTTAGTAATAAGTAATATTTTTATCTATAGATTTTAAAATATAAATATCTGTCCTTTTGTTGCAGAAAACCTCATTTTAGCCCATTATTTTATTTTAACATAACATTGTAAACTATCTATTAGTCTTCTCTAAAATGTTATTAAGCATTTGATCGTGATATCTATTTGGAATGTGATTATTTGCGTAAATTAAACTATGTTCCTATTGAGTAGACATCAAACGTAGATCTATTCGGTAAAAGGAAATTGGTTTCGAATCAAGGAAGCGGAGGTAAGTTACGTTAACTGTACATCTGTTACATTCGTCACTGAAATT
The DNA here is from genome assembly GCA_964019185.1 of Maratus speculifer. Taxonomy (NCBI): domain Eukaryota; kingdom Metazoa; phylum Arthropoda; class Arachnida; order Araneae; family Salticidae; genus Maratus; species Maratus speculifer. The sequence continues at coordinate 107,587,959 of OZ025300.1, forward strand.
ACAAATGTAGTCCTTAATTAGTTTATAGTAGTAAAATTTACTGAAATTATTTATTTTTATACATTTAAATATATGTTTATATATATATAATCCCTTATAACATTTATGTATATTTTATACTTTGTTGTTTGAAGAAACTTATTGATTAGAATTTCTTAAAAAGCCTGCAGATTAGTATATTATGTATATAAAAGCAGAGAAAATGTATAGCTAATTATATTATTTATAAATTTGAAACGAATATTTAATAGTTATTGTCGAGTTGCAATGCAGAATGTTTCAGAAAAAAGTTTTCCATTTTTACAAGAAAAAAAATACGTAAGTATAAAATATAATGTATAAATCTCCCGTTTCTAAAAAATAATAATGATTAAAACTTCAGAACGTATTACATTGATAGTTTATCTTTCTTGACTAAATGCAGTTGTAGGAAGAAACATGAAATTGTTATATTTTAATGGATAAAGACAAAGAGTGTGAAATTAAAGCAAAATTATTAATGAATTCATTTACAAATTGTTTCAAATAATTGTTTTTCAATTTAAGGAGAAAACATGTTTCTGCCTAAATGTAAATGAGATAATCCTTTTAGCATTTAGCATGAAAAATAACTTTTATATAACAAATTATAAGTTATCTTTCAATATCTATTTCTTCTAGAAAATATATCTTAAAAGATAATTACTGTTGTTAAAAATATTTTAGTCTAGAAACTATTTATCTGACATTTCAGAAAAATATGTATTACATATGCCGCTTCAAAGAAAGCATATGTACAGAAATACATCATTTTATTTCAAAATATATCTGACAAATCATTTCACAAAAGAGTTGAGAATTAATTATATGAAAATATAAATAGTTTTTTTCCCTTTTTCATATGTTTCCGAAACACACAAAATATAAATTTATGTTTGTATTGCATGTATAACAAAGTCGTTACTGGTGTGCATATTTCCAGTGTTTAATAGTACATTAGAAGTGAAAAACTTTCAAATTGCTTTTTATTTTTTCTATAACAGACAACAAATGTATAATACCGTTACATATGTCGTAAAAAATACTTCACTTATAGTCTTTGAATACAAACATTTCAGAATAGTAATTTTCGTAACTAAGATGATTTGTCCCGTAAGAGCTATACTTGCCATCCCCCGTTCAGACGCCCCAGATTCTAAAAGAATAGTTATTTCATTGGTTCTAAAAAGAGTAATTACAAAAACATATTTAAAAAAATGAAAAATCACTCTGTAAAAAAAATTCTATTTATTTTTCATTGCTTTGGGATATTTAAGACAAAATCAGATACTATTAAATGAAACAACGTCTGCTGTCGTCTTTGACTAAAAAAAGTATGTTAAAATTTTAAAATAAGCAAAGGCAAAAATAATTAAGTATACACAATTTTTCTGTCCCGGTATTTTTAACATTGCTATAAGAAAGTTTTCTTAAATAAGACATTTGATATGCATCGTTTTAAAAGAGACATATTCTTTAGTAATTTTTTTATATATATTTACGCGAATATTTTTATTTTCATGTTTAAAATAATTATTATATATAAGCATTTTCTACGTGAATTCTTTAATGATCGCTACCAATAGTTATAAATATATATATATATACGTCTAGTATCTCATTGTCGAAATTGCAAAAAGTACTTCTACAGTTATTTCGATACAACAAACCTTCCACTCCAAAATAATTGGTAAATGTCACGCCTGTAGATGAGACATTTTCCTTATATTAAACACAATTAATATTGAGTGAAGCCATTCAGACAGGGATTCACTGAGGCTTTGAATTAATGTTGATTTGAAGTGTGTAGTTTAAAATAGGATGCTTTCAATGTAAATTACTTTAATACACTGTACAGTTTTATTACAGTAATTTGAATGTCATGAAAAGGGTTTCATAATTTATATTTAAAATATAATTTTGCGTTCTTGTTTCTTCATTAATATACATCATTATGTTACTAAAAAAATTATAAGTTAATACAATAATTATTAAAAATATTGCTGCATTTTCGACGTGTATTCACGAATGATCCTTCCGAGTAGTTACGCAAAAATGATATATGTCTAGTATCTCATTGGTAAACTAGTAACAGGTACTTCAACAGTTATTTGGATACAACAAACTTTCTACTCCGAAATAACTGAATAAATGTCACGGACGTAAATCAGACACTTTGCTTACATCCAACACAATTAATCTTGAGTGACGCCATTCAGATATGGATACACTGAGGCTTCGAATTAACGTTGATTTGAAGTGTCTAGTTTACAAAAGGATGCTTTCAATGTAAATTGTTATTAAGAATTTCACATTTAATATCAACAATACGAACATTTAAATATATTAGGGGTAGTAAATTAAATTAATCCAATATTATGATTTGAATGTATAATGCATAGTAATATTTACAGAATACATAAAGTACTTTAGTTAAAGCCGGTTTATTTTATATAGCAAAGTACTGCGGCGATAACGTGAGGAGTAGGTTCAGATTTTACTTTAATAGACTGTACAATTTTATTACAATAATTTGAATGTCATGAAAAGTGTTTCATAATTTATGATTAAAATATGATTTTTCGTTCTTGTTTCTTCATTAATATACATCATTATGTTTCTAAAAATTTATATGTTAGTATAATAAATATTAAAAATATTGCTACATTTTCTATGTATATTCACCAATGATCCTTCCGAGTAGTTACACAAAAATGATGTATGTCTAGTATCTCATTGGTAAACTAGTAACAAGTACTTCAACAGTTATTTGGATACAACAAACTTTCCACTCCGAAATAACTGCTAAATGTCACGGACGTAAATCAGACACTTTGCTTACATCCGACGCAATTAATCTTGAGTGACGTCATGCAGATACGGATTCACTGAGGCTTTGAATTAATGTCTATTTGATGTGTAGGGGAGAGTGGGGATACTTGATCCACCCCTATTATCTCTACAGTTGGTTAATTTTTCTTTCTAAAACTGGCAATATGATAACATATTTATAGTTCTGAACATGTAAAAAAGAAATCACACATCTTGGTACCATTTGGAAAGTATAGTGATTAATAACTGTCTTTTCCCTATCTGAAGTAAATATTTGGGTGCATGGTTTTTTTGTTTTTTTGTAATCAAAGTTTTGTTTAAAGTTGCAACTATATACATACATTCAATAAGCATAATTTCAGTTGTATTTTGAGTCTAAAATAGTTCTAATTGCTGCATGCTTTATTTAGTAAAACTCTGGGAAACAAAAATAGTGATAGTGGGGATACTTGAGCCAATGAGAGTGGGGATATTTGAGCCATGTCTTAACCATCCCCACTAGAAATTAAACATGGGTGAAACAAACAAATAATAAAATGCCATCCTTATATTCACTAATAGATATTTTTCTGAAGAAAAGGGAGAATAATTTTTCATTTTATTTTTTTTTTCTTAAAAAAATAACGACCTAAAAATGTTTAAAAATGTATATTTTTTAAATGAAAATGTCTATTTTATTTTTCGATTTGACTAACAAAACAGCCTGTCTAGATAAATGTAAACATAGTTTTCAATTTAACTTTCATTATATGAAAATAACTTTTTAAAACGGTTTTACAGGCTATAATCTCTAATACTTTAATTAGTTAGGTCCAACATATTAAAATATTTATTTTTTAATATAACATATTAAGATTAATATTTTATATTGAAATCGTAACCTCTGTTGCTGTAACTTTTTTTAACTAAGAAAATTGAAGAAAAATTGGTAAAAAGAGCGCACAAAAACAAGAAAAGCAACAAAAATCCCAGTTCAAACTTATCTACATGGAGCCAAAGAAGAAGACAAAATATTTTCCTGTGAAATCAAAAAAGTGTTTTAAATAGTAGAATGATAAATTCCGTCAGCTACTAAACTAAAAGCATGAGTTCGACAATATCATTAGAGGAAAATTCTGTCAATGATGGTGATGATGTGAAAGAAAACCTTTTATTGATGGTTGGCTACTAATAAAATATGCCAGAAAGGAAACTGTAAAAATATTTGTTGGATAAGTGCTTAATATTTTGAAAATGAAATTTGCCCGAAGAATTGCAGATTCCTAATTTAAATGGCTCTGAACTGAGGATGTTTCTACCGTCGTTATAACTCAAGTCCAAATTATCATTCGACAACAGTTTTAACGACAAAAAATGATCGTATTACTAGCTTTGTTTTCTCAATTGGTTTTGAAAGACTTTACGTTTCATAATTTATCATTCTGTAAAATGTTTGTGCAAAAATAAAGCGAAAAAAATTATTTTTGTAGGTATTTTTCCGTAGTGGCTCAAGTATCCCTTCACTATGGCTCAAGTATCCCCGCCATGGGGATACTTGAGCCATGATGTAAAACAAAAAATAAACATTTATTATGCATAGAAAAATAGTTCAAAATTTATTGAAAGTGGTTTTTAGTTGAAGGAAAAATATCAAATTTTCATTTTCAATATTTTATTTTATTCTAAAAAAATATAAAAAATTTAAAAAAATTAAAATTCAAAAAATGGCTCAAGTATCCCCATCTTCCCCTATAGTTTACAAAAGGATGCTTTCAGTGTAAATTGTTTTTAAGAATTTCATTTTAAATATCATCAATACGAATATGAAAATCGTAGGTGTAGTAAATTAAATTAGGCTAAAATTATGATTTGTAAGTATAATGTAGTAATATTTATAAATACATAAACTTTTTTATATGGATATAGACCTTCATCATAATTTCAAAATCCTGAGGCAGATATAATGTATTTGTCTGATATAATTTAAAGAATATATTAAGGACAAGTTGTATTCCAAAAATTCATTCATTAGATATGCATTTTAAAACATGTTTTAATTTGGTGTAAATGGAGTGACCAATTTCGGGAAAATCGTGTTTGTCTTATAAAAAATAAAAATAAAGAATTAAAACGCAATTCCCTCACATTATCGCCGCTATACTTCGCTATATAAAATAAAACGGCTTTAATTATATAATATACATACAAATTTATCTTTTTTATACAGAGATGCATAAGAAAATTTGGACATTGCACCTACAATTTAATAGAATTGAATGAAGTCATCCAGATACGGAATCATTGAGGCTTTGAATTAATGCTGATTTGAAGTGTATAGTTTACAAAAGGGTGCTTTTAATGTAAATTTTTATTAGGAGTTTCATTTCAAATATCCTCTATACGTACATTTTAAATAGCAAATTAAATTAGTCTAATATTATGATCTGAATGTATAGTGCATAGTAATATTTACATAATACATAAAGTACTTTAGTTAAAACTGTTTTATATTATATAGTGAAGTACTATGGCGATAACTTGAAAGGTAGCATAGTTAGACATATTTCACTTTAATAGACTGTACAGTTTTATTACAGTACATTGATTGTGATGAAAAGTGTTTTATAGTCTATGATTTAAATATGATTTTTCGTTCTTGTTTCTTTGTTAATGTACGTCATTATATTAAAAAAGGTTTTATATGTTAGTATAATAATTATTAAAAATTTTGCTGTATTTTCTATGTGCATTCATCAATGATCTTTACAAATAGTTAAACAAGAATTATATGCACATCTCGTGTCTCATTGATGAACTTGTAACAAGTACTTAAATAGTTATTTATATAGAACAAACTTACTACTCCAAAATAACTGGTAAATGTCACGCACGTAAATCAGATACTTTGCTTGCATGCAATGCAATTAATCTTGTGTGACTTCATCCAGATATGAATTCATTGAGCTTTGAATAATGTTGATTTGAAGTGTATATTTTCCAAAAGGATGCTTCCAATAAAAAATGTTGTTAAATGGTTATTGTGACAACCAATTCAATCTACAGTTTCTGTCAGTGACAAAGATTGTAATACTTAATGTAAACGAAAACCAGTATAAAAAATGTAGAATTTTTTTACCATATTTATGAGAGAAATTTCTGATCAGTACGGCGCATACATTAGGCAAAATTTTCTATTCAGATTTTCTGTTAGAAGAATCTGTTGACCTAATTAAAAGAAACAGCCGTCATCTTGCGACATCCATTTCAGTAACTTCACTAGCAACGACTAGACAATACACTATATGTGTCCTCCCCTTTCTTGATAACTCCATTGTTTACAAAAGGATGCTTTCAATGTAAATTTCTATTAAGAATTTCATTTCAAATATCCACTATACGTACATTTTAATATGTTACGGGTAGCAAATTACATTAGTCTAATATTATGATTTGAATGTATAATGGATATTAATATGTACATAATACTTATTGTACTTTAGCTAAAACGTTTTATATTATACAACAAAGTACTGTAGCGATAACATGAGGAGTAGCCTATTTAGACATCTTTCACTTTGATAGACTACACTTTTATTACAGTAATTTGAATGTGATGAAAAGTGTTTCATAGTCTATGATTTAAATATGATATTTCGTCCTTGTTACTTTATTAATATAAGTCATTATATTAACAAAAGGTTTATATGTTAGTATAATAATTATTAAAAATATAGCTGCATTTTCTATGTGTACTCACAAATGATCTTTACAAATAGTTAAACAAAAATTATATACGTGTCTCGTGTCTCATTGACGAACTTGTAACAAGTACTTAAATAGTTATTTGGATACAAGAAATTTACTACTCCAATATACTTGGTAAATGTCACGAAAATAAATCAGACACTTTTCTTACATCCAACACATCTAATCTTAAGTGACGTCATCCAGATTGGGATTCACTGAGGCTTACAATTAGTGATGATTTGAAGTGTATACTTTACTAAAGGATGCTTTCAATATAAATTGTTATTAAGAATTTCATTTTAAATATCAACAGTACGAACATTTAAATATGTTAGGGGCAGTAAATTAAATTAGGCCAAAATTATGATTTGTAAGTATAATGTAGCAGTATTTACAGAATAGATAAACTACTTTATAGGGATATAGACCTTCATCATTACTTCAAAATCCTGGGGCAGATATAATTTAAAGAACATATTCAGGACGAGTTGTATTCAAAAAATTCACTCATTAGATATAGTGTATGAATGTGAAGATTAATAAAAGTTTTATACGTTAATATAATAATTATTAAAAATATTGCTGCAGTGTTGATTCAAGTGTGTAGTTTACAAAAGGACGCTTTGAATGTAAGATATTACTAAGAATTGCATTTCAAATATCCATAATATGAATAATTTAACATGTTAAGTGTAGGAAATTAAATTAGGCTAAAATTATGATTTGAATGTGCATTGTAATAATATTTATTTTATACATAAAATAATATAGCTAAAACCATTTTATATTATATAGCGAAGTATTTCAGCAATAATGTGAGGGAGAATTCTTTCTTTTCATTTTATATATCACAAAAATCATTCTCCTGAAATCGCTCACTTCGCTTACATTTTAATTAAAACTTGTTTAAAAACGCATATCAAACACAATATTTTTTAGAATAAAATTAGTTTTTAGTTAATTGTGTTCTTTAAATTATATCATACAAATACACTGCTCAAAACAATTGAAGGATATTTGAAGTTTTATATAAAATAAAGATATAAACGAATTTTTTTTTGTCGAAAATAGAAGAAGAGAATCACAAATGCAAATTTTTCTGGTTTTCAAACTGTGGAGTATGCAAATTTTGAGTTCGACGTCAAAAACGTTGCTTCAGCTACAGCGAATGAAATTTGACTTTCAACTGGATAAAAGAGAATGAAGACAAGGATGATCAGCATTCAGTGATTGCTTTGTTTCGATGAGTACGATGTCTCAGCGAAGTCATTTGACAGATTCAGAAGCTTGGAGAATTGTTGGTAGGTTAGAAGGGGGCCAAACTCAAGCCGAAGTAGTGCAAGCCATTGGAGTGTCCCAAAGTGTCATTTCCAGGATCTGGAACCGTTTTTTGGAGAGTGGATGTTCAGGCCGAAGACCAGGGCAAGGTCGTAGACGGGCAACAACGCCCAATGAAGATCGGTATTTAACGTTAACAGCTCGGAGACACCGAAACATGAACGCTACTCTTCTCCAACAACACCTTCGCTCGGCTACAGGCACCACGATTTCAACTCAGACTATCCGAAACTGGCTCCATGCTGTAGGTCTGTATGCTCGCCAACCGATGGTGTGTGTTAGATTAACACACGCGACCGCAGGGAGTGGGCAACCGAGCATGTCAACTGGAGGAGAAATGAATGGAGCAATATTCTGTTTTCTGACGAGTCCCGTTTTTCTGTGCATCCGGATAATAGACGTATTTTCATCTGGAGGGACCGTGGCAGTAAGAATAATCCTGCGTTCATCCACGAAAGTGTCAGATTTGGCGGTGGAAGAGTGTTGGTGTATGGTGGCATCTCCATTGACGGGCGCACTGACCTCTACATCATTCGAGATGGAGCTCTGACCGGTCGCCGATATAGGGATGAGAACCTCAGACTTATTGTAGTCCCTTACGCTGCAGTAGTCGGAGATAACTTCAGTTTAATGGACGATAACTGCATGCCACATCGTGTAAATCTGGTGGAGGATTTCCTTTCCGAGGAAGGAATCGTTCGAATGGAATGGCCAGCGTGTTCTCCAGACATGAATCCAATCGAGCACGTTTAGGACGCTCTAAGAAGACGAGTTTCTGGCCGCCAACAACCCCCACAAACTCTCCAAGAACTGGAAAGACCTCTTCTGGAAGAGTTGGCAGAATACTCCAACTCGTCACCCCAACTCGCCCCAGCCTCATTGAGTCCATCCCTCAAAGGTGTTCAACGTTGCTGGCCGCCCGTGGAAACCATACCCCCTACTATAAATGATTTTCTTTGAAGAAAACACCTTTTCTTATTCTTTTTTTTCTCATATGCACAAATTCTGTTTTTTTCCTTTTGTACACAAATGCGCAATAAAATGCATTTTTTTCTGCCAAACATGTGTAAATTAATCTCATATAACCTACTATGTCTGTCGACCATGTATCAATCAGATAAAAAGTTTCCCAGATACAAAATCCACCTAAAACTGCAATATCATTTAATTGTTTTGAGCAGTGTACATTATATCTGACTCAGGATGTTGAATTTATGATGGAGATTTATATGATTATAAATTAAGATATACTACATTTTGACACGTATCTTATACTATAATGCGAGCAAAAATTGTGTGTGTGTGTGTGGGTAAATTTTATCTCAAAAACGGCTCTAACGATTTTCGCAAAAATTTGGATTTTACCATTTTCGGGCACGAGAAGACCATTGGGCTAGGTCCCATGTTCGGGAAAATTCGATTACTGGGTCATTTTGGGTCATAATGGGTCAGGATAAAGCTATTTATATCTATAGAACGGCTGGATCGATTTTAAGGAAATTTTGTACCCAATCGTTTTTTGGTACGAGAAAACTATTGGGCTGGGTCACACGTTCGAAAAATTTCGATTAGGGGGTCATTTTGGGGTCATTATGGGTCAAGCCATTTTTATCTAAAAAACGGCTCTAACGATTTTGACCAAATTTTATATTGTATCGCTTTGGATTACAAGAAGACCATTGGGTTAGGTAACATGTTCGAGAAAATTCGGTTAGTGGGTCATTTTTGGGGTCATTGTGGGTCATGCTATTTTTATCTAGAGATTTTTTGACTAAAAATTGCATTCTATGGTTTTCGGGCACGAGAAAAACATTGGGCTAGGTTACATGTTCGAAAAAAAATTTTAATGGGTCATATTGGGTCATTAAGGGTCTGGGTCAAGCTATTCATATTTAAAGAACCGCAGAATCAATTTCATCGAAATTTTGCCTGTAATAGTTTTTTGACACGAGAAAGCTTATGGGCTAAGTCACACGATCGAGAGATTTCGATTATAAGAGTCATTTGCGGGTCATAATGGGTCATAATGGGTCATGGTCAAGCTATAGCTAAAGAACAGGTGGATCGATTTTAACGAAATTTTGTATACAACATTTTTTGGCACGAGAAAACTATTGGGCTAGGTCTCAGTTCGAGAAATTTCGATTACTGGGTCATTTTGGGTCATAAAAGGTCTGGGTCAAGCTATTTATATATAAAGTACGACAGTATCAAATTTAATGAAATTTTGTATGTAAGTTTTTTCACACGAGAAAATTAATGGGCTATCTCACATGTTTGAGAGATTTCGATTATAAGAGTCATTTATGGGTCATGATGGGTCATAACGGGTCATGTCAAGCTATATCTAAAGAACATGTGGATCAGTTTTAACGAAATTTTGTATACAACACTTTTTGGCACGAGGAAATCATTGGGCAAGGTCACATGATCGAGATATTTCGATTAATGTGTCATTTTGGGTCATAAAGGGTCTGGGTCAAGTTATTTATATTTAAAGAACGGCACGATCGAGTTTAACGAAATTTTGAGTGTAACAATATTTATACACGAGAAAACTAATGGGCTAAGTCTCATGTTCGAGATATTTCGATTATAAGGGTCATTTGTGGGTCATGATGGGTCATGGTCAAGCTATATCTAAAGAACGGATGAATCGATTTTAACGAAATTTTGTACACAGCATATTTTTGGCACGAGAAAATCATTGGGCTATGTCACATGTTCGAGAAATTTCGATCAGTGGGTCACTTTTGGGTTATTCTAATTTTATCTAGACAATGTCTCGCGCAAATTTGACTAAATTTTATATTCTATCGTTTTCGGACACAAGAAAATCATTGGGTTAGGTCAGATGTTTGAGAAAACTCGATTAATGAGTCATTTTGGGTCATAATGGGTCAAGGTCAAACTATTTATACCTAAAAATTGGCTCAATCGATTTTATCTAAATTTTGTATTTAACGTTTTTCGACACGCAAAAATTAATGAGTTAAGTCACATTTTCGAGAGATTTCGATATAAGGGCCATTTGTGGGTCATGCTAATTTTATCTAGAAAATTGTTCTCATCATTTTGAGTATATTTTCTATTATATCGTTTTCGGGCAAAAGAAAATCATTGAGATAGGACACATGCACGTAACAATTCAATTAGTGGGTCGTTTTAGGTCTTAATGGGTTCGGGTCATTCTAATTACATATGACAACGACTCAGTCAATTTTACCTAAATTTTGCAACGGAACGTCTTTTGTCGCGAGAAGACTATTGAGCTGAGTTGCATATTGAACAAAATTATATTAGTGGGTCATATCGCTTCATTGCTGAATGCTTTCAAGCTAATTTTACTTAAGAAATGGCTTAAATGATTTTGATTCATTTTATACTCTACTGTTTTTGATTACCTGAAGACCATTGAGCTAAGTCACATGTTTGATCATATGTGATTAGTGGATCATTTGGGTAATAAGGGTCAGGATCACGAGACTATGGCAAAAGCCAACAACTTGGCGATATTTAACAAAATACTGGCGAAATTTGGCCGAAAAATCGACTATTAAGGTTACGAAACCAAAACACATATTTGGCGCCAAACAAAAGAATGTGTCCAAATTTGGTTATATCTGGCAAAAAAATATTGTCTTTCAGAATGTGAAGAAATTTCTTATACATTCTTAATAGTCTTCGAGATGCATAGTTAAACTAATCAGAGTCGAG